>CP092865.1:166516769-166572189 GCA_030710605.1 Cordylochernes scorpioides | reverse complement strand
ACAGTTCGACGACATTGCAACATGGACTGCCATCTCGAATACCATGGCTTCGGCTACACTTGACCTTACATCACAGATAGGTAATGCCTTCAATGGTGTGATCAACGGCGAACCTGGACCTAGGAAGTGCATGTCGTCGTGTTTTCAGACGAATCCAGATTCTGTTTGCAGCACCATGATGACAGCATCCGTGTTTAGGGCCATCGTAGAAAAAGCTCATTGACAGGATGTATTCAATATTGTCATACTGTCCCATCACCTGGAGTGATGGTATAGGATACCATATTGAATACTCGTATCAGTCACCCCTTGTTAGCATTTCTGACCTTTTTAACATTCCCCAATACATTTCTGATATGCAAATCCCGTTTTAGTGCACTTTATTCAAGGCCTGGGAAACGCTACGTTTCAGCAGGATATGAATGACTGCAAGATGTTAAGTGGTAGCATGGAAAATGATTCTATGAATGTATTAGAAGGCATAACTGTGAAGGAATTGACACATAAAAAATATCTGCATCACTCAATGACTTAGCTGACCATGGTAAATATTGACCTTATCTTTATGTACACTTCAAGTATTTGGATCGTTACTTTTGTGATAAAACAAGGGAAACACAACTTGAAATCTTATTTCTAACAATACGCAAATAACAATAACTACCTAAAACTGTAGTCACACATAAATCATGGCAATACTGTAGTTAGTAATCTGAATATTATCAAAAGATGTTAATAAAATGCTTACAAAAATCATATTAAAATCTCGAAAACACTTTGACGTAATTTAATATGCATATATTAAAATAGGAAAATAAAAATAATAACCTAGATAATGTAGATCACAATAAAAACAGAAGGTAATTAAAATTGAAAGATGTGTCCTAATAAATTCATATTACATAGTAAACGTCAATACCAGAGGCAATTTGGAGAAAAACAGATGCTTTTTATTGATTTCATAAACTCTCACAGAAAAAAAAATAACTCGGAGCTTTCTTCAAACTATCGCTTTTCAATAACGACATTCTCAAACGGGATTGTTCTGTGGTTAATAATTATACCACGGCTTTGTGCAAATGTGTTTCTTTTATACGCATGACGTTTTTATATTCCTGTATACAACCTGTTTCTTAAATACATATCTCTACCGCTTCATTAATATATATTATTATTAAAAAGTAATATTTGAAAGAGGAAAAATAAAAATCCGGTAAAAAGTTTAATTTTGAATTTGCAAGATTTCGAGAAAATATACTGCTCTTCAACGGGCTAATACTTTATGTAAACACACACACACACAATCTCTAAATAATCTTATACAATATAATTGAAAAACATTTGTTATATAATTGGCATTTCACGGGCGTGCATCAGACTGTATACAGCTTTAGATAGATATTATACTGCAAATTGTAATTGCTTGCAAATCCAAAATTAAAAGAAACTTTTTACCTGATTTTTATTTTTCCTCTTTCAAATAATTTCTGGGTAACCATTGCACCAGCGGTCTTATACAGATTCACCACAGGAAGAAATAATAGATGGAGCTCCTATGGAATCAGCCGCGTTCTAGTCTGCGCTTTCCCCGCCCAAATGGACCACGGCATTCGGCGATTCAATTAATCTCCTCCGAACGATGACTGCGGCCTTGTAGAATTTATGTAAACCAAAAATAAGACCTTGATACTATTGCTTACATAAAAAAGTAATATATTATATATTTGTCAGTGTTTTTCTGTATTTATTTTGTGACTGATAGAGAAATTTGAGATAAAGTGGATGTATGCTGGGACAGTGTGATTTTATAATAAACTGTGTGATGGTATCTGTGGATATAGTGTTCTGATGATAAGTATGTCCAGAATGGAATAGTGTTGTGCTGTTCTGCGTTCAAAGAAATGCCTCGGTGAAAAATATGTAATGAGTACAATATCAGAGAATCGCGCAATCCAGGGCACTGCAGTCCACGATCACCTGGGAACAGTACGTCTATCTGGAGCATTTGCCCTGTCGTCGGCCCGCTACATACCTGAAGGCATTGGACAAGCTGATAGGAGGTAGCAAGATCCTACAGCTGGCAAGAATGAACGGTCATGTCCTCGTTGGCCTCTCCACCAAGGCCCACGCTTACCGACTCATCGAAGATGGCCTGAGAATTGAGGAAACCCTCCTTAAGGCCTTCCTCTTCCGCAAAAGGGCGGAAAAAGTCATCGTTAGCAACCTGCACCTCTTTGTGGAATATGCAGAAGTCATGGG
The DNA here is from genome assembly GCA_030710605.1 of Cordylochernes scorpioides. NCBI lineage: Eukaryota > Metazoa > Arthropoda > Arachnida > Pseudoscorpiones > Chernetidae > Cordylochernes > Cordylochernes scorpioides. Next base: position 166,569,930 of record CP092865.1, on the reverse strand, counting down.
TGTCCTAAGGCCTTATGGGCAAATGACCTCTCTCGCCCCAGTATTCCTCACCGTGGGAGGATTCAGATTTGCGCACAGCAGGAGAGAGGTGTTTATCCTGCTAAACGAAGGGATGAAGCTGGAAAGGCTGCCACTGGCGCTTCGACATCAAGTCCAAAGGGGAAGGCCCTCCCAGAATTCCTCTCCTATGGAGTTAAATGCTCACTGTGTCAGAGGCAGGGACACCGTAGAGCTAACTGCCCCCTGAAGACGCCTGCAGAAGTCTCCGGGCAGGCGCCCTCCAACATAGGCTCAGCACCACTGCTCAGCGCGCCCACTGGACAGCCAACCCCCGCCTCTCCTGCGTCTTCAACTGTGGCTACTGCTCCTGCGGTAACTCAGGCACTGTCGCATCTACGCCCTCTCTTGCGGTTGCACAAAAGCCAGCCCCTCAGCACGAGAAAACTAAATTCGTGCAAATTGAGGCCATCTCAGGAAAGAAGATGAGATCCAGGTCTCTATTCCCTCTACAGGCGGACCCAAAACTCGGCCACAACTAAAGGAACTGCTCGAGAGCATCCCCAACTCCTCCTTTGAAGAAGCAGAACATCTTGGTCTGGATAAGGGTGAAATCATGGACGCCCTCGTCTCAGTCCCTGGCCTACATAACCTCCTTAAGAAGATGGGGAGAGCCCAAAAGATCGGGTTCTACAGTGTAGCCCAAAAACTGCTGGATTGCCTGCCCGCCATCCAGACGGCTCTTTATAATGACTTCCTGGCCGTCCAGGCCCAGACGAAGAGCTCCCAATGAGCTTCCGTCTAGCTTCCATCAACGTCCGCGGGATCGCCGCTCGCGAGAGGAGCATTGAGCTCTGCCACTTCCTGAGACAACATCGCATAGACGTCGCCATTGTCCAGGAGACCAACGCCTCGTCTCTGGACATTATTCAAGCTTATGTCCATAGTTCTTCTAAAATACCCATTCCAAGAGTCTAGCAACAGTATCACTATAAAAGGAAGTTCCAAAAATGCAATATAACAGCGGTATGGTAGATTAAACTGGCCAAACCGCTGGAAGGGTTCACCACTGATGAGCCAGGCCCTCCCTTTAATTTTTCCATTGCAGTAAGGGCAATAGAAATTATTTAATTTCAAAAAGAATCTTACGCGTTTAAAATAGTTTCGAATTTTGATAACAGATGGTGCGCTAGTGCATCATATTGATTAACTTTATTTGAGAAAATTTCAAATACCTTATTTCCAATGATTGATTAAAACGGATATAAAATGTTTTATATAGACCAATTTATTTTAAAATAAAAGTATTTCGATAAAAACTAAAACCATCTACAGTATAATTGTTAAAATATTCTATTGAAAATAAAAAAAAAACTGTATAAAAATGAGAATGTTACTAAAGTGTAAAATGATTTAAAATTGCAAAACGTACATTAGATCCTATTCCTGAATGAATATCGAAAAGTAATAATTTACGCGATGCTTACTTTAACCTATATAAAAAAAATAAAAATCAGTTATACAAATGGCTAAAAGTAAGACTAGTAAACATCTTGTAGTGGGAATATAGGAATTTTAGCGTTATATTAAACAGTGATTAACTTTATTTGAGAAATTATCAAATGCTTTATTTACAATACTTGTGTGATTAAAACGGATATATAAAAATATCTAAAATAGACTAATATCGAATAAAATAAAGGTATTTATATAAATCTAAAATAATATCTTTTGTAGTGTTCTGTGTGTTTAAGATATATTTATCATCATCATAGAAAACATGAAGCGTAAACATTGGATTCGAATATAAATAAATTGTAAAATAAAATTCCATGTTATGGTTATTTCAATGCTGTGATTTCTTGGAAAGAAAATTCAATTTCAGAAGAAATTTATGTGATTGATAAAAAAGTGGAATCTTTGTTGGGAGGCAATGCTAGTTTTGAACTAGGTTATAATTAAAAGGGTAAATCATGTAAATGAATCAATGTCTACTAATATAGAAACTCTTGTTCAAGAACATGAACATCTTTTCCATGGACTTGGAAATATAAAAGGCTATAGTCATAAAGTGACATTGAAAGACAACTATAGGCCCATTGCCCAGAGATGCCGTCACATACTTTTATGCAATGGTAGAAGCAGTAAATCAAGAGCTTGATAAGATGCTAGAGAATGGAATCATTGAAAAAGTGCATCAAGGTTCTGAATGGGTTTCTAACATAATGGTTGTTCCAAAAAGGGATAGTGAGGAAATTAGACTATGCATAGACCTTCGGGAAGTGAATAAAGCAATATTGAGAGAAAGACATACAATTCCTACAATTGACAATATGTTACATGCCCTTAAAGGTGCTAAAGTATTTGCAAAGCTGGATGCAAAAAAAGGGTTTTGGCAGGTTGACTTAGACCCTCAATCAAGATCCCTTACAACTTTCATCACGCACACACACCGTGGTTGTTACAGATTTTGTAAAGTTCCTTTTGATCTATCAAGTGCTCCAGGGGCATACCAGAAAGGAATGGATTCAATTTTGCTTGATTTGAAAGGTGTAATTTGTTACTTGGACGATGTCGTGGTTTACGCCAAAGATAGACAAGAACTAGAAGAAAGGTTTAGAAAAGTCTTGCAAAGATTTGATAAGTAGGCATTAGGCTCAACAGGAATAAGTGCAAATTTGCCATGGAAGAATTGGATATTTTAGGTCACATTGTTAGTAGTGAAGGTATTAAACCCTGATAATAGGAAAATAGAAGCAGTCTTAAATTTTCTAATACCAAAATATATTGATATGTTAAGGTCATTCTTAGGAACTTGTGGGTTTTTAAGAAAATTCATACCTGATTTTTCTAAATTGGCAGAACCTCTAAATAATTTGACTAGAAAAAATGTTAGGTGAATTGGGATTTGAAAACAGATAAAGCATTTCAGGATCTTAAAGAGTCACTAACAAAAGAGCCATGCTTGGCATATTACAACTTGAACTCACCAACTGAATTAATCACAGATGCAAGACCTATTGGTCTTGGAGCAGTATTAATTCAAACACAACAAAATGGCATTAAAAGATCAATTGCATATGCCAGCAGATCCTTAACTGATACTGAAAAAAGATATTCACCAATAGAAAAAGAGACATTGAGATGTGTATGGCCAATTGAACATTCTAACTCCTATATTTGGGGAAGGAAATTTGTTTTAAAAACGATCACAAACCTCTAATCTATATGCTGAATCCTAAAAATGGAGCTGTGTTGCCTCAAAGAATTCAAAGATTGAGTTGGAGATTACAACCATATGACTTTAAAATTGAATTCATTCAAGAAAAGCAAAATATTGCCGATATTTTTTCAAGACACCTCTTTCTAACACAAGTGATGAAAAATGGCTGGAGGACTATGTTCATAAAGTCTTATCCATCACTTCTGAAGAGCTTCAAGCTCTGTCTTTGAAAGAGATAAAAGTTTGTAAAGAGCAAGATCCTTTGTTTCAAAAACCGAAAGAGATGGGTCAAAAAGGAGTTTGGCCATATCCTTTGAATGAAGAATTCAAATGTTTTTATAAGTTTAAAGATGAACTCTCAATTTTTGATAATTCTATCTTAAAAGGAAGTAGAATTTTGCTACCTTCAAAACTAATAGAGTATTGAGAATTGCACATGAAACACATCAAAGAATGACAAAAACCAAACAACTATTAAGAGAAAAATATATTTGGATAAACATAGACTTTGACATTGAAAATTTGATAGGAAACTGTCCAATTTGTGTAAGGAATCAACCATTGATAAATGATCAACGATTGCAAATAGTTCCGTTACCATCAAAACCTTAGATGAAACTTGGAATTGACATAGTTGGTCCAATTGGCCATCATTATGTTTTAACAGTGATCGACTACTATTCTTCATATCCTGAAGCAATGATAATAGAAGACATTTCCAGCAAGACAATTATTAAAAAATTGATGGGGATTTTGCAAGACATGGTTATCCACATGAAGTGGTAACTGATAATGGCTTGCAGTTTGTAAGTGCATCAATGGAAAGATTTTTAAAAGAATGTGGAAACAGGCACATCAAAGCCTCACCCTATTACCCAAAAAGTAATGTGAAGTTAGAAAGATTCCATAGATTTTTCTAAAGAAACAATTTAATTCAAGTTCTGAAGAAGAAAAATATTGGAAAGAAGATTTATCCAGAATTTTAATGTCTTACCGAACTACTCCAAACAGATCTACAGGAAAGACTCCAGAATCCCTATTATTTTCAAGAGAAATCAAGACTAATGAAACTCACTTGTTAATGATACAGAAGAAGATGAAACCAACATCAAAGAATTCAATATGGTCTACAAAGAAAAAATGAAAACATATAATGATATAATTCGGAAGGCTAGTCCTCATAAATTTGAAATTGGAAATTTAGTTTATGTGGCAAATCCAAATAATGGAAAACTTGATTCAAATTTCAGATCAGAACATTATGTCATTCTTGAAAACACTTCAATAAATTCTTTTATAAATTAGTCAACACTAAAAATGGGAAAATAATTCATAGAAATGCTACACATTTGAAACATGTTCCTACTCAAGAGACCAATCAAGACATTCCTGACTTGATTCCAGAAGAGAGCCAGGAAAATCTTAGTTCAGATTCAACAAGAATTGAACACCCTAACTCTTCGGATGTACAAATGCCATATGATAATTCCTCAAACCAAGACAAGGACACTTCTTTAAACCGACCAAGTTCAAATAGAACAGGGTCTACATTTAACCCAGTTGTTTCAGATAGACTTGATGCTGAGACTCTTCACCAGTTGCCACCAGAGGTTTCTCCACCCTTGCCGACTACCAAGGAACTCGTGCTCACCAGGAGTGGAATAGTCGTCAAGCCACCATCAAGATATAAAGATATGATTCCTTTCATCTAAAGGAAGGAGGGAATGTAGTATTCTGTGTGTTTAAGATATATATATCATCATCATAGAAAGCATGAAGCGAAAAACATTGGATTCGAATATGAATAAATTGTAAAATAAAATAAATGTAACCTTTTAAATATATATAATTGTAATAAAATAATTTCATCTGGTGAGTAATGCTTAATAATAAATTAAATAATATCTATATTAAAATTGTTAAAATATATATTTTTTTAATCGAAGAATACCATTTAAAATGAAATTGTTGTTATTACACACACACACTATAAAATATTGTTATATAAATGCAAATGATAAAGTTTAAAGTGTAAATTGTTGTTATATAAAAGTAAAAATGTTTTATTAAAGTGTAAAATGTGGCCCTCTAAGTGTAAAATGTTGTTAAATAGATGAAATATGTTATTAAAGTGTAAAATTTCGACGTTTAAATATAAAAATGTTGTTATATAGTGGAAAATATCGTTAAAGTTGTAAAATGTTGTTATTAAAGTGTGAAATGTTGTAATCAAAGTTTAAAATGTTGTTAATAAAGTGTAAAATATTTTTTTAAAATTGCAAAACCTATATAAAATGGATATTTAATATTTTACAATAAATTATATTTATTTTGAGAAAACATATTTATATTTTCAAAATGGGATTATATTTTTTTACCTTTTTTCTTATTCAAAATGTTTTACTATTTACTGCAACAAGATATTACTGCAGAGTCTAATGAAAATCCCTCTCTCTATGTAAAACATGTCATTAAAATGTTTAATAATCATTTTATGGTTAATAATTTCTTATTCTTGATAAAGGGTCAAAAAATACTCATGCAATATTATATTTTTGTTTATTAAAATATACTTAATAAGTTTGAAATTGAAGAATAACTTTTCGAATACATTTCAGAATATGGGGTGGAAATGTGAGAATAATAATCTCGTGATGTTAAAAGTTTCAAAAATAATACATTTTAATGCATATAAATTGATATATTAGCCTAAATAAAATGCCACAAATATTATTTAATTTTGTGCAAACACAAATAGTGTTTATGTCTGCGCAAAGTGTTTATATTTGTGAAAATATTTTTTAAATATTAAAATCAATAAATATCAAAAGACAATAATATTTTGAACTAACGTTCGCTAAATTATGATTATTCAGTCGAACTTTGGCCGATCAATCAAGACGAAGCAATAGTCTTATTTTAAAATATATTAAATTCGATATATTTATAAAATAATATTCATAAAAAATAATAAATTGTCCCGAAATATATACAAAAATGGCCATCAAAATTTATTCTCACAATTTGAAAACGATCAAAGCGAATCGAAGCAATCGAGGCCTACTCAAGCAAAATGTATTTCCAAGCGATCTTCCTTCTTTACCTCTTCATCAGGGGAAGAAGTACTTCTCGCCGTCCTCTGCTTCCTATGCTCAATAGACCTAACTCTTTGCCTATGCCGGCTTTCAAACAAGGGCGCCAAGGCTCAACGGACGTCGGACCGCGTGTGTCTCAGCGTTGTAATAAAACTAGCCGAATGCCCCGGGCAACGCCCGTGTTTTACCCGATTGAATGTTTTGATTAAAATACTATTTGTTACAATTATAAATTGGCGCCTTATATATATGCATATGTTGGTTAATAACTATAGCCTATGTGCTTTATCTGTCTATGTACTGTTGGCTTCCGTAGGCGTCTCTTACTGGGAAAAAGAAAGAGAGGATTCCATTTGGTTATTAACTAATATGTGCATTTATTTAAGGAGCGACCCGCTCCAACACAATGGTTACTAAAACGAAGAAGCGAGTGGGGGGGGGGGGGCAAAGGTGGCGTGATCGTAGCCGACCAATAGGAGGGCGCCATTCCAAAAAAAAAGCAAACGGTGACAGAGATGACTGATGAAGAATGACGCTCGTAACTGTATATAGAATGCCTTGCCCCTCAGCTCCTACCATATCAAACAAAAAAGAGACTATGGTATAATTTGAACTTTGTGGCTCAATAAAATGTGCGCGGTGTGAAGACAATATCTATTTGAATGGTAGGTCATTGGTGTTTTAAAATATATTTACAATGTTTGGTATCACATGGAGTTAAAAATGAGATGTAAGGACAAATTTGGTCAATTGTAAACAAAAATAACATCATCGTCTATACTTTTCACACCTCTTTCTAACTTTCTCAATTAATAAATTAAATATTTTAAAGTTATACGATACCGTTTTTTTTAATTTAATATTGAATATTTTTGTGGACACTTTTGTATTTAGTAACTTTTATATATTTCTTTATATATAAAACTCGGTAAAGCTTATATTAAATTGTGACCTATTATCGTGTAATATATATAGATACGTTTAATAATAATTGTACAAATATTCTATGTAAGATGTTATTATTAAACTTAAGGATATCTTGGAAAATGTTAAAATATCTATTGTACCATATATACCAATAACCTATGGTAGATTTTGTGTCAAATAATTTAAATTATTTTATAGTTTAAGAAAGGTTAAATTAGTTTAATACAAATTTAAAATTTGTATTATTAATCTTTAAAATATTTTTATTCAAATACATAATGCAACGTTTAAAAATAGTGTGAGAATTATAAACGATGATCTTTTGTTTTACATTTGTAACTTTAAAGAGAATCATTGTACAAGTAAGAAGCCTTTTTGTAGTACAGAGAATTAATCATGTTTCACTATTGAAAACTAAGACCATAAAATGCACCTTATGCAACGGTGAATTTAGTCTCGATTTTCCACACTACATGTTCTACTGTACGGCAATGGAAGAAGAAAGAGAAATTCTTCGTCAAGAGACCGGCTATAATAGAAATTCGCCTTATGTTTTAAATACAAAAGTCGTAAAATCCAGACCCTTTGCATTCGCTTTTTATAAATACTGGAAATCAGCTCAATCAAAATATTTAGCACAGACACCGGATCCAACTCGATAATTGGTCGAGGCCAATACCCAATATTTGTATATAACTACGATGCTAATCTGTTATTTATTTATTTTGTCCTACAGAGAGAATCCTGTATGGCACGTGTGCCCAATAAAGGCTATTGTTGTTGTTGTTGTTTTACATTTGACCAAAACCTCTTATTCTCCCCAGTTTGGAATATATATAAGAGCTTGTTATAATGACAGAAAATGGTTTCTATATGCAACCTTCTTTATAAAAAAAATAACGACACTAGGTGTTTCTAAATAGTAATCCTAGTTTTTAAAAATCGTTGATTTTATATAACATGAAGGATTTATTTTTACCATATATATAAAGATTTGGATCATAAAAGGCATATATTGGATTGAATAAAATATTTATGCTATTTATTGCCACTATGTGGTGCTGAGTTTGTTTATACAAAAATGTATTGCCCTGACAAAGGTTGGCGTTCAGCCAACCGAAATATTGGCAGATGAACCTTTTATTCAATCCAATATATGTAATTTTATTATCTAAAGACTTAAATATGGATTGCTCTATTTTCAGAACGATATACAGATTAATAAGATGAAGTTGCGGGAGGTAGGATGGTATTTAATTTTTAAAGGGAGAGATGCTCTTTTGGTACAAACATATTTATATTACGATGCACTAGCGCGCCATCTGTTATGAAAATTAGAAACTATTTTAGACGCGTAAGATTCTTTTTAAAATTAAACAATTTCTACTGTCCTTACTGCAATATGGAAAAAATGAATGGGAGGGCCTTACTCATCAGTGGTGAATCCTCCCATTATTTTTCCTTATTGCAGTAAGGGCAGTAGAAATTGTTTAATTTCAAAAAGAATCTTACGCGTCTAAAATAGTTTCTAATTTTCATAACAGATGGCGCGCTAGTGCATCGTAATATAAATGTTCTAAAAAAGAAAGACTCAATTTGATATTTGCGCAAGAGCGATTGCTCGAAGCATATTATATATTTATAATTATATGTAATTCTACTGTCCTCAAAGCTTATGTCCATAGTTCATCTAAAATATCCATTCCAAGAGTCCAACAACAGTATCACTATAAAAGGAAGATCGAAAAATGCAATATAACACCCGTATAGTAGATTAAACTGGCGAAACTGCAGGGAGGGTTCACCACTGATGAGCCAGGCCCCCCATTAATTTTTCCATATTGCAGTAAGGGCAGTAGAAATTGTTTAATATCAAAAAGAATCTTACGCGTCTAAAAATAGTTTCTAATTTACATACATATTTAACTAACTAATGAGCGGAAGGATGGTATTCAATTTTTAAAGGGAGGGGGTGCTCTTTTGGTACATACATATTTAACTAACTAATGAGCGGGAGTATGTTTTCCATGTATCAAGAATGGCACCTCTCCCTTCAAAAAATACATTTAAACAAGGCAATTTGTTTATCATCCCAGTATAAACAAAGAGGTGATGATAAAGGATGAGCCTAAACACCAGCTTTGGAAAATTCAGACAAATTCCAACCTGTATTACATCAAGGAATGCCATAAAACCTAAACCACCCCTGTAATAATGAGGGTCATAGCTCAATACCATGTTATTTGGCTTGAATATTTCTGGATTTTCTTAAACTGGTGTTGTGGGATATTCTTTATTACCTCTACGTTCTATACTGTGATGATGAACCAAAATGTATTTGCTTTGATTTATTTTTAACGGGAGAGTTGCGCACGAATGTCTTTCTACCGAAAAATTATATAATTAGATACAACGCAACATTGCAGGAGCATGATATTCATGCAATAGAAAGGGGCACCTCTCCCTTTAAAGTGCATCAAAACGGTTATTATTTAACATCTTTGTCCTTCCACAATTCTGCGTTGTATTCTGTCCTGGCCAACCACTTCCTCATCCTAAATCCTTTTTGGCAAATTGCGGCCGTTTCCATAACTTATCTCGTTGGATGTTATGGGAATGAAAACGGCTCTGTACTGATGTACCTCTGAGTTCTGCAATGGGATTATAAGTTCATTGTTTAACGGACTTTTATAGGGAGAGTTGCTTCTATATATTTACGTATTTTATTATTACTTTTCTAAAAATTCTACGGAATGCATGTCGCCAATGACGGGATAGAACCGGCTAGGTCTAATGTTTGCGTTTAAGAGACAATATACAATTTCTATTCCACAGTCTATTTCAGTCCACCTAAAAGTATAATAAAAATTGATCACAAGATTTTGGAAGAAAACAGACAGACAATGATAAAAAGAGAGGAAAGTGATAGATATCGAATATACTTTTATTAATCGTGCATATAAGATTATATAGGGTTAATATTAAAAGAATAAACTTAAATAATATTTTCATCAGACGAATCCGACTGAGGGTCGTCTGGTATGATGTCACATTCCGCCTTTAAGTCGGACAGTGTTCCGTGTAGACCGGACATCTCCCCGACTATTGCCATGTCGAGGAATTGCTTCAGAACAGACCTCTGCTCAGATGACAGGTACTCGAGGACGTCCTCCCTGTTAGAAGGGGAGACAACAGCGTCTTCTATCTCCTTCCTACAATAGTTTTTATAAAGAGGTTCTAGGATGGTGTTGGCATTCAATCTCTCGAACAGATACCTCCGTTGGTACAGCAGCGGTCGAGGAAGGAGCTGGCAGAGACGGAACCGGTACAGAAAGCTCAGCAGATGGAGTCAACTGGATAGGGACGGAACAGTTCGCCGCGGCAGGGCTGGAAAGTACCTAGGGCGTCTTCTGGATGGTGTCTGAACCCCTCTAAGCCGAAGTAAGCGCTCCGGAATTTGGGGAGATCGTGGACTGGGAGGATGGAGACACCGGGCCACACCATGTGTCCTGAAGATGGGCAGGACGACTTTCAGGGACAGGAAGCTCGCTGGTGTCCCTTTCGGTGGCATTTGCCACACTCAATGCCGTAGGTGATGTAGGCGGGAGTCGACTCTCCTTTGGAGACAATCACCAGCTTAGCAGGGAGGTGGTGGAGTTTTAGGCCTTCATTTAGAAGGACAAAGGCTTCCCTGCTGCCGGTAGTTCAGGTGTATCCGCCGCTGACCACGACCTCATGGTTCAGGGAAACCACCCTGCAGTAGGGCCGCAGTGCCGCGACGACGTCCTCGTCCCTGATAACAATTGGGAGATTCCCAATTGTTATCTTCTCCGCCCGTTTCTTATAAGGAAATGCCTTCAGGAGGGTGGTCCCAATGGTGAGGCCCTCCTCAACCAGGCGTTCAGCCAGATTGACGCTGGCCAGCTCGACAAGTACCTAGCCTGACATCTTCATTATTTGGAACACCGAGAATTTTCCAAGATTTCCCTCCAGGGTCTTGATGTAGTCCACTGGAGATAGATCAGAGCGCCACTCCACAAAGCAGCACTGGTCAAAGGAAGCTGCAGCTGAGTGTTGTGTTTGAAACAAATGAAATCACAAATATAATTAAATAGATTAGATATACGTTAAAAATTATGCTAAATGAACCAATATTATGACATATGATTTTAAACTATTTGAAATGTTTATGAATAGTTCTCCACTTTTAGTCTTTAACAATATCCAAAAATGTTGACAATATTCTCCTGGAGTCTTTGAAGGTGGTATGAGAATCACCAAAAATTTATTCTACAAAAGAAATCTGAGATAAGTATAATAATAATAAAATAATATGTTAAAATAATTTTAAAGTAAATATTTACATCCATTTTTCAGAATTATATTTGATTTTATAGATTTTATGATGCACAACGCGTAGACATGACACATTTGAAACATAAACAATATATAGATAAAGAATTCTTCCTGTATTGAATTTAGACGATAAAAAACTTGCCCGAAAGCTTGCTCTAATGCACCAATAAAAGAAACTCGTCTTCCTTCGCCATGTTTTATATCGTCTAAATAAACAATATAAAAAAGAGGGAATATATTAGAGATATGATACAATAAGTCTCATTATAGGATTGTATCTAACTTAAATGCAATTACTGGACAAAACAATAGATGCGTTACTCTATGAAAATAATAGAATGCACATATAGTTATATAATATTCAGTGAGCGTGCCTTGCGACACAACCGACAACCCTGTGCGGACAATAGCAGAAGAAATAACTTACAATTAGAACCAGGTGAATTTTTAAAAGGAAAGTTTGAAAATTGTCTTAATTGGGTTAGGATAGGTCGAGCGATTATTGAGTTAGATATCTCTCGACACAATTGGTGGCCAATCCAATTAGAAGGTAGGCTTGGAGAGAAACAAAATATTTGATTCCTCACTTTCTAAATAATTAGTCAAGTCATTTGCATCTCCCTATACAGCAAGATTGTTGTTATTTTCCCAGGGAAATAATATTAAAACTTTGGAGACCTTCCAATTCTCCAAGATAGAAAGAAAATCCTGCCTTCCAGGAATTTCAAATTATTCGCCTTGTGTTTCCAATTAAGCTAATTAACTATGGAGGTTTATTAAAGTAAAGAATAAGAGAAGTTGAATCTATTATAAGATGGCTGATAATTAAACTATCCCTTTGTTACACCCATAGCACACAATAGATTTCTATACTGCCCTCACTGAGGATAGACACACCGAGCTACCAATTAAACTTAAACATTTTAGAACAATCCTATAATTGTAGAAACAATGAAATCCGTTAGTTGATCTGTCCTATTTGTCAAGGATTTCCCAAGAAGGCGATTATACAAGGAATGAAAAAAAGCTAAATTTTGGCGCAAATCCAGACGAAACTATTGGAAATATTTTTTTAATAAAAGAAGTTTCTACTCCCCTTACTGTAATGATAAATTAATGGGAGGGCCTGGTTCATCAGTGATGAACCCTCCCAGAGATTTCGCTATACCGCTATAATATTGTATTAGGGCGTTTTGCTTATATACTGATACTGAAGCTGACCTCTTGGAAAAGGCATTTTAAAAGAACTATAGACATAAAATTATGGGGATTATTAGTGTCTCGTGGATAATTTGTTAATATGGTATTGCAATCCACTCTTTCCACATGTGGTTTAGCATTGTAAAAGACCAGTACACCCTTGCACCTAACCAGTTATAGACCTTCTGCTTCCGTGACTGATGCCCAAGTTACTGTGAGATATTTTGGGATGGTTCAGCCACACTCCCATCTTATAAAACAACACTTAACGGCTACTTCGCCTGATTATAAATTCAGTTTGATATGTAACGACCTATTAAAATAGAAGAATCCGTAAGTTTTAGAGCATACAATATATATAGAGTTTGGAAATCTGTGAAAAAGGGAAATGAAGTTTGAAAATATGTACTCTATTAACGAGATTATGGTTGAGTCATGGCCGTATATGGGAGAATCTATTGATACTAAGTAAGACCCGCAAATATGGTCTCACCATTTCTATGTATAAGATTGATTTTATACCTAGAACTTATTTGTTCTGGTGTAACGGCTTACAGGTCCGAGTGTGAATCAGAAGAGTCTAGATTCGAATCCTGGCAGGCTGGCCTTTTGTGGAAGAGGAAACCACTGTATAACATATACAACTAAAATCCACAAAGATGATACAAAAAAACTTACAAATAAGATACAGCTATACCGCCTTGGAGAAATCTGATTGAAAGTTTGCACACAATGACTCACATTAGATAGAAAATATAGATCATAGTGTTTGATAATATACCTAGAACGTGGGGATATTTCTTTATTTACAAGTATTTATGTAAATAGGGAATACAATTCTACAATTATTTGGATACGGGTTGACATACATGTTCCAATAACTGTCCTGCCTGATAACAATGGGTTAAATGTACGATCTGGTTGATGTGTTGCCAGTATTCAACTGTTGGTTATCCTTACGCCATTGGTAAGACAGCAGAGAGCAAGTCTTGAATTGAGGGGCAGCAAGATATCTCCAAGATGCTCCAGTTGTAGTTTGTTGACTTATCTATTCATATGAGAATATAAACCTAGTAATATATTCCTAGGTAAACATAGGTCATTCGTATCTAAAACCTAGGCATAGTGATTCCTATGAGAATAATATGTAAATATTGCCTTTTCAGTTAAAAGTAAACCTAGACAATTATATTTATATGTAAACCTAGGGGCCAAGTAATTCATGTAAACTATGATTCATTTATTCATAGGTAAACCTCCCTCTCTCTCTCTCTCTCTCTCTCTTATTATACGCATACTTATTTCTATGTAAGTCTATAGGTCAAGTAATTCATAATCAAACTATGATTAATTTATTCATAGGTAAATCTCTATACGCCTACCTATTTCTATGGAAACCTATAGGCCAAGTAATTTATATTTAAACTATTGTTTAATCATTTATAGGTAAGCCTAAAGGCCTAGTTAATTTTATGTAAGCCTAGGCGTTGAAATTCATATTTAAACTTTGGTTTATTTATTCATAGATAAACCGAGAGAAATATTTTTTTTATTTAAGCCTAAGCCTGGTCATTCATATAGAAACTAAGCCTTGTTATTCTTAGGTAAACCTAGAGAGGCATATTCATTTATAGGTAAACCTATGCCTAGTTATTAAAATAGAAACTTAGCCTAGTTATTAATATTCAAACCTTTTGGCTTATTCATTCATATGTAAACCTAGATAGGCCTCTATAGGCGTAGTAATTCATATTTAAACTTTGGTTTATTTACTCATAGATAAACCTAGAGAGAGAAATATATTGGGAGTACAAATAAGTTTTGAGGAATTTGCAAAAGAAGCCACAACAAATATTATATAAATAGCATCGGACCTTGTGTAAGGTTTCATGTTAAGGCTTCATCATTTCCCCAAAAAAAATCAGAAGAAGTCTTTTCACTCAAGTGTAAGGAACTTTTTTTTGGTGCTCTAACCATGTCAACCTTTTTGCCAACAAAACACAATCTGCTGGAAGCGCTGCTTTTTTGTTTTAATTTGAAGAAAAGTGCAACTGATGGACATCGATTGCTGTGTGAGGCATATGGTAAACATGCTCTATCAATAAAATCATGTGAGTACTGGTTTCGGCGTTTGAAAAGTGGCGATTTTGACACCAGAGACAAAGAACGCGGAGGGAGGCCAATAAAGTTCGAAGACGCTGAGTTGGAGGCTTTATTGGACGAAGATTCAAGCCAAACTCAAGAGGAGCTCGCTGAAACCTTGGGAGTGACTCAACAAGCGATTTCGAACCGTCTCAAGGTCATGGGTATGGTGAAAAAACAAGGAAATTGGGTTCCATATGAACTCAAGCCAGGAAACATCGAGCGCCGTATTTGCACGTGCGAACTACTGCTCAAAAGACAAAATCGGAAGGGTTTTTTTGCATCGAATCGTGACGGGGGACGAAAAGTGGATTCACTACGACAACCCAAAGCGCAGAAAATCGTCGGTTAAGCCCGGTCATGCATCAACTTCAACGGCCAAACCGAATATTCATGGCAAGAAGCTAATGCTGTGCATCTGGTGATATCAGCTCGGAGTGATCTACTATGAGCTACTTCAGCCTAACGAAACCATCACTGGAGAACGTTACCAACAACAATTGATGCGATTAAGCCGAGCATTGAAGATTAAACGCCCACTATATGCCAAAAGACAGACAAGGTGATCTATCAGCACGACAACGCTCGGCCACATGTTGCAAAAGTTGTCAAGGAGACTTTGGAGGCGCTTCAATGCGCCGTATTCACCAGACATTGCTCCTTCAGACTACCACATGTTCCGTTCGATGACACATAGCCTGGCCGAGCAGCACTTCACTTCTTACGAAGAGGCGAAAAATTGGGTCAATGTTTGGATCGCCTCAAAAGACGAGGAATTTTTTCGACACGAAATCCGTATGCTGCCTGAAAGATGGAAAAAGTCGTAGCTAAAGGTGTAAAATACTTTGAATGAAATATATTGTACTGATTTCTCTGAATAAAGCACCGAATTTATAAAAAAAATCTCTCAAAACTTATTTGTACTCCTAATATTTATTAATACGTAGGCCTAGGTCTGTTCTTTCATATAGAAACAAAGCCTTGTTATTCATACGTAAACCTAGAAAGCCCTATTCATTTATATCTAAACCCACAGGCCTAGTTATTCAAATAAGGACTTAGTCTAATCATTCATAATCAAACCTTGGCATATGTAATCCTAGGCCTAAAGGGGATAGACACTAAAGAAGAAACAATAGAAAAATTTATTTCTGTGATTATGCATTTTATTTCTTAACTATTCTAACTATTAATATGTATTTATATAACTATATTGGTTATTTTCAATATAGTTATCTATTTCTGTGTATAATATGCCATTTGATGGCATGCCACATGATGGCTTTAGAGTGCTATAATAGCCTCAGCCAGAATAGGAAGTTAAACCCTGTTCAGGTAATTTCAACAACGAGCAATAAACAACGTGTGCGCTATTATTGCCTAAAGACGTGACCAAACAAAGAATTGTTATAACACTCGATAATAACATTCTTTCCTCACATTTTTTCTTATAATCCGCTATAATAGTAAAGCTTAAAAAATAAGAGAAAGTTTTGAGACATAAAAATAAGATTTAAAGCTTCTTCATTGTTCAAATATATATAATTACCTTCATATTTCTATGAACCAAACTGATTAAAGTTTGTCACCAAATAGGTACACAGTGTGTTCAACTAAATGTGACAACATTACTATATTTGCCAATTGTAGTTGTCAGGCAGAGGGGACTTATGAGGGTCATCTCCCGCGAGAATGGGAGACTGTAATCCTTAAATAATCAGCCCTTAGGGTCCAAAGCAGGGACTCGAGGTCCGAATCAATAGTCTAAACGCCGAGGAGCTATATCCGACGGATTAAAGCAGGAATAGATTGGAAAAGTAAACGAAAGACCTTAAGGTTTTAGAAAGGGCCATGAAAGCCTTTCATTAAGGTATTACGGGTAAATCCTTTAATCCCACTTAATTCTCTTTTACAAGAATGGCCAGAGCACCTTCAACTTTTATATATCTCTAATTATTATTTTTTTGTAAGTATTTAATTCGTATTTAGAGAATACTTTTTAATATTTAAAGGATTATTTGATTTTTTTTGTTGTTGTCAATAGATAAGAAAGAAGTGAGTTAAATCTCCATACATCGATATCTTTTGGCAGAAAATTTATCCTTTCTTAGTAATGTCTTCTGCTTGGATTAAAGTTAAATTTAGAATAGATTAAGATGCTTTTTTAAAGCGTGTAATGGAGACTGAATTGCCTTACCTCCTCATTGCTTCATTTTCTTTCGTCTGGAATAAAGAAAAATTGAAGTTCGTCTGTACAGTAAATGCCTTGGAATGAGTTTTTTTTACGTTGTTGTTAAAGAAAAGTATATCTATTCAAAAGTAATAGCAACAAAAGTTTGGGAGTGAAAGAAAGAATGTTCTAAAAAGGGGAAAAAACATATATGAAGAGAAAATGAAGTCGTAGTAATTTTAAAATCCATTTGAAAAGGAGGGAGATGGAAAAGTAATAACAAAAGACATAAAGGGAAAAAAATGTGATAAAATCTAAAGGTTAATCTTTGATTTCCTGAGTTTTTTCACCAAAAGAAAAATGGGAGAGGGCTGTATATTAATTTTTTCCTTTTAATTTGGAGAAAAATTGATGTAGGAGAAATATTAAAATCCGAAATATTTACTGCCAGTCTCATAATTGTCCTGTAAATAAACCTCTGCGATTTGTTAAACAGTTTATAAATATTTGACTCTGTACTTCTCTTTCACTAATATCCATTTATTACCGATTTATATAGCGGGGCAATAAATTATTATCTTTATTTATATCTTCTTTAATTAGTATATTTTTATTTTCTAAGGAAAATATTTTTTTTCTTTTATTAAATATATATATATACAAGTATCATATTGTATATATGTTATGAATATTTTGTTTTGTTGTTGAAAAAGATTGAGAATTGAAGGTGCAGTCGTAAAAATAGGAAAGATAATTATTTACCCGTCAAGTAATTTTTAGTTTGAATTACTTGAAGCAAATTACACATAAAATTATTTTTCACAGTAATATAGAATTTATAAAACGAATTCTATATTCGTGAATTAAAAAAATAGGTATGTCAACTATACATATTTTTACAACAATGTTCAAAGTATTTTGTTCTAAATCTATGGTCAAAAATAAAAGAATAGTCAATGATGAAAGGAAAATACATGTTTTCAAAAAAATAAAATATTTGTATTTTAGATTATACATAATATATAAAACGAAAATTGAAATTATACCGCGAATGTGGGTTCGATTCCCGCCCCTGGACACTTTTTATTTTTCCGTTCGCCATTACTCTTCATGTTTCACCTTTCCATACCTCATCCTCAAAGTTAGAAATGTCGCTATTTCTCTTTGAAAATAAATTTCGATTTTTATAAAAGAAACATTCGCGGTATAATTTCAATTTTCGTTTTACAATCATCAGCCGCGTTATATTGTATTTTAAACATAATATATATATACATATTTTTTTCTAAATGTGAGTGTGTGTTTTTATATAAATAATATCCTAATATCAGGTAACCGGCTAAATCAATGTTTAGTTGATTTCTTTTCCACTAGATGGCGCTCTCTCTCTCTCTGCCATTTAAAAAGCACATGGTGCTCCTGGTCAGAATATGCCTTCTTTATTTTTGATATCAACACCTTACCTTTTTATTATTTATTTTTCTATTATTTTTCACATATAAATAATGTAATAATTCAATATTAATATATTTTAAAATGAAATAAAAATATCTTTATGTATTGATAATCATTAACTATTTAGGTGCGTATGCCTGTTTAAAAATAAACATATACGTGTAAATGATTCATAATTTTTAATACAGTTGAGACGCGCCTATATATAATATAATTAATCAAATACTATTTTTATTTTATAGAACTTTATTAAAACTAAATAATATATTTATTCTACTCTAGAAAATATTCTTCTACTTTACTGCAATTAAAAAGAGAAACTAGTAAAAGAGTTATCAATTATAAAATATATATATAAAGTGCGTTTGTTATAATTTCATTAAGATTGAATAGAAAGTTTGTACTTAAAAGAACATTATTTTGTATGTTTAATTTAAAAAAAAATTCTTAGTTATTATAAACATTAAAAACATAGAAAGCATATCCTAACCAGGAGCACATGTGCTTTTCAGAAGGCGCTCTCTTGATAAATCAAGAGAATGGGTTGGCCAAATATCAGGGAACAGGCTAAATCAACGCTTAGTTGATTTCTGTTCAACTAGATGGCGCTCTGTCATCTAAAAAGCACATGTGCTCCTGGTCAGGAGGCTTTCTTTGTTTTTAATATCAACACTTGCCCTTTTTATATTTTATTTTTCTATTATTTTTTCACATTATAAACATTATATCAACTTGGAAGATAAAATCCATTATGATTAGAAGTTATAATAAATCTCACCATCAAAATATAAAAGAGCATTATCTATGGTTTAATTGTTGGTGATTCATAATTATAAACTATTTTATTGCCAATATTTACTTTCAAATAAATGAAGTTTCAACTGCTCTTATTGAGCAAAAAAAGTTTAAATTTCATGTTCATGCATCCTATAAAAGTGATTGAATCTGTGAATTAATTTGGTAATATTTGACCGAGTTAGTTGTGGAAAAAAAAGGTCATTTCGGCCATACGTTCTACTTGAAAACTTCCCCTATAACTAAATTCTCACCCATGTTATAACTCAAAGTGCAAAAATGACGTGAATATTCTACTTAAAAATGATTAAGTATGCAAATTAAAGCTAATTAACGAGGAATGGTAATTGGATGAATCTAGATAATTATTCAGGGAGAAACAAAGTAATGGTTTTATTCCCCAATAGGACAATTTGTACTTTTTCCCGAGTTATTAATGGGTTAAGGCCAAAACAAATGGTACGTGTCTTTTTACAGCGTTACAGCAACACTCCCCCTGAGCTCCACTTAAAGTCCCCAATTATCCCACGGTGGTGTGGGTTTATTAAAAATGGAAGGTAGAATACAATTGATCACCCACCACAGCGTTGTATTTAAATAAATTAAATTCTTTGGCGCAGCCTGAGGCGTCTCATTAGAAGACTGCCGTGAAGAAGACAGACCATCCAGACAGGAATTCTTATTCCCTAAATGAAATAGACTAACGGAATAACTTTGCCACTTTCATTTTTCACTACAGAGATGCTAAGGAAATTGTGGTGGTGGTGCTTATCTCCATGGTTAAACCAATTCCTGAAGTCCACTCCTCTCCAATTTTCCGATGTTAGTTATAGGCCTGGAAAATAGGTCCTCTATTGTCAGACCTGAACATGATAAGATATGTTCCGGAGAAGCATCCGCACTATTGCATTTCAAGCAGTTATTGAAAAGTCTTTTTGTGAATTTTGAAATTTTAAGGTTTTTATATGGCGCGCGCGCATTTCTTAGTCTTTCTAAAGCTGTTTTTTGATTTCTATTGAGTTTTTTGAAGTTCTTCTAATTGTTTCAATGGTTTGTACCAGTGATGATTTGGATAAGCTATCAGTTTTGATTTATTTTCAATAGTTGAGACCCTATATTACTATGCGAGTAATAGTTATTCTACTCTCTATATTATTGAAAATATCCTAAAGGTTTTATTGAATATTCAAATTTGTGTATGCACCTAGATATAGTGTATGGGCTTAGGACACAATACTGAACAGGGCTTCTAAAAACTATAGCTCCCGAATGACCTCATGTAAGTATCTAGAAGGTTTTAATAAACCTAACGGAATCATTTGAATCAAAGTCGAAGATTTTTCCAAGGATAAGTTTATTTGAATGTTAATATTATCTTCACTCTCTCGCAATCTTTCGGTTCTGTGAGCCATTTGAGATTGAAACTACTTCATTTCAATGTTCATATAAGGTTAAATACAAAATAAATATAAAAACAAATAAGATTAAATGAGGATAAATATATGAATAAAAGATAAAAATATATAAAACAATTGATAAATATACATATATATAAAATATATGCAATTTCGTCATTGGTGGCGCCCAACGCGGGGTGGGACTCGGCCACCGATGGACTGTGAGAGTTCTAATGAGCCGTTTGACGGGAGTAACACACGTCGAAAGACTTATAAGCCCAAACGTTGAGCTAAGTAATAAAAACAATTATGAAACTTACCATAGGAAGTTTTTGGATTTTAATTTAATTGAGCATAGAGTATTAATATCTGATGAAAACAATGTGTTAACAATAATAGAGGGACAAAAATATAATTTCACCATTTATTTGTAGTTAGATTTGAGCGGTGAGTTAACTTAGTTGTCGCCCCATTTCAATGGTTATATCTAGCTACCAGTACTTCAGACCTCTCTATGCAATGTCAGATTGTTGTACTTGCGAAATACTGAGAGTCATTCAACGAGTAGAATAATGGTAGTGGTGATCATCATGTTTGTCTCACAACAATGTTTGACATCATTCCCTAAATACCTATGGGAAAAGAAAGATTTTTCGACCGATGGTAGTTGATGATATAGCCCTCTTGTACCTTTCTTAAAATATCTCTCCCCTACCAGGCCGGCGTTCAAATCCAGTACTACGAAGATGGACTGTTGGGTTTTTCCCACTAGAAAATGGACGAACTCGAGGGACTTCAAGGTTGTCCAAAAAGTTCGTAAACATATTATGATTTATTACGATTCACTAGCGCGCCATCTATTATCAAAATTTGAAACTATTATAGACGTGTATGATTCTTTTTAAAAATAAACAATTTCTACTACCCTTACTGCCATTAATTTTTCCATTGCAGTAAGGGCAGTAGAAATTGTTTATTTTCAAAAAAAGAATCATACGCGTCTATAATAGTTTCTAATTTGATATTATGATTCATATTTTACAAGTGTTTACGAACTTTTAGGATAACCTTGTAATTCTGAAACTTGTCCTAACTGCTAATTGACCATCCTTGATATAGAACATCAGAGATTAAATCATTCTTTCACAAGATTCCTGTTATAATTTCACCAAGGTTACCAATATTACCAAGGTTGTCCCAAAAGTTCGTAACACTCACAAAATATTATAAAATAAATAAAGATTCCAGGGCTAAGTTTCTTGTTCAACTTTTTTATTTCAAGCTTAAGGACTTGTCAGTCTTTCAACAGGAGTATCATGTTAATAAATTAACGATAAATACTATTTTTATATACAAATTATTATTTACATATTTTAATAAATGATAATCATAATATGTTTGCGAACTTTTAGGACTACCTTATACCACTCAACACCATAACAGGATCTGTTAGTGGTATAATGGTCAGCACAGACGATGTTCAACAATATTCTCCTAAGATCGAATCTCACATTGGACACTTTTTATTTCCGAACAAAAATTGTTTCAAAGGTCTTCGATTCTTCAATTCCAACCACATCAGAGATTGCAAGTAAACAAGCGGGATTCTGCCACTTTGTAAGTGCGAACTGCTTCTACATACTGCTTCTTCATAACGAAATTGAAGAGCAGAGCTATCTATCCATAATGATTATCATGGATAATGTGTACTTGTAATAGGTAAAACACAATGACAGTATTTAGTGTGAAACATATAATAATGACGTCCCAAAATGTGGATCATTTGTTGATGGTAACCTTTTCCCGACCTTTAGCACTATGTCCCACCGCGACATCGGTCACGTATGGGGAAGTTGACTGAATATATCACATTATGTTTGCGGAAGAGCATTTCTCGATGCAAATATTTATATGTAATTCTACTGTCCTTAAAGCTTATGTTCATAGCTTGTTTGAAAACCATTTCTAAGATTCCACCCTTCATTGCAGCATATAAAAGCAGAATCGTCTAATACAGTATCAGAACTCTAAAGAAGCGGTCTGGTTGATTAAATTGGCGAAACCGTTGGGAGGGTTCACCACTGATGAGCCAAGCCCTTCAATATTTTTTCATCGAAGTAAGGACAATAGAAGTTTGTTTTATATTTAAAAATAAACTTTCGTGCTTTTATAGTTCCAATTCTTATACATAGACGGCACGTTATCACCTTATATATATCACATTATATTATGGACAGATTTAGAAAATAAATCACATGTTGTAATGTTTGGTTAGGAGGATTAATCCATAAAATTTAGGTCGGATCTTTATTAAAAATGCACACAAAATGTTGCTCCATTTATTAACAATCCGTACAATCTAGCAGACCCGGCCCTCTGAGATAGATGGCTTGTACAATATGTCTATTTTGACAGTAGAGATGTGTCCTTTATTTTTAGGAATAAGAAATATTTACCAAGCAAATTTTGTCCTTATATTTGGCAAATTCTTAAGATTTCACGGATTCCTTATGGGGATTACCGGACCTGAACTGACGAGAGCCACAATTCGAAACCGTGATCTCCAGGTGAACTTTCTCAGTTTTTAAAAGTTGGTGTTCTAGCTGCCACAAACTAAAACGTAAAAAAAAAAGTAAAATTAAATAACGACTTCTGAAATTGGACCTCGTACTGTCTTGGATGCGGCGGACTCTCAATAGAACTTTCTTATTTTGTTTGTGATTACATGATGGCCAAGCTGGCGTGTTGATTCATATCTACATTTTGGGATTGTTACACTATTTATAATGATGGTACATATGGAAATATAGCGTATATTGAGATATATTACTACATATATGTGTCATGATTTGTACATAACTGGATGCAAACCCGCCCCAATATGTATGCAATGTATGTTTTAAAAGATTTTAATAAAGACAAGGCTTAAGAAATCTGGGAGAGAAAGGCCAAGAGAGGAAGCAATCATTAGCAGGTTTTATTATCCAGGAACTCATAAACTGGGTTTAAGAACCTAGTATTTCCTGGGTCAGGTCAGGACAAGTCCAGAACAAAGGGACAGCAAAGGCCCAATCAGAACATAGGAACATTAGTTAGGAACCAATGGGAATCGAGCACCCCTGGAAATCCATCCAATGAGAGCCCGGAATAGCTTTCGTCTTAAATCGGGAACGAAGTATAGGCAGTTAGGAGTGTGGCACCATAGAGTCAAGTTGAAACCTGGACAGCCACGAGTTAGGAGCCAACCGCCCTTTTCCCCATCCTCAGATAAGTCCCATCTTCAATAATGTGAACAACCGTAATTAATAGCCAACTCAGCAAATAGCTTCAACTCCTTTTCTCCCCAGATCGCTAGCCTTTTTCCAATCCAAAACTCTGTGTCCTCGTTATTTTCCCTTGTGTATACCTTATCACTTCAGCCAACGACTGCGCCCACCATAATTCAATCAATCAGCAATCAACTCAGCCAACTTCAAAAGTTAATTCCCGCACCGATCCCACATATGTATATAAACATTAAGGCGTTTATTATCTTCTTATATATAAAAGTCAATGTCTGTTGCCTGTTTCGCGATAAATTCAAAAACTACTGAACCAATTGGTACCAAATTTTGCATGCTGTTTTTTTATAAACCTGAAAAATATTTCGGGTACATTTTGATTAATATTTTTGGCTATTTATTATTTTTTTTTTTTCATTTGAAGAACCATTTTTACGCGGCGTAAATACGAGGCGAAGTAACAACACCAGGCCATTTAAGCGACCAATAAGCGTTCTGCATTTTTTTTTCAAGTTATTTGCGTACTAATTTTGAAATA
Source organism: Cordylochernes scorpioides (assembly GCA_030710605.1). Classification (NCBI taxonomy): domain Eukaryota; kingdom Metazoa; phylum Arthropoda; class Arachnida; order Pseudoscorpiones; family Chernetidae; genus Cordylochernes; species Cordylochernes scorpioides. The sequence continues at coordinate 166,545,354 of CP092865.1, read as the reverse complement.
TCTTTTTATACGAGTGTTACTTTTTTTACAAAGTATTGAGTGTTGAGAGAAATTTATATTACTAACTAAGTTATGGTAAATGCACACAATGCGATTTTTAAAAATATATACAAAATTAGCGTTAATTGTATGTAAATAATGGCTTTCGTATTTTTTATTAATTTTTGTTCTGGCCTTTGTTTTTTTTTATATCTTAAAAAATCGTTTGAAATGCAGTCGCAGTCATGAACAAAAACATATGTTTGCCTAATTTCCATGTGCTCTTTTATTTTTACATAAAAATATTTACATGACAGTATTTTGGATTATTTTTTATTTTTTTTATCGGGTTAATGCGCTGGGGCGGGTACCTCGGGGGTTAGGTGGAAAAGCTGCCATCAATTTAAACTATATTGATTTTGAAACAACTAAATGGATTGCACAAAATAATTGAATCAATTACCTAAACACTAATATAATTCAATTTTTGCCATCACACACACTTTTTGCCTGTGGTTTATATGTTACTTCTGTATTGCTATTCTATGGCACTTCTACCATTTATTATTGATGTACTTTCAGTATGAAGGAAATTGCACTCGGGGGAATTCTCGGGCGAAATCGGGTCATTTGTCTAGTTATAGATATATATGATATATTTTTATATAATAAAATATCGTTTCATTTAATATATATATATATATAATCTGTACTTTTTCTCTTTAAATATATTTAGAGGAATATAATAAAACTTATATCACTATATTACAGAGTTATAAATCTATAGAAATACATCACATCACGTATATAGGTAGAAAAAATGAGAAGAAGTTTCAGACAAACCAGCAGCCGAAAACAAACAGCAGGAAGTTCAAACATTTTGACGTGTGGTTAGAAGGCGTGAGTTACAAGTTGGTAAACAACACGGATTGGAGGGGAAGATTTTAAGGTTGTTTTAAAACTTTGTTCTGAAGAAAAAATATATTTATTTATATAGAGATTCTTCTAGAAATAATATCTCTCTCTCTAAATTTCTAACCTATATATTAATTATAAATATCATAAAACTATAATATAAAGATTTAAAAAAATATCTATGACAGAAATGTGAGAAAATAGTACAAATGTGATATTGTACTGGGATAAGGTTCATAAATTAAAAAAATATAAAAAAGGCATCTTCTTATCGGGCAACTGAAAGTTGCTGATGCTATTTTTTAATCTATGACAGCGTATGGATATACATGGATATACACGTATATATGTAATTAATTTCAAATTCGTGAGATATATTTAGAGAATATATTGTATGTCCAAATAATGCTGTCATATACACAAAAAAGACTTTATATTGAATGTGATATTCAACAAACACCCTACATTGTTGCCTAATATCATATAAATATGGTGTTGTGTGAACCTCTTCAACAAACTTAACTATAAAGTCTAATATCTGCCTCAATGTTTACCTATATGTATAGATTGGAATTTTTCCCTGAGGATATTGCTCTACAAAAGAAAGATAGCTTCTCCCGCCAAAACAGACGTCAAAATCAGACGCCATCTATTGACCGCCGCCGTAAATTAGCAGCCTCAAATCGGCGACAAAGTCACAGCACCACGTGACGAGGACCATTAGTCCGATACAATGGTTCCAGCTGGACGTTTCTCAGTTTTCCAAAGATAGTGTTGTGGCTTTGTCGCCTACCTGGGGCCGCTATTTTGCGACGACGGGAAATAGATGGCGCATGGCTTTCACGTCTGTTTTGACAGTAGTGGCGAACTTTGTGTGTGTGTTTTGTAGACATATATGTATATTAAAAACAAAAAAGGCATATCCTGACCACTAGCATATGTGCTTTTTAGATGGCAGAGCGGTCAGAGTTATGGATATGCCTTCTTAGTTTTTAATATCAACACCTGATTTTTTATTATTTTTCTATTGTTTTTTTCATATATACAGTATTTATGGTAATTTAAACCAACAACCCCATATTGTATATAACTTATAACAAGATTTTCATGTTGTATAATTGAAACACATCTGTAAATGATTATACGCATGATTGACATGTGTCATTACATCATAATATGTAATGTACTTTGTACAAACTGAGGGTAAATTAAAGAAACTCTGTAATAGATTAAGAGTTGAGCTAAAGCAAAAGGTCAAAAACGTCTAAAATCGAGATAGATTCAGAATTCCTACAACAAAGTCTAAAGATAGATAGGAAACTGTCAGGACGGCGCCAGTGTATAATTTCGCCAGACGATCCACGCTCTTCACATCTGCTGAAATTCAATACTCTCTTTCTCGGAAAAGATATAAAAGGCCTCCGTCCTAGCCAAAAATATAGTCACTTCACCATCAGCGTGAGCCCTCGTCGGTTGTCACCAAGGTCCACCTCATCGACCATGTAGACCAGTAAGAACTCTTCTATCTCCATCTTTCGCTCCTAGCTCAACTTTTATCTGTTCACGGAACTTTCCTAGTGCAACTGTGTCTTCGTTTTTTGTGTATGGACATTCCCAAGCTTTCCACTCTGCCTCGACCACGACTGCCTGCACTCTGTGAGAACTGTTAAAGGCCTCCCAAGGTGCAGAGAGGTACTGTAAAACTCTCGACGCCCTGACTGTTCCTCTCGGTCAACACAGTATGGCGAGAGTCGACAGGATCGCACACCATAGATTAAGTCGACTGGATACCTCATCACAGTTTTAGTCGACAGGATTCTACAAGAGGCTACCAGACCTCATCGCATATATATATGTGTGTGTGTGAAAATAAAGAGTTTTACTATCAAAAGAAATTTATATTGTAAATATCGTTTTATCTCTGCAATATAGAAATTCCTATATCGCTTCTTCCTCCTTGGCGCCACTGGCGATTTTATACAACGCGGCGCATGCGCGAGACCATTTCATTTTTTCGCAATTCCATTCCCCGATAGGCCAGTGGTCCAACAATATTCAGTCTTAATGGCTTTTCAAAAATTCTTATTTCATTTATTTAAAAAATTATGGATTCTCTTAAACATGGATAACATTTCGGTTTGGATATTACAGAAATTTCCCATCACATGTGTCATTGGCTGATATTTTAGCGTTTATATATAGCATTTGAAAATATATTAAATATCGATCCTCTAAGATATTTTAATGTATTGGCTTGGTTTTTGAAAGCTATTTTGGAGAGGAATTGAGGTGTGTACAGGATAAATCCTTGTATTAGACGTATATACGTGAGGTGTATATATAGAATGGGGACAGAGGAGGGTGTAATAGGGTCGGTGAGGGACACGGAGCGTAAAATACACCCAGGATTTGAGGAAATGATTGGAAAATTCTAATCAAAGTGGACCGCCACCTGGATCCAATATCAGCCAAATTTGTTTACTGTTGATGGAATTTCACGCGTTAGGGGTCCAATCTAACGGGAGGCTCGGATTGGCAGAAAATTTTCTTCGGGGTTTTGAGAACTTTGGCCCAACTTGAGATGGTCACCCAACTCTAGGCTTTAGCTGTTTTCATTTAACCTTTCACCCCCATTTATGCATTCACACATAGACAAGTTGATTAAGGAATAACTTGCAGAACTCAGCAATGTCAACTGAATAACCGGTTCTATTCAATTTGAGATGGTCACACAACTCTAGGCTTTAGTTATTTTAAATCAACCTTTTCACACCCACATATGCATTCACCCATAGACAGGTTAATTGAGGAATAACTTGTAGATCTCAGCAATGTCAACAGAATAACCGGTTCTATTCAATTTCACGGGAAGCAGATCTAGTGATACATTTCTTCATTCGATAAAATATGGTCAGCCAACCAGATTTCAAACTCTTAACACTTAAGCTCTTAAACCCCCTCCTTGTCTGGAGGAGGACTCTCTCAAGGTGGGGAAACCTCCCTTGCTGAAAAAATGTGTACACATATACAACTGTATATATTTGCCTACATTTTATCTACCCTTTATTTACTATTTTTGTTTCGTTTTATTCTAACATAGGTAGCAGAAGGCAGCGCGCGGCGGTAGAGCTACGTCATCGCTGACCAATGGGAGGCCAGCTGGAGGCACCGCATGGGAGGCCAGCTGGCGGACTGCCAGAGGGAGCTGGCCACCTTCTAGAAGATTCTTTTTACCAACGCGCGCCACTGAAGACAATGCATTTCATAGCTGCGGCTTTAAATCATATTCTTTAAATATTCAATGTAAAGAAAAATAAAATAAATTCATTTGTAAAGCTTGGGATGATTGCCTGACCAAGATGAGTAAACTTATTTCTTTAAACTAGTATAAACATTATATTCAATTAAGCCTAACGAGAACAAATTGTTTTGTAAACAATCAATCTGCTTTTCCTACTTGCGTATTTGCCAAGTGGGAAACAAAACATTGGTGCCGAAACCCGGGAATAAATCTATTAAATAATTATTTAAATATAAATAATTATAATTCATTTTTGAAATATATTATTAAAATTAATAATAGCAAAAATTAAAAATGGCTACCAAATTTAAAGCTACTTTAAATATTCTTGAATTTCATTTCAAACAAGTGGATTATTTTGAGCAAATTTCGCTCAAGATGATGGAATCGAAGGATGATGCAAATTTACAGACATTTAAAAAAGATATTTTAGATATAAAATCTAACATTGAAAAAACTTATTGTAATCTTTTAACATTTTCTGAATTTGATGATGAAGATTACTTTTCTAGAGTTATGCAATACAAGGATAATCTTAGAAATTTAGTGGCGAATATCAATAAAGTATCTTGTACAGCCATTTCAAGCAAAATTGATGATTTTAATCAACCAACCACAAGTAAAATAGAACTTCCTAAATTTAATTTACCCTCCTTTTCTGGTGATGTTAACGAATGGCTTAGTTTCAAGCAATTGTTTTCTCTATCTATTGATTCTAATACCGCTCTAACTGATTCACAAAAGCTGCAATATTTACAATCAGCTGTTACTGGAGACGCTGAACGACTTATTAGGGGATTTCCTGTTATTGATGAAAACTTTGCCCATGCTTGGGCCACATTGGTCTCCAGATATGATAACAAAAAAGAACTTGCCTTTTCACAATGTACAAAATTATTCACTCTAAAACCTTTAAAACTAATAAATTCCAAGGCCATTTTCGAACTACTAGATATATGTAATGAAGCCATGAGAAATTTGAAATCACTGGGTTTGGAGAGAAATACACTTGTTGATATCTTTCTAATACATTTCCTACAAAGAAAAATAGGTGATGATTTGAAAAGGCAATGGGAATTGACGTTGATAGATGATGGCTTTCCATCCTACGAAATTTTATTATGTTTCTTGAAAAACAAGCAAAAAGTTTGCAATCGATAAAAGGTTATGCTAAAGAGGATAGATCTGTAGTGAAACAAACACATGTTTATAATTCTATTTCAAAAGGTGATGATAAATGCCTATTATGCAAAAATTCACATCCTATATTCAAATGTGACAAGTTCCATAAAAGTTCTCTCCTTGAAAGATGGAACATAGTAAAAACCAATAACCTTTGTTTCAATTGTTTGCGATCCAACCACAGAGTAACATCATGTAAAATCACTATGCATTGTAAATCATGCAACAAAAAACATCACACTCTTTTGCATTCCTTCCAACCCGAACCTTTGAATACCACTTCAATTGAAGCCCCAATTGCCCAATCTAGCGTTTCATGTTTTCTCAGTGATACAACAAAGCCCAATGAGACAATCTTATTATCTACTGCTATCGTGAGAGTGAGAGCAGAAAATGGATCGTTTCATCCATGCAGAGCTTTGATTGATACTGGTTCTCAAAGAAGTCTAATAACAGAAAATTGTCGTGAAAAGTTGAATCTTCCTGTTAAAAAGAGCCAACTCACAGTTTTTGGAATTGGTAACCAACCAATACAGCAGTCTGCTAGTGAGACTTTTCTTCAATTTAAGCCTCATTTTTCTCATAGAATATTCAAAATTTCATCCATAATACTCGATCAAATCACTGTTGATTTACCTAATTTTCTGATAAATAGAGATAATTGGCCTCATCTTAAGAATACTTTATTAGCAGATCCCAATTTTGATAAAACAAGTCCCATTGATTTAGTAATTGGTGCAGACCTAGCCCCATTTTTATATACAGGAAAACTACGATTCCAAAATCATCCAGGACCCACTGCCTGTAGTTCCAAGTTAGGATGGATACTTTCAGGAAATGTTTCCAGTTCTGAGACTGGAAACAACTATATCTCATTATGCTCAACATCCCAAGGAGATGATAATCTGCGACAGTTTTTTGAATTGGAATCGGTTCCTGCCGCTCTTCCATTGACTAAAGAGGAGAAGAGTTGCGGGGACATTTATGACAAGACCTTTTGCATATCAACAGATGGAAGATATTCTGTTGGTCTACCGTTTAAATCTGTGCCTAATCTCGGAGACTCACGTCAGAATGCCATGAAACGATTTCTTGCTCTTGGGAGAAAATTGCACAAATCTTCGAATCTTCTTCAGCAATATAAGGATTTCATGATGGAATATCTTTCTCTCAACCACATGGAGCTCATTCCGAAAAACGAACGTGACAAACCATCAGACAAGTGCTATTATATACCTCACCATTGCGTTCTGCGTGAGCAGAGCAGCACTACTAAATTAAGAGTAGTGTTTGATGCATCGTGCAAAACGAGCAACAATTACTCCTTAAATGACTTTCTTCATATTGGACCAAAATTGCAGCATGATATTTTCAATATTCTTGTGAAGTTTCGTACTAATCCTATAGCTTTTACGGGAGATATTTAGAAAATGTACAGACAGATAAAAGTGAACTCTTCTGATCTCGACTTTCAGAGAATCTTCTGGAGAAATAGTCCATTGGAATCTTTATTGGAGTATAGATTGCTCACAGTAACTTATGGAATGTCGTGTGCACCATATCTTGCAATCCGTACCTTGATGCAATTTTCCACCGACAAAGAACTCCTGTTCCCAGAGGCATCTAAAATCATAAAACTGATTTTTATGTAGACGACCTACTTTCTGGCGCAACAACAATCGAAGAAGCAAAAGTTCTCATTGATGATGTCCGGAAAATCCTTTTTTCTGGTGGCTTTTTGCATAAGAAAATGGATGTCAAATGTCCCTGAGGTTCTTTCAGAGGTACCAGAAGCGCTGAAAGCACATGATTCATATGAAATCGGAGATAATTCATCTGTTAAGATTCTTGGGATAAATTGGAATCCATCCACAGATAATTTCACAATTACAGTCAATTCACTAAAAGACGTATATTCTAAAAGACAATTGTTATCGGATATTTCTCGAATTTATGACCCTTTGGGATGGTTATCACCGGTGATCATTAGCTTCAAGATTCTGTTCCAAACATTGTGGAAACAGGATTTGGATTGGGATGATCCCTTGTCTGAATCGTTGTGTTCTCATTGGAGGAGAGTGAAAATGGATTTGGCCATGCTAAATCATATTAAAATTCCTAGATATATTTCCTGCAAGGGACTTATACATTCTTTAGAACTCCATGGATTTTGTGATGCTTCCGAATCTGCATATTCATCAGTTGTTTATATGAAATCTCGTTTTAAATCTGGTCATGTTCAAGTCACATTGATTGCTGCCAAGACAAAAGTCGCTCCCTTGAAGGCAACATCAATACCTCGTCTGGAGCTTTGTGCTGCTCTTCTCCTTTCAAATTTATATGATTCCATTTGCAGCTCATTGCTGTTGCAGATTGACCGAGTAATTTTGTGGACAGATTCCCAGATTGTTTTATGTTGGATAAAATCTGAATCAAAACATTGGAAACCTTTTGTTGGTAACCGGATTGCAGAAATTCAGCGACTAACTCTGCAATCTTCTTGGTACTATGTGTCTACCAAGGATAATCCTGCAGATTGCGCCTCCAGAGGTATAACTTCTTCAGAACTAGTAAACCATTCACTTTGGTGGAATGGTCCTGATTGGCTATCAAACTCAAGTTTACAAGATCCGCTACCAATCACATATGAACTTCCAAACGAAGTTTGTCATGAAAAAAGAAAGACTGTTCCGATTGTTCATTTCACTACTTGTCCTATTATAGACTTTATTTTTAAATTCTCAACATTCAGGAAGCTGAGCAGAGTTACGGCATGGCTCCTAAGATTTACTCACAATGCTAGACACAGCAGCGACAAAATAAAACACAAAGAATTGTCCTCTAATGAGCTCGATAATTCAATTCGAACTCTTATTCAAATCATTCAAAGTTCAGAATTTAAAACTGAGATTCAATGTTGTAATCAAAGCAAAGTACTACCATCAAACTCAAAACTTTTATCCTTAAACCCATTTATTGATTCATCAGGAATTCTACGTGTAGGAGGTCGACTGCGCAAATCCAACCTGCAATTCAATGAGAAGCATCCAATAATTCTTCCTCACAACCATTTTGTTACAGAATTGATTGTTCAACAATTCCACGTAGAGCATCTTCATTCTGGTCTCCAATTAACTCTGTGTGCCATCCGACAAAAGTACTGGATTCCATCCGGTAGAATTCTAGTAAAAAAGCTCATTAATCGTTGCATGACATGTTTCAAGACGAAACGCCAAGTGTCAAAACAAATCATGGGAGATCTGCCTATCCATAGAATCATACCCTCAAGCCCTTTTAGCAAAACAGTAATAGACTTCGCAGGACCATTTATAACTAAACCTAATGTCATAAGAACAAAAGTAACATTAAAATCATATATAGCATTATTCATTTGTTTCTCAACGAAGGCTATTCACCTTGAGATAGTTTCAGATCTGTCAACCCCTGCCTTCCTCGCTGCTTTTAGAAGATTCATCTCTCGTCGAGGAAAACCCTCTGATATTTTCACCGACAACGCTACTAACTTCAAAGGAGCTAAGAATATTTTGAATAATATACATCAACTTGTAAAGGATTCTTCAATTCAAAGTTATGTCGCTAATGAACACATCACTTGGCATTTCATACCTCCATCTGCTCCAAACTTCGGCGGCATTTGGGAAGCAGGAATAAAATCATTGAAGTATCATCTCCTAAGGTGTTTAAAATCTGCAGTTTTAAATTTTGAAGAACTCAATACTCTGACAAGTCAAATTGAAGCGTGCTTGAATTCTCGTCCGTTGTATCCGATGAGTTCGGATCCAAATGATTTCAACCCTCTCACTCCAGGACATTTTTTGATTGGAAGACCATTAACAGCACTCCCAGAGCCCAGTTATCACCCTAATGACAACTACTTAACTAGATGGAAATTAATTCAAAAGGCCAGAGATGTTTTCTGGCAAAGATGGTCAAGGGAATATCTAAACAATCTGCAACAACGGTCCAAGTGGAAAAAACCCTCTTCCAACCTGAAGGTTGGAGATTTGGTGTTGGTAAAAGACTTTCCTATGCCTTCAATGCAGTGGAGCCTTGGCCGCATCACCAAAGTGTCACCTGGAGCGGATGGCAATGTCCGAGTTGTGGAACTTCAAACAGAGAAACAACATCATCTAATAAGACCCATCTCGAAGATTGCACTTCTGCCATTCTAATTCTTCTTCTTCTTAAAAAAAAAAAAAAAAAAAACTTTCTACACTATGTGATCCTTTTCTTTTGCCTTGTGTGTGGACTACGTCCACAGGAGGGGAGTATGTTTCGTTTTATTCTAACATAGGTAGCAGAAGGCAGCGCGCGGCGGTAGAGCTACGTCATCGCTGACCAATGGGAGGCCAGCTGGAGGCACCGCATGGGAGGCCAGCTGGCGGACTGCCAGAGGGAGCTGGCCACCTTCTAGAAGATTCTTTTTACCAACGCGCGCCACTGAAGACAATGCATTTCATAGCTGCGGCTTTAAATCATATTCTTTAAATATTCAATGTAAAGAAAAATAAAATAAATTCATTTGTAAAGCTTGGGATGATTGCCTGACCAAGATAAGTAAACTTATTTCTTTAAACTAGTATAAACATTATATTCAATTAAGCCTAACGAGAACAAATTGTTTTGTAAACAATCAATCTGCTTTTCCTACTTGCGTATTTGCCAAGTGGGAAACAAAACAATTTTATTATATACTTTTTCTACCTTTGTAACAATTGATTATACGAATCAAGATAATCGTTTAAATTGTCAATTGTCAAGCTCTTAACACCTCTTCATCACGGCTCTACGTGCGTTAAAATAGTACTGTCCGATATATATATATAAATATAAATATAAAAAAGGGCGTACTTGGATCTGTAAAGAGAAATAAAACTACAAGTAACTTGTTCAGTACATTACAAGTAACAAGTAACTACTTGTAATTTTTCTTAAAATATTTCGAGGGATAGCACCCTATTTATCATTTTGTATTGCTCAATAACCTTAAATATAACTTATAAATTCATATAGATTACATGGAAACAACTTTGTCATAGGTCAAAATTGGATAAAAAAAAAATTGGTCAAAATTGTAATTGTTTAATCGTATATAAGTCTGTGATGAAGAGATTTCAATGATTTTAAGTTTATTTTATTAAGTGTATTAAAGATATGGATAGAGGAGGCGTTTGAGGGATCTTTATTCTTACATTGGAGAATTTGAACAGTACGAGTGTATTATCGTGAAGATAAAGGCTGCCTGGCCGGCATTCATAGTTCTTCAAATTAAAGATACTTCGGCCAGTATAATTATTTTTATTACCTGACGAGGACAAAAGATTTGTATTTGAAATGAGAGCAATCCATAAATAGATCTTTAATTAAAAAGGCATATATTGGATCAAAATATATAGTGTAGTATCAAAATATATGATAAAATAAATTATATTTTGATCTAATATATGTCTTTTTTATTTAGATATATAAGTATATTTTTGCTAGTACGATAGGCGCTTATGCAATTATAGATATCAGAAGAAACAAATGCATGCAGACGATACAGTTTAATAGGCGGGAGAATATTTATTTATCCGGCCACACAGCCAGATAAAGGAAGTCAACATGGGAAATCACATTACCTGCTTAGCCCTAATTCAAGTAAATTAAGACAATTCACTTAACTTCTCCATTATTCTAGGGGCTGGGTATTAGCCAATTGGGCAACAGCTTTATAATCAGACGATATTTTCCAATGTAAATTTCTTATCACATAATATTAGAAATGAAAAAAGAATTCTCATTTAATAATCAAAATTTTGAATGAAAATATTTATTCTATATATTTTTGACGATATAAAAACGTGTGTGTGTTTAATATATAAAAATATTTAGAGTAATTTTTATCTTGTTCAAGCAATATTATTTTGATAAATTATATTAGTTGCAAATATGCACACAATATAACAACCTCTTTCTTACAAACTCAAATATCAGGTGATTTTAAGCTACCTTTTAAAATTACACAATTAAAACATTGAGAACAATCACGAAAGTTTTTTTTTATATTCACAACATATAACTAAATATTTATTTTAAAAGTTTAATGGATAAAACTGCATGTGTGTGTGAGGAATTTTAGCTTTTTCTGAGCTCTAATTGCAAACATTGGACATTTCAACAACAACTTTTGTTCTTGTTAGTAGCTTAAGTACATAGATAATCAATGTTGTTTTAGTTAATGTAGAGGTTTAGAAACTTTATATATTCCAGATAGAACCTTATGTATAAAACTTCCTTCTAAGTGACTTCAACTTTGATGTTGACACCGTAGCAGCCCAAGAATGGCCTCCTCAATATTTATAAACACAATAACCACTGAAAATTGAATAATGAGATGGGAATGAGCAATTTTAAAATATCTGAGACTCAGTGATTTGGAACAAAAAGATGATAGAAATAAAGGTATTTGTATTATTTTAATTGGGATTGTGTTCTTTGAAGGCACAATATACGAATAGTATATCCACAAGAGATGAATATTTTCATTATTATCGTCTTCGGGGAGAAATATAAATATTGGCAGTTTATCGGACCTATCAACATAGCAGGCCAAAGATTTACTATATTTGCTCTCATTCATTGGCTAATTGGGATATCTTGAGATATGAGAATGGCGTAAAAAATAAAAAGGAGATGACTATAATACAAGCAGCCAAGTGTTTGATATGTTCTTTAGCCAAGACCGGATATAGCTAATGATATATTTACATATTATGACACTTTCTAACATCTTTTTCATTTGCCGTTTCCTTTCTTGGACTCATGAAGTCTACATTTAAGACAAAATAAAATATTTTTATTCTTGTCGTTATCATTGAGATCCTTTCACTATTGCTTATTTGATTAACCCAGGTTTACCAACCTTGTGTGTACTCTAATATATAAATATTAGTTAAAAATTAAGATTTATTTTATCATATACTCCTGTTGAAAGGTTTGGGAAACCCAAGAGTTTGAGATAAATATAAAATAAAACAAAAAACGTATCCTCGGAAGCCGTGTCGTTTATTATTAATATGTATTGCAGAGAATTATATTTTCTAAATGAATTGATATGCAAGTAAAGAGGACGACCAGGAAGAAAATGTCCACAATGCTTGGAGTGGAGTGTCTACGAGCTGTTAGGAGGAAGGATCAGGAGAGATGGAACTATATGATTGCCAGCATACACATATAGACAAGAAGTTGTACCTTTTAGCATGTATATCGGTATTCAGACATTAACTCTGGAAGATATTACAGTGACCATTATTGAAGATACACGAGATAACCAAGTGTGAACAAAATTGCCTCTGTCTCCTTCTTCTTCAAAAAATAAATAAAAATAAAAACAGGCGACCGTGGCGACATGATTCCAAGAGTGTATTATTCGATTCCGAAACAGCGTTTGATGATAGTGATGAAAGATTTCTTTTTAATGTTTTGTGTGCTGTATATATATTGCAATAAATATAATATAAATTTGATTTAATTATTAAATCCTAATAAAGTAATAGGTTAAGCCTAGTTACTTGGGACATAGGGAGCAGTTGTTTTGAACATAAGTAGCCATGGTTTTCTCATGCACAACGATCGGTGAAATACAAGAAGAAGTGGTCGCAGGAGATCTGGGGTGAGGGGGAGTGGTTGATATCAGGCAGGCGGTGTGGTTTGTTATGTATTTATGGAATAAAGTCTTGCACCTATTTATTAAAAGTTTAATATATCGGGGGAGTTGTAAATATTTATTCGAAGCTAATTTAAAGTTTTGAAGAAACGCGGTCAAAAAACTTTTAATACCCGAGAGTTGTAGGGAATATTATTACATTCGGTAGAAATATTGGAATGGCAAGTATGTGGGTGTGCCAGGTGGGGTAGATATTTTAATCTCTCTCTCTTGTAAGTTACTTCATTGTACATCGGCTGCTTTAATGTGTAGTACTTCTTTTGGAATAAATACTTCCCTTGACTTATAGATTGGTATACTGTCGAACATGCTACAGATAAATTAAAAATATTTATACAGAAATATCAAATTTGTTTGAATTCTCATTCAACTTTTTCAAACAAAAAAACGGCCTATTTTGAGGAATTAGCGGATTTTATTGAACTGTTGTCTTTGTTTTGAAGGTATTACAAATATATATGGAATTACCTTTCACAGGTTCCGAGCTGAGTTGCGCTCGCCAACAGCCGACTTCTGGGCTCTCTATCTAGTTCCACAACTCAGTATTCCTGTCCTCTATAAACTCATTTTCTATCGTAAAGATAGAGGCTGCCTGGCCGGCATTCATAGTTCTTCAAATTAAAGATACTTCGACCAATAAATCTTTTTTATTGTCTCGACGTTTCGACCAAAATAATTTGTCCTTGTCAGGAGCGAATAAAAATAAAACGTTTGGTAAAGCGTTAAAAATTATTCTAAGGCTGCAAAGGCGTCCTCACGCGATATTTAAAATATTGATTAAATTTGAAATATCGCGTGAGAACGCCTTTGCAGCCTTAGAATAAGTTTTAACGCTTTTCTAAACGTTTTAATTTTTGTTCGCTCCTGACGAGGACAAAAGATTTTTGTCGAAGGTTCGAGACAATAAAAAATATTTACTGACAGAAGTATCTTTAATTGGAAGAACTCCTTTTCTATGGATAGACTTTTGATGATCCCGTAAGGTCTTTTCTAAAAATTATCCAAGAAATCCATTTTCGACCTTCCTCTTTCTGAACTTCCCTCCCTACATCTCCCCAGCAAAATTTCCAGCCATTCCGAGTTTCGGACAAAATGTCCAAACAAGCGGTTTCTCATTCTCTCAATCGTTCTCAGCAGACTATATCACTTTTCGATCACTTCTCTGAATTTTGTCTAAGAGATCAAGTGTAGTATATTCGTTCATTTTAGAACCTCAATTACTAAGTCTATCAGTTATAGTATTCATATTATTTGGTTCCAGCACTACAACATATAACTTCACTATTTCTGTTCTGATTAGAATACAAATTTCTGAAGCCTACATCGACACCCACATTCTGAATAGAATTTTTGATAAATTGACCTCTGTTTTAAAGCGATATATATTTTATGACAAGAGAGATTAAAAGATATAGATTACCAAAATTACAACATAAAGATGCGGGAGGATGAGGTGAGAGATGCCTCTTTTGAAACACGAATATCATCCTCCCTCTATGTTATAATCTAGTCTGGAAATCAGTCTTTGCTACTTTACCAGCTTAAACACCTGTTTGGTGAATTTGATCGATTTTATAACCCTTCTCGTAGGATGTTATGAAATCGAAGCCGTCCCTGTACTGGTGAGGGACATAGCCTGAAACCATGGTATACATATTGGCTTTTTGTCCAAATTTGCCAAATCTGGTGTTGGGGTTCATTTTTTACCAGCATTAATAAAGATTTTTACTAGGGTGATGGACATTCGTGTTGATGTATAATTAAAGTGAGAGATGTCTCTCTAGGTACACATATATATATTCTCTATTGTTTTTTTTTCACATGTTAAGCGTATTTACACAAGTATGGCCTTAAATACCCATTTCTTGGTTTCTCAAGAAGCGTTTGGGTCCAATAATATTTTTTGGTCGCAGTGGTACAGCCTGCTCCACGCTGACGAATGTCAACAACGCGAAACGCGTTCGTGGATAGCTTTTCTTGATTTATTAAGAAAATGGGTTAAACAAATATCAGGGAACAGGTTAAATCAATGTTTAGTTGATATCTGTTCCACTAGATGGCGCTCTGCCATCTAAAAAGCACATGTGTTACTGGTTAGGATATACCTTCTTTTTTAATATATATGTTTGTGTGAAAAAAAAAGTCAGATGTTGAAATTAAAAACAAAAATAAGCATATCCTGACCGCTCACATGTGCTTTTTAGATGGCAGAGCGCCATCTAGTGGAACAGAAATTAACTAAACATTGATTTAACCTGTTACCTGATATTTGGTCAACCCATTATTCGTAATAGGATTTTCTTGATTTGTCAAGATGGATCAGGTCTGACCGCAGTTTCAAACATCTCGGTGGCATCGCAGCAGAAGACAACAATACCTTATGTATCACAATAACCAAAGTATCACTATTTCCTCCATATATACAACTACAATAATATAAGTAGAAACTAAATGGATTCATACCAGATATCTCGACATACACAAAGACCTAAAATTAGAGCCTATTAAAAAAGTTTTAAAGAAGTATCTAAAAAAACGACCCTGAGTTCACAACAGCCGTCAAGTCTAATGGGAAGGAAATAAACTGTCACCAGGGGCAGATGGTAGGTGAGATGTCAGTGAATATAAATATTCTGTGAGAAATGTAAATTCATGTTTTTTTATTTGTCGCTCACCTGCGCTCTACAATGTTCAATTTGGTTATCATTATAAACACTCTTTTTTAATGCTTTTCTTCCTTTTCACGACCGTGCATTGACCTTAGTTGGTGTTACAACAATTCTTAGAATAATTCAATATTTTAAACATCCAAACGATAAATATTCTGAATTTAAGATTTATTTATATAGCTTATAATTAAATTGTGTCTTTCTTTTATCATACGAATAATTCAAACATGTTTATTATTAGAAATTTCAAAAATATTTAGGCAATTTTCAAAATATTTAAAAAATATCATTAAAATTTTGTTAAATATGTAAATATGGGGTCAAATTTACACTTTCTTGTGGCTCATCCCCGGGAAGCGCTGGTGTTTAGCTGTATAACAAGATTCGAATCACGGAACGGCGCAGCGTAGAAAAAAGTAAAACGATGACAACTTTTTTGTTTTCTGGGAAGACTCTAAATATTT
Organism: Cordylochernes scorpioides; assembly: GCA_030710605.1. Lineage (NCBI taxonomy): Eukaryota > Metazoa > Arthropoda > Arachnida > Pseudoscorpiones > Chernetidae > Cordylochernes > Cordylochernes scorpioides. The sequence continues at coordinate 166,529,115 of CP092865.1, read as the reverse complement.
TTGTAATCTTTTTTTTTATTTAACTATTCAACTGACTGATGTGAAAAATAATACTTATTTACATAAAAAAATAAATTGAAACAGCATATTTTCATATCTGAAAGGCAGTGGATCTGCAACAGCTGGCTAACTCCATTAGGCTAATCAAACTGGCATCCAACTGACAACTATGGCATTGTCAAAGCACATCTAGGTCAGAAAAGAAAAAGAGATAAGAAAACAATCATGGTTATGTGAAGTTATAACTTCTATTTACTCACTTAAGTCTATTAGAAGAAACGGCTTCAGGTCTGTGATTGAAAATAATCATACCTGAACTGAGAGAAACGATACTGATGTTCTCTCTTGGCTACTGGAAACCACCATTTCAGCAACTATTGATTTAACCAAGCACAACTTGTACCACAACTAATCCTAAACAAGATACATGTGTCTCCATGACATTGTATAGTGACACAAGGGGTAATACCCCCTAAACATATCCAAATAGAGTATATATACAAGAATCTATTATAAAGAATAATGATAAAGAATCTATGGTAAAGTAGCATCTATTTATTAATACATTTACGGACGAAACTTGAGGAAATAGAAAGTCTTTGATGTTGTGTTTTTTTTTTTTTTTTGAAGGAGACAGAGAAAATGTTGTTCACCACGTTGTTTTCATATTTTGGCAAATAATATTGTAATGTTCCTTCGATAAAAATACATAAATATGCTTCACCAAATTAAAAAAACAAATTTTAATTATATATCTTTTTAATACTATACACTGTGTATATACACTTTTGAATATATTCATAACAACAACAACAATTACAGTGCTGCCAAATCCAAACATTCAAAAATAAATTAATTAAACAGAATACATTATATTAGGCGTACAAATAGGTTTTGAGGGATTTTTTTTGATAAATTCGAAGCTTTATTCAGAGAAATCAGTACAATATTGTCCGCGGAGATAAATAAAGCAAGGGCAAGTTTGGGGATAATTAATTTATTATAAGGGGTATTGATAGGGAGAGAGAGAGAGAGAGAGAGTCAATACAACTTACCCCAAGACAGAGTTAATCCTAATGAGGGACCTCAGCTCCCCCGCCGCCAGATTCCCCAGAACCCCTCACACCCGGTGTCCAGCGATGATTGACAGACGTCCCATGGGGCCTCTCGTGATTGGAGCCGCTTAGCTTCTTGACATTACTCCCTCCTTAGAAAAAATACAGCGACCCGCTGATTAGCTTGTCTCAGCCCTTGTTCTGGAAGGAAATCTATCACGGCTGGTGTTCCCTAGCAGAATAGAATGTTGTTCTTCAGGGTCCAGGTAGGGCTTCATCCGAATGACATGGACGATATCCTTGGCTTTCCGTGATCGTGGAGAGGGGGTCCACGGGCTCTACTTCATACGTAACTTCTGAAAGCTTCTTGGTCACCTTATAGGGACCGAAGTATCTCTTCAGTAGCTTTTCTGATAGTCCTACTTTTCGGATGGGAGTAAAAACCCACACAAGATCATTCTTCTGGTAATAGACTGGAGTATGTTCTGGTCGTATAGTCTACGGTCTTTCGCCTGTGATTGTAGAATGCGTGATCGGGAGAGTTGACGCGCTTCCTCAGCTCTGGTCACAAGTTCTCCAACGTAGTCGTTAGAGATCTCACTGGTAGGTAGGGTAGTACGGCATCGATGTAGGTCTCGGCCTCGCGGGCGTGGACAAGAAAGAACGGGGTGTAGCCGGTCGCCTCCTGTTTAGCAGTGTTGTAAGCAAAAGTTACATAGGGCAAAACTTGGTCCCAGTCCTTCTGCTCAACACCTGTGTACATGGACAACATGTCTCTCCTAGAGTTTTGTTGAACCTTTCAGTCAGGCCGTTGGTCTGGGGATGGTAGGCCGTTGTAAATCTGTGCACAATTCCGCACAGAGCATTGATCTCTTTTATTACTTGAGAAATGAAATTTCTGCCGCGATCTGTTATAATTTTCTAGGGAGCTCCATGCTTCAAGATGACGTCTTCAACCAGGAACTTAGCTGTTTCGATTGCTCCTCCGTCTGGGATCGCTTTCGTTATGGCATACCTTGTCATATAATCGGTGCACACAATGATCCAACGGTTTCCATCTTTAGAAACTGGAAATCTTCCAAGGAGATCAACCCCGACTTTATAGAATGGCTTTTCTACGGGCGGTATGGATACAAGTTGTCCAGCCGGACGTCGAGGTAATTCTTCCTTCGTTGACACTCCCGACAATGGCTTTCATATTGGCGAACAGTTCTATAAAGGCCAGGCAATAGAATCGTTTTTTGACTTTGTCATACGTCCGGGCGAAACCCAAATGCCCAGCTGTAGGAGCATCATGTAAATCTGCCATAACTTCCGATCTTAAGTGCTTAGGGATCATCATAAGCCAGGGTCTTCCAGTTGTGCTATAGTTTTTCTTGTATAAGATGCCGTCGATAATGCTGAATTCCTTTCTGGTGTAGCCCGAGTTTATTTTAGCTAAATTCGGGTCTTTAGTCTGCTCTATATCGACGTTGGTTAGTGACATCACAGGCACTTGGTTGATCGTTCTCAAGCGGGCTCCTTGACAGACAATCGGCATCCTTATGTTTGCGTCCGCTCTTGTAGATAACGGTCACGTCAAATCCTTGCAACTTCAGCGCCCATCTTGCCAAACGGCCAGAAGGATCTTTCTGCCCTACCAACCAACATAGAGAATGATGGTCAGTGACAACCGTGAATGGTCGACCAAACAAATATGGGCGGAATTTGCTAATAGACCAGACTACAGCAAGGCATTCTTTTTCCGTTGTTAGAATAGTTATTTTCAGCTTTGTCAAGCTTCTAGATGCATAAGCTATAGGCCGCTCCTTTCCACCTTGTATTTGTAGAAGAACAGCTCCAATACCATGTCCGCTTGCATCCGTGTGTAGATGGGTATCAGCGGATTCATCAAAGTGTCCTAAGACAGGCTCTGAAATTAGAGCTGTTTTAAGGACTTCCAAACGCTTTCTCTTGAGCTGCATCCCAATAAAAATTGTTTTTCAGTCCTTCAGTAGGTCATGTAAAGATCTAGCTTTGTCGGCAAAGTTCTCAATAAATATTCGGTAATAGGAACATAATCCAAGAAAGCTCTTCAGTTCAGAGATATTCCTTGGCCTCGAAAATTTAGAGACGGCTTCAACTTATCTGGATCTGGATGAATTCCATTGGCGTCAACAAGGTGTCCCAAAATCTTTATCCTCCTTGATCCAAAAAGACACTTTTTGTGGTTCAAGCTTAGTCCAGCTTTCTGGATGCAGCTTAATACAAGTTGTAGACGACGTAGATGTTCCTCAAAGGTAGGTGCGTAAACTACGATGTCGTCCAGGTAGCAAAGGCACATGTTCCATTTAAGACTGCCCAGAACACTATCTATCATCCTTTCAAACGTTGCTGGAGCGTTGCAAAGACCGAAAGGCATTACTTGGAATTCATACAGCCCATCTGGAGTGATGAAAGCAGTTTTCTCCATGTCTTTTTCGTCACTTCAATCTGCCAATACCCGGACCGAAGATCCATCGTGGAGAAGTAACTAGAGCCGGCTAAAGTTTCCAAGGCATCGTCAATGCGTGCAGCGGGTAAACAACTTTTTTTGTTATCTTATTCAATCGACGGTAATCTACGCAGAATCTCCAGGTCCCGTCTTTCTTTCGAACTAGAATAACTGAGATGACCAAGGACTTTCAGAGGGCTTCACGATGTGATTTTCAATCATCTTGTTCCCTTCATCTTGAATTAGTCGTCGTTCACTTGGTGCTACTCTATAGGGCCGCTGTTGATAGGAGACTGGTCGCCTGTGTTTATCTTGTGCTTCACAGTACTGGTGGGCTTAATAGGAGTACTCCCAAAGTCAAATATGCCAATAAACTCGTCAAGGCATGAAACAAGCTGTAACCTTTGAATTTCAGACAGCCCTGGATCTAGAGTAAGGTTTATCTTCTGTGACCACTCACGTGACTTTAGCTGCGTTTCTTGTAACTTATCGCTGGATTCAATAAGACTGCAGATATTCCCATTCTCATAACTTTCCATGGTGCACATATTCATTCCTGATGGAATCAGTTGCGGCCAAGACGCTCCATTCGCCACCCAAATGCTACCTCGGCCGTGTCGAAATGTAACCAATGAGTTTGGTATAAGAACTTCCTTTCTTAATAATAAGTCCTTAGAAGTTGAGACTAAAACATCTCTAACACCACATATTTCTTCGTTCATCACACTGATCTTTTTTATTGATTTAGGCGGGATGACAAAGTCGTCGGAAGCAAACAATCTCTGGTTTTCCTCCTCTCGAGATTCCAGGACGGAGGTTTCCCCGAGATGGAGTTCATTTCTGCCACAATCAATGACGGCCTCGGTGGCCTTGAAGAAGTCCCATCCAAATATGATGTCATGGCTGCATTCCACCATAGCAACGAATTCAAATGAGATATTCAGACCATTAACTTCTATGTTCAGGACACATTTTCCTAGGGTCTCTATTAAATTTTTATTTGCGGCTTTAAGAATGGGACCTGGTTCTTTGAAGAGAGGTGTCTTTAGTTCGCGTCGAAATTTGTCTGAAATAACAGAAAAGTCGGCTCCCTGAATCCACCAATGCTTTAATTTTGCGTCCATTTATTTCGACCATAACAAAATTTTCTTTTAATTTAGCGGCGATATACCCTGGAGGATTTTCCTCAATGGCGACCTCACCCCCGTTAGAAGCCGCTCCACTTAGTTTTTCACATTCTGAGGCATGGGAGAACGGCTAAAACGACGGGCTGGCGACTGGGATTGTCTTCGGGCTGGCGACCTTGCGCGGTTTGTATGTGGGGAAGAGCTCCGGTAGAAGTACGTCGAGGTTTGGGGGCGTTACATAGTCGTCGTCGTCGGCGTCATATCTCGAGGGTCGACTCGAAAATCTAACATTTCTTGCTTCTCCGCCATTCCTTGACCTGGCTTCAGCGAAGACCTGCCGTCGTTCCCTACAATAACGGACGACATGTCCGGGTCGTCGCAGTGGAAGCAGATAGGTTTGTCGTCGTAGGTTCTCCAATGTTCCGTTTTCCTGGGTTGGGTTGGTCGGTCGATATTATAAAAGGGCGTTTGTGGTTGTTGTTGTACCACGTTGACTTGTGGTCTGGTAGGTTGTAGAGCACGGCTGACCTCTTCCCTCACAGTCTGTTCAGGGCGTTCACCTCTCGGAGCGGATTGATCACTTCAGGTGCTGAGAAAACCTTTTGTATCTCTTCTCTAACGATGCGGGCGATTAAGCCGGCCAAGTCGTCTGAGTCGTCAACACACGAAATGGGCATTACGTTTGACAACCTGGCGAATTATCGTACGGCCGATCCGGCGCTGCTTGACGGTTGTCAGATGACGGCAGAACTTCAGGATCTCATCTACCGTCTGTATGTCTTTCGCCACCAATACCTGGTATGTGTCCTCCGAAATTCCCTTTATAATGTGAGCAACTATCTCACCTTCTTCCATGCGAGGGTTCACCTGGTGGCAGAGACTAAGAATCTCCTGGATGTATGACTCGCTGGATTCCTCGGCCTTCTGTGCTCTTGACTTCAGAACTTCCTCGGCGCGTCGAGCAGAATCCTCTTGCAGTCCGAACACACCGCGGAATGCGTCTTCAAAGCTTCTCCACGAGTTGAGTGATTCTTCGTTATTATCAAACCACCTTCCAGCAGTTCCGTTCAAGTAAAATACGACGTTGGCAAGCTTCATGGTCTCGTCCCATCTGTTGTACTTCGACACTCTCTCGTACTCTTTCAACCACTGTCCAGGTTTTATATTTCCATCTCCAGAAAAGGTAGAAGGATCTCGTTGGCGCTGACAAGGGAGGTAGGATCCGCTAACAGTAGGTCTGTGGTCGTCTTCCATTTCTATTCGTTGTGGCAAAGGTTGAAGAATTGGTTCACGTCCCTGTAGACGTCGACTTCTTCGAAGTTCCGTCACGCTACCCAGTCGTCTCCGCCAAAATATGTCGCGGAGATAAATAAAGCAAGGGCAAGTTTGGGGATAAATTAATTTATTATAAGGGGTATTATAGGGAGAGAGAGAGTCAATACAACTCACCCCAAGACAGAGTTAATCCTAATGAGGGACCTCAGCTCCCTCCCGCCGGCCAGATTCCCCAGAACCCCTCACATCCCGGTGTCCAGCGATGATTGACAGACGTCCCATGGGGCCTCTCGTGATTGGAGGCCGCTTAGCTTCTTGACAATATATTTCATTCAAAGTATTGTTCATCTTTAGCTACGACTTTTTCCCATCTTTCAGGCAGCATACGGATTCCGTGTCGAAAATATTCCTCGCCTTTTTTGCCTCTTCGTAAGAAGTAAAGTGCTGCTCGGCCAGTCCATGTGTCATCGAACGGAACATTTAGTAGTCTGAAGGAGCAATGTCTGGTGAATACGGCGCATTGAAGCGCCTCCAAAGTCTCCTTGACAACTTTTGCAACATGTGGCCGAGCGTTGTCGTGCTGATAGATCACCTTGTAATGTCTTTTGGCATATAGTGGGCGTTTGATCTTCAATGCTCGGCTTAATCGCATCAATTGTTGTTGGTAACGTTCTCCAGTGATGGTTTCGTTAGGCTGAAGTAGCTCATAGTAGATCACTCCGAGCTGATCCCACCAGATGCACAGCATTAGCTTTTTGCTATGAATATTCGGTTTGGCCGTTGAAGTTGATGCATGATCGGGCTTACCCCACGATTTTCTGCGCTTTGGGTTGTCGTAGTGAATCCACTTTTCGTTCCCCGTCACGATTCGATGCAAAAAAAACTCTTCCGATTTTGTCTTTTGAGCAGTTGTTCGCACGTGCAAATACGGCGCTCGATGTTTCCTGGCTTGAGTTCATATGGAACCCAATTTCCTTGTTTTTTTCACCATACCCATTACCTTGAGACGGCTCGAAATCGCTTGTTGAGTCACTCCCAAGGTTTCAGCGAGCTCCTCTTGAGTTTGGCTTGAATCTTCGTCAATAAAGCCTTCAACTCAGCGTCTTCGAACTTTATTGGCCTCCCTCCGCGTTCTTTGTCTCTGGTGTCAAAATCGCCACTTTTGAAACGCCGAAACCGCTTTGCGTGGAATGTAGTGATACATTTTAATTGTTGAAATTATTTTCTCGCAGCAATCTTTATAATTACGCTGTTAACATTGAAAAAGTTAGGTTTTCGAGCAAATAAGGAATATATAGATATATTATTAGATGTACTATCTATATTATTGTGGGTACCTGTTTTTCTTACCCCTAAACATATCCAAATAGAGTATATATGCAAGAATCTATTATAAAGAATAATGATAAAGAATCTATGGTAAAGTAGCATCTATTTATTAAAACATTTACGGACGAAACTTGAGGAAATAGAAAGTCTTTGATGTTGTATGTTTTTTTTTTTTGAAGGAGACAGAGAAAATGTTGTTCACACTTGGTTATTTCGTGTGTCTTCAATAAAGGTTACTGTAATATCTTTCAGGGTTATTGTCTAAATCCCGATATACATGCTAAAAGGTACAACTTCCTTAAGTTTTGCCTATGAGGGTATTTATCCTCAATAAACTATAGGTTATTTGCTGGCAATATTCCTGTACGTTCAGAGCTTTATTTTTTGGCTAATATTTTGATGGTATCGTAGGGTCTTCTAACGAAATTGTCCATGAATAATTTCCTCGTCCTTCTCGAGTGTAAATCTATAGACTCATTCAACAATACAACCATTATACCTTGACCTTAGGAAGAATAAAATATGAAGGTGTCATTACCTTCCACCTATCAAAATGCAACCAACTCTGTTATATGCTATCTAAATAGAGTTGAATGTTGTTTTGATTTTTCAAGCGAAGGCTTTGCTTTATAGTTCACAAAGTTGCTTGCATTCTCACGCAATTAAATATTCCTTTCTTGATTTTTCTGAAAGCCCTTGAACTCTGAATATAGCTTTTTTTTGTCATAAAGGTCGCTAATAAAGGCCAACAGCCTGAAAAGGGAACATGGTTAGCTTTTATTGATTTATTAAAAAAGGTATTTTAAATTCTGATATATTTGAAAAATCAGCTATTAGTTAATATTTCCCTAATGATAGAGCAAGCTCTTATCAACTGTCAGTTGCACAATCAGATGGGATTGATGTTTTTTCCTAATATTTCATTAGAGTAACGTCAATAGATAGCCACCTCAATCTCCAATAAAGGTTCCTCAATGATCTCTCAAAGACAGCCATGAAATCGTCAGAGGAAACAGACGATCGATGACTACGTGCTTAACAAGCACACCGCTTCATTTGCCCCCCGAATTCCTTGTAAGATTTAATATTTGTTTTAACTTTAATTTGGCAGCGTCCCTCAAATTACCTTTTTACATACAGCCTTAGTCAAACATGGAACTCCTGATTTAGCAGGCTGGCTACATTGCGACCCTTGTTCTGGTGGCTGGACCAACAATATTTATATTCTGTCTCGAAATGGCATCGTTGAATATTCATCTTCTGCCTTGTTGCCTAAGATATATGCACGTTATCTCAACTTCTATTAGCCTCTACATGGCAATACACATAATCTCTATTTCTTTAGCGTCTACACGACAATGGACAATATCTCTACCTCTTTATCTCCTACATGACAATGGAAAGTATCTCTACCTCTTTAGCGTATACACGACAATGGACATGATCTCTACTTCTTTAGCGTATACATGACAATACACACTATATCTACGTCTTTAGCGGCTACCTAACAAAGGGCACAATCTATACCTCTTCAGAGAGTCTACATGACAATGGACAATATCTCTATCTCTCTAGCTTCTATATATAAAAATACATATTATCTCTACATCTTTAGCGTCAACCTGACAAAGGACAAAATCTCTACCTCTTCAGCGTCTACACACGACAATGGACACTCTCTTTAGAGTGATGCATTACATCTTAGATGCTTTGCTTACTATGCCACATTGACACACAACTCAGAAAGTCAAAGTTTTAAATTTAGCCATTCCCGAATAGGTATACCAGAAAACGCAAATTTACCTAGTAACAAAAATGCCTTTCTTGTTCAAACCCTAACAAGGAATATAGTAAATATTTCAGAATTATAAAACTGAATTATATTTTGTATGATATACATAGTGCTCGTGCAGAATAGAATATGCGGTTAGAATTGAAAATTGGAGGTATATTTGTAAATGTAATTTAACTGTTTATTGACATTTGTCTAATTCAAACATGACACTTCCATTTAATTTGAAATGAAAACAATGTGTACTGTCAATTCAGTACGACAAAATAGTTCGTTTTATAAATATTTCATAGACAAATAAACAATTCACGCGAAGAATAAAAAAACCTCTCTTTCAACAACTACTAATTTAATTTATTCAAAAAGCCAAATAATCAAACTACACTATTTACCTTTCTTTCCAAAATTAATTAAGTTCCTCCTCCACCAAATTTTAAAAGAAAATATCTTAGCGACACTTTACCAACTTATCGTTGTAGCAATGATGCTGACGTCAGCTCTTGCTGACTGGATTCATTTTTATTGATTTTCTAATTAAATTTCATAGAAGCTTGGTGACTAGGATTTAATTTTGTTCTCTATCTCTAATATTTTATAAAAGGGTCGAAGTACTTGGGTTGAAAAAAAAACTTTAGGAAACTTACTATATATTGAACGAAGCTTTCTTGAACGGGTTCAGGCTCTTAAATTATAAATTAAGTTTAAAGGCGGGATTTTTAAAGTTTTCTAGAATTTTTACTACATTGGAAGGTGTTTATATAGAGGTACTTTCTAGTTTTCACGAATATTTTGATAAAACTAATGATAACTACAGCTTAATATCTATTCCTTGCTTCCTTAGTTATGCCTTAGAGACCTATATTTATTTATTTGTCCTCTTATTAGAGATATATATTGTAACAAGGTATTTATTATTTTATTAGCAGCGATTCATTTTTATGTTTATATTTTGCTACTCTGTAAACTTCCCTCTTTGCTTATCTTTTGTTCATCATTCATAGTTTGTTCTTGAGTCAAGAGTAACATCCACGGTGCCAATTTATAATTGTAACGAATAGTATTTCTCTCTCTCTCTCTCTCTCTCTCTCAAAATCAAAATAATATAATCTTCAAATATCGTCATGAAAATTTACATTTTTATTTTATATTTTAAAAACATACAAATTTTGGAGCGGGATGTTTCACAAGAGTGACATCCACGAGACCAATTTATAATTGTAACGAATAATATTTGAATAAAAACATTTAATCGGGTAAAACCTGGGTCATTCGGCTAGTTATATATATTATAGCGAATATTTTTGATATTTCAATTTTTTTTTGCAAATGTTTATGATATTTTGGGACAACCTTGTAATATTAGAGACAGTTATATAGTTCCACAGTTCGAACTATGAATTTAGACGGTTGGCATCCACAATTGTATGATTAAATATCAAGGCTTTACTATTCCTCCTTTCGCATACACCTTTCATAAAATACTATCTAAACTATAAATCAATAAAGTACGAACTGAAAAAAAAATTACCAAGGGAAATATTTACAACATTAATTGGCGAAGAAAAAGCTATTATTAAAATCAATTGTATCAATCCATTCATAATGCTTATTATACAATTCGCACTATTTTTACAAACAGAATTCCTACACAGTTCCATCTAAATTTTATAGTTACTCAATTTGTCACATCACACGGAAAATTACAGAAATACTTACATAAAAGAGCTCTATCAGAAACGCAAAATTGTTCCTACAGAGAAACTGAACAAACTGCTCATCACCTTATCTACGACTGTCCGAACTTTACAGAAGTGAGACATCGTTTGTTCCCTGATTTAAATGATCTAACTCTCTTCACCTCAGCCACTTTGTCTATGTACATTTTATGAACTCTGTAGAATAATACATGTAAATTTGTAAATATTTAATTCTAAGTTCTAATTTGTTTGTTGTTCTGTTTCCTCTGTATTAGGTACAAATATTTCAATATCGCGCCTGGTTAATTAATAAATTAATTAAAAGTGAAAGTCTTTATGATTCGCCGTTTTAGAAGAATTATTGCGAAAGAAGAACTGTCTGTTGTATAGGAAAAATATAAAACAGTTTATATTACACCCCGCTCTCTAAAAAACCCGCTAAAGTTGTCGGATAGTATTTCGTTCAGAAATCCGAGTCGCAAGAAGAATAGGAATGATTAATAGAGTAATTGCAATAATGGGGCCCATTTGTTTGTATACGTCATTTAAAGTCACTTCTGGCCTAATTTAAATAAATGTACCGACTCTCCAGTAATTAGAACAATTCAGGAAAAAGTAGCTAAATTATGGAGCTGCAAAAATTCAGAATTGGCCAATTTAGCTGTGGCCATTTGAGTATAATTGGGGTTGAGCTATCCCCCAGATTAGGTCATTACATTTGTAAGGCAAAGCGAAGTGCACGATATTTATTCTAATTATCTTCCCTTTTTTTTGTAATTTTTGTTTAATTAAAATTTCTCTGTTTGGGGACACACAAATCGTATTCTAAAATATTTATGGCAAGATTGCAACCTTAATTTCCCTCTTACAATTTTCAGTCATTGTTGTCATTTGGCTTTTTTTACTTCTTTGTTTTGATTGGCTATTAAACTTTATGACGTAATTTATTAGCAGAAGAAAATGCTTGGGTATTTAAAAAAGAAATCTTGAATTTTATTTTTCTATTATTATACATTGGTGTTGTGTACTTTTAGTTCTCTCAATAAATATACCTAATTATACGTGTATATCTTCAAATATATATTTTATACGAGAGAAATATTTACCCAAGAAATTATTTGAATAAGAGAAATTAGCTTTTGGTCGAAAAGTTTCATTTTTTATTTGAGGTGTGTGTATGTGTGTGTTGCAGGTTTTCGATGAAACTTTGCTCTTCAACACGAAATAATGTTATATACGACACCCTTTTTTATACAGAATTAAGAATATTTTGATATACTTTAATGAAATATCTAAAAACCCTTACGCAAAATTATTTTCTATATTATAAATATTATTAATATGTTATAATACCTTGATAAAGGTTGTCGTTAAGCCAACTGAAATATTGGTAAAATAAATATTTTGATCCAATATATGCCTTTTTATTTAAAGATTTATTTATGTATTGCTCTATTTTCAAAATAAATATTAGTAATAAAGAAATTTATGGCTTTCAGATAACTTTTTTTAAGAAGATCATTTTGTTGTCGTGTATAAAATTTGCCCGTTTGAAGAGCAAAATTTGCTCAAAAGTTTGCAATACCTCAAAAGAAGGA
>CP092865.1:166423809-166516669 GCA_030710605.1 Cordylochernes scorpioides | reverse complement strand
ACGTTGCGATATGTGGAATCACAAACACTCAGGGCCAGCGACCGCTGCTACACCGTTTGATGCGATTGGTCGGTTAGATGCATGCGCAAGCTCGCTGATTGTAAATGAGAAATGGTTCTGCTATTAAAGAGTGTCACAGAGTTTGTTCACCACCTGTTTTAAAATTGAAGCAAATTTTCAATCTAATTTGACGCCAAGTGTTCTTTTTAAAGGCCAATTTACTACTACCTCTTTTTTCATGATGAAGATACGATTTTTTTCCTCTTAGTATTTTGGGTTCGATTGCATTGCATTTCCATCGCAGGTAAGCAAGGGATAATGCTCAGAAAAAAATTGTATTCCGGTGGACACATCGTCGAATTGAAGATGACGATGGATTGCGGGCATGTTTTCTCGGCATTTGTAGCAAATTTTACTTTTACTAATTATATTGCACTCTTTTACATTTGTAAGACGCCTTACAAAATAATTCACAGAATTTTAACGGATAATATTCACCGAATATTATTGTATCTAACTTAGAATAAATCTCTTTCTCTTTAAACGTGGCCTAATGATAGACTTCAGGCTTAGAACTCACAACTTGCCAAGTTTTCTCTCGGCCGTGCTCCGGGATGGAGAACACAAGGAACTGAACCAACGATATAATTGTTGTATTGGTGGGGAGTCAGGAAGACAATGAGTATAATGATACTGCTCTCATGCAAGTAGAACTTTCCAATTCGGAAAACTCGGCAGAAATATTTCTAAAATTGGATTAGAAAATTCAACATTAAAAATCAGACTAGTCGCGGATATGAGAATCGGGCTCCAGAATAAATTAAAGCTAGTTCAAATGGGACCGACAAAGTATAAACTTCCACGATGGAAGAGTTTCTCAAGGTTTTCAAAGAACTAAATCGCCAAAAGAGAAAAGGCCAGAAATCTAGATTACAGTCTGAAAAAATGGTGAGAGCTGAATCCATCACAGCCAGGCTACCTCAGCAACAAAGAAGATAATTTTTTATCGGGGAAATCATATAGCTTGTAGAGGATAAAAACTTACAACTCTACAAGCTGCTCACCATTACCAGGGCTGCAGCTAAAGGAACGTCATGAGCTTCTGCATGACGTGCCTCAATGTGTGTGGCATTGTCGTTCGTGCTAGGAGTATGGAGATGTGCATTTAGTTGATGCCGCTTTTGTACAAGAGACGAACGTGCTGGCTCTGGAACAACGTCCGAAACCTATAACTCGGCTACAGCGCCGTCTTCGCACCATCATCGACACCCAGGGGATCTGGGCTCGCCGTCGTCGTAGCGCCGGTAGTCACCGTCCTCTGGAACTGTGTCCTGTGGCTAGGCAAGAACGTCATCGCTAGCATCAACGTCCGGGGCCTCGAGACCCGCGTCATCAACTGCCACCTGTCCCACACTCCTGAAGAACGGAATCTTCAACTGCAGGTCATCGCAGAGGAAGCCATCAGGGAAGATGCGTGGGTCCTTGGCGGCTTCTTCGAGGAGCACTCGAACGACATCAGGTCTGGAGCCGTTGAAATCTTTGCGAAACTTCTGAACCAGACCGTCCTCGTTCTACACCACCACCATCTTCGTTGCCGCGCATCTGTCTACGAGGGTCGCCAGTTATGGAAACCGGGATCAAGTCCTAATTCCATCAAGGCGCTCCGGACAAGTCACCCGTTACTGGACACTAAAGTGCCGCTGCTAGGATCACCGCGCCATCCTTCTCCAAGTGGCGATCCCCCTCCATCATCCTTCTACGCGCAACGCCAGACGTCGAAAGAATATAAATGATTCTGGGGGATCATCGCAGAATATCGGTGTATGCCTCCTGGTGGGGTCTATGTAGAGAATGGAGAAAACAAGCGGGACCTGGTCGAAGACACCAAATGTATATCTATTCCCTGCGTTGAAGACAAGGACAGCGTCGCAAAAGCAAGTCGCTTCCTGCGTTCCCAGTTCTAGGCCGAGAATGTAGAGGCCGACTACCCTTAATAGCCCGAGGTTATGTGCCTTTCACGACCGACTACATCGCTCGGGATCGACGACCGTCTTCCACACTTAAAGGAACCTCGTCGAAGGAGATGCTTTAAAACGCACCTCTTTGAACACCTTTAGAGAACGTTTCAACAGCTTCATCTGCAGCCCGGAGAATATCTCTGGGTTCTTGGAGGGAGCTACGGAGAGCATACATTTGGAGAATTGTAATCCGCTTCATCGACCAGATATCTCCCTGAGTGCGGTGGATGCTGCCATTAGCCGCACTGGTTGTGGGTTTCGAGAATTTTTTTTTTGAATGCATCGAATCCTTGTCGACTCCAAGCTTCGAAGGTTTCTGCCGGAATCCTAGAGTGGAAACATCGTCTGTCTTTTTCCAAAGGCGCACTGCAGTCCGAGCCTAAGCGCTTACCGGCCTATATTTCGGGCCATAGCGAGCTATAGAATTATCTGCGACGTTATTCTGGGTTGTCTGCGTCGCCACCTGCCTGGCATTGTGCCGGAGTGCCAGGCGTACGCCGTTCCGAGTAGATGTTTATTTCGGAAAAACGCATGTCTTACGAGGTGGCCCTGGCCTTCAAGAACAAGTTACGGCTGGCTCTGTCTCCACCGACTACATGAACCGAGACGTCCTGGCCGCCCAGCTGCGCTCCATCGGCCTGCCTCTTCTCTTCGTTGATTAGCTCCACCTGCTCTACGCGGCAGCCGATATACCATCAAAGTGGGTGGAAATTTCTTCCGTCCATTCAGAATCCTCAAAGGGCTTCGGCAGTGTTATGCCTGCAGTACAACCCTCCTCCAATTCCTCACACTTACCCCTCCTACGCCACCTGGAGAGAGTTCTGGGAAGAGGAAACGTCCTGTTGTACGCTGATTATATTCCTTCTGATCTGCGAGGAATTGGAAGTTCGAGCTATTCAAGGCCATCTTGACAATTCCGGCGTGGGTCAGAAGTGAGCGTGAACTTTCCCAAGAGTAAGTGTCTGTGGTGCGGCGTCTGATGAGATCGCGCCTACAGACTTCTTGTGCTCTAAATTTTATATCACGGTGTTGGGATGCGCAATATTATTAAGACACGGAATAGCGGTCCAGGAGAATCACCTGCTGAGAATCACCTGCTGCTATATCCAATTGGTCTCTATACCCGCGTGGCTTCTCCCTGGTTGGGCGAGCTAGAGCGGCCACTCATGGTGCTCTACTATCTCTGCCAGCTACCTGCCCAGCGACGCTAAATTGCAGAACAGGCTGACGCGGTTGGTCTGGAGGGTCCTGCTATCTTGCATCCTGGATCCCGGGTGCTCTACTGGCACATTCTGTGTCCGTCGGTGGCGTGGCCATTAGGACTCCAACTATCCTTCTCTATGTGGCTTCAGACTAAATGTAAGCTTTTATGGAAAAATATTGAGGTGAAACCTCTAGGGGGATAGGTTTCTTTTAAAACATCTTAATTGACAGATCTCTCTAGCTTCGGGCATGGAAATCTTTCTACAGGAGAAAAACATGCTACAATTTGTTATACAATGTTTTTATTCTGTATAAGGGCTTCCATACCCGAAAGCCAAAGAGAGATTTGTGAATAGAATATTTTTAAAAGAAATTTATTCCTGGAGGCTTTCATCTTAATATTGATACAAGGGGTTGTTTCATCAAATAGAGATTGTAGGTGGTTATAAAAAAGTTAAGCCAGGAAAAGCAATCAAACTTAGTTTATTTTGAATAGTTTAGAACAAAATGCACACGCCTGTCAGCGAGCTGTATTTCTAGTTCCATTCTCCGGCCAACATATATACACATAACTATAAAATTCTGCATATGTCCATATATCTAAAATGAAATAATTATAAATAAGACTTGAACATATGTACATGAGTCTATGCGCACTGTGACAGAGATAAAGGCCTTGGACAACCTTGCTAACAAGATGTACAGGTCAGAACTCTGGGGGAAGGACGAGTTTATTTAGAATGTATAGCTGTTCCAGACCGATGTAGAGTAGATTCCCTGTAGTGTAGCTCTACATAGGGTAGATATAGAATGTCAAGTATTGGAGGGAGAGAGGGACACGGCCCGTAAACCAATCAACCAATGATGTCCCCCCTACTGATAAGATAGCTGATAAGTATTATTGATAGTTTCTCTTCCAGAAGATAGCATTACTGGGAACACTTGTTTGTCT
Source organism: Cordylochernes scorpioides (assembly GCA_030710605.1). NCBI lineage: Eukaryota > Metazoa > Arthropoda > Arachnida > Pseudoscorpiones > Chernetidae > Cordylochernes > Cordylochernes scorpioides. The sequence goes on along the minus strand of CP092865.1, from coordinate 166,512,496 downwards.
TTCTTTCTTAGCATGGTATCCTTGGAGTTTATTGATATACTTTTTTATATAAGGGTATAGCTGTATCTGTTAAAGAAAAGCTAAAACAATTTTTTCTTAAACTATTTAAAAATATTGCTCTATCTTTATCATTTTTTCACAATAAATTTATAAATTCTTGTAGAGCTCACATGGAAACAACGGAAATAAAAAAACATGAAAACAATGTTGTTTTCATGTGGTATATAAGAATTTGTAAATGAAGTTTATTGTGCAATAAATTGATAAAGAAACAGCAATACTTTGAAATATTTTAAGAAAAAAATTGTTTATTTTTTAATAGATCCAGGTACGACCTTTTTTTTCTAATCAAAAAAGACATATTGTGATCACGTTTACAAGAACATTATGTCAGAGTGCCATCTAGTTAAACAGAAATCAAATAAACATTGATTTAGCCTCTTCTCTGATATTCTTAATAAATCAAGAAAAGACAACCACGAACGCGTTTCGGGCTGTTGGCCCTCGTCATCATGGTGCAGGCTGTACCTATACGACCAAAATAATATGATTTATATAAATATATTCAATGGATCGACTTTTGACTTAAAATACTTTTTAAAATCAAAATGGACAATCTCATCGACTATATAAATATAGCTGTGCTGGGTGTTATTGCTACATATTTCCATGTATAAAATAGTCCCATATAATATAATATAAAGAGACAAGGGTCGCCTCTCCCGTCAAAATAGACGTCTAAAACCAGAGGCCGCAAGTTGCGGCGACGGTCAATAGATGGCGTCTGGTTTTAGACGTCTATTTTGACGGGAGAGGCGACCCTTGTCTCTTTAGATAAATTTCCTCCCGGTAAAATTTCCATCTATAGTATAATATATTAGATAATAAAAAGGCATATATTGGATTTAATAAAATATTTATGTTGCCAATATTTCAGTTGGCTGAACGCCAAACCTTTATTGAGGCATTACATTTTTTGTATACACAAACTCAGCGCCGCATAGTGTTATAATATCACAGTTAAAATTATAACACTATGCGGTGCTGAGTTTGTGTATACAAAAGTGTAGTGCCTCAATAAAGGTTTGGCGTTCAGCCAACCGAAATATTGGCAAAATAAATATTTTATTAAATCCAATATATGCCTTTTTATTATATAATGAATTAAATATGTATTGCTCTATTTTCAAAAGTATAATATACTAGCCGAATGACCCGGGCAACGCCGTGTTTTACCCGATTGAATGTTTTGATTCAAATACTATTTGTTAAAATTATAAATTGGCGCCTTATATAAATGCATATGTTAGTTAATAACTATAGCCTATGTGCTTTATCTGTCTATGTACTGTTGGCTTCCGTAGGCGTCTCTTACTGGGAAAAAGAAAGAGAGGATTCCATTTGGTTATTAACTAATATATGCATTTATTTAAGGAGCGACCCGCTCCAACACAATGATTACAAAAACGAAAAAGCGAGTGGGGGGGGGGGGGCAAAGGTGGCGTGATCGTAGCCGACCAATAAGAGGGCGCCATTCCAAAAAAAAAAAGCAAACGGTGACAGAGATGACTGATGAAGAATGACGCTCGTAACTGTATATAGAATATGGTAGAGTAGTTTTCAATTAATAGAATCAATACCAATTTAGCTACAGTTTGTTGAATCTTTTAATTGTTAATTATTATAACTATGGGTGCATGTGTGTGTTAGAGAGAATACGGTGAAATATTGAATTAAATGTTTATTTTCGTGTGAAATTCATCATCACAGGGAAACAGAATTAATCAACATTACATAACAAAGATTTGAAGTGGAATTAATATTTACATATTTACATATGTTCCTTTTCAGCACGGCCGCCGCACATTTTGCAAACATACGGGTCATGAGGGAATTCCAAGAATTTACAGAATATATGGTAAAATCCATGATAGAAATATTCCATTAATAGGTGATTGTTTTCTTTTTTCTCTCCTCAGGTTAAGTTGCCTTCCCCAAGACGGGAGGTTCCACAAAAACTGGTCCCTACTGTAGCTTGATGTAAGATACTCATGTACAAAAACTCATGTACTTTTTAGCATCTATTTTTATTATAGGCGAAACGCGTTCGTGGATGGCTTTTCTTGATTTATCAAGAAATTGGGTTGGCCAAATATCACGGAGCAAGCTAAATGAACGTTTAGTTTATTTTTGCTCCACTAGATGGTGCTGTGCCATCTAAAAAGCACATGTGCTCGTGGTCAGGAGATGCCTTCTTTATTTTTAATCCTTATATCTATAAAAATGAAATCCAAAATCGATGTTTGTTATCGCGTTGCGCGAAATCTACAGAATCAATCATTATGAAATTTCGCATGTAGGTAGCTGAAGATTTCGTTTAACATATAGGCTATTCAAAAAACTAAAAAGGTTAAAGTGCTTTTTTTTAAATGTAAAACCAAAAAGCATTAGTTCCAGCCTTTTGCCGCTTGGCGCCGCACTGGTCGCGATAATAAATGAATTTTATTGGTTAATAATTTTACATGTAGTTGTTTACACAATGAATGTTTTTAAAAGGTAAGATTATCCAATCGCCGTGAAACTTTAGGAATTTATTTACTATACTACTGGGAAGGTTTCTGGTTTGAATTTGATTTGAAATAAATATTCGCTGCAATTTTATTTTCAAATTTTCTACTTTCACTCGCAAGCAGCGCCTCTCGCGGTATCTGGTGAAATTACATTTATAAATTGTAAAAATGCTAAAATGTGTTCAAGTATAATAAATTTAATTTGAGAATTTAGTAATATAAAATTCAAATGAGGTTGTAAAAAAACTTGGCATTTCAATATCTACTTATATAATTGCCTTATTCTGTCTGTGTGAAGTTCACTGTGTGAAGTTCACGGATAGATTTTGGTCAGAATATAATATAAAAAGCCAACAATGAAGAAGGAATGTAAGATAAAAACCCAACAATGAAGAGTAAATATGATATAAAAAGCCAACAATGAAGAATGAATGTAAGATAAAAAGCCAACAATAAAGAGTAAATGTAATATAAAAAGCCAACAATGAAGAATAAATGTAAGATAAAAAGCCAACAATGAAGAGTAAATATGATATAAAAAGCCAACAATGAAGAATGAATGTAAGATAAAAAGCCAACAATAAAGAGTAAATGTAATATAAAAAACCAACAATGAAGAATAAATGTAAGATAAAAAGCCAACAATGAAGAGTAAATATAATATAAAAAGCCAACAATGAAGAATAAATGTAAGATAAAAAGCCAACAATGAAGAGTAAATATAATATAAAAAGCCAACAATGAAGAATGAATCTATATATATAAAATTGAATGTCTGTCTGTTTGTTTGTTTGTACTCTATAGATTCAAAAACCATACATCCAATCGCCGTGAAATTTTGGGATATTATTAGGTAAATCACCGGGAGGGTTTTTGAAAAATAATTTCGTGAATATCTTGAATATCCTTAGAGTTATTTGCAGATTTGTAGATTTAACTCGCAAGCAGCGCCCCCATTGTGACGATGATAACAAGTTTTCTTATCACTAAGTTTGTTATCTTAAATATTATTTATCAAAAGTAAGATTATCTCAGGATGACACGGCAATGTGACACGGGAAAAATGTTCACTAGATAAAACTATGATTTTCTATATGATATAAAAAGCCAACAATGAAGAGTGAATCTACTTATATATTTGCCTTATTCTGTCTGTTTGTCTGTTTGTTTGTCTGAAGCTCACGGATGGGATTTTTCATAACCATCGGTGGTTCAGTGGTAGAATGCTCGCCTGCCACGCGGGCGGCCCGGGTTCGATTCCCGGCCGATGCATTTTTTTTTTTTTTACAATTTTTAAAACTCATTTATATATTATACTAGACGAATGACCCGGGCAACGCCCGGGTTTACCCGATTAAAGGTTTTATTCAAACACTATTCGTTACAATTATAAATTGGCGCCGTGGATGTCACTCTTGTGAAACGTCCCGCTCCAAACTTTACAGTCAGATTAGTTACGATATAAATCTTCAAATCGAGCGAGCGTCTATAAATATTTCGATTTAGATCAAGTATTCTAATTATTAAGCGAACACTATTATTAATGAAATTTTGAGAAGATTTCGATTTTAAACGTATTTATAACCTTGATAGAGGGCGCTGTTCGTGAGCTAAGTAGAATAATTTGAATATATAGTTTTAATATTTAATTTATATATAATTTAAAATAGCCTATCGTTTTCCTCGTATTTTTTTACCTATGTATGGAAATTTTGGTTTGAATTAGTGAACTACTGCGAATTTGTATACCGGACACACAAACCAACAAAAAAACATACAAACATTCATTTTTATATATATAAAAGATATAATATAAATTGGTTTTAAAAATTGTAAAAAAAAAATGCATCGGCCGGGATTCGAACCCGGGCCGCCCGCGTGGCAGGCGAACATTCTACCACTGAACCACCGATGCTTTAAAAAAATGGCCATATTTAGGTATTCATTCCATTCCCGATTAGTCCGCGTAAAAAAATAGTTCTTCAAATTAAAAAAAGAAATAGCCAAAAATAATAAGCAAAATGTAGCCAAAAATTTTCCTCAGGTTTATAAAAAGCGACATGCAAAATTTGGAACCAATTGGTTCAGTAGTTTTTGAGTTTATCGCGAAACAGACAGACAGACAGGAATTGACTTTTATATATATATAATAGAGATAATAGAGATATAGAGACAAGAATGACATCCACGGCGCCAATTTATAATTGTAACGAATAGTATTTGAATAAAAGCATTTAATCGGGTAAAACCCGGGCGTTGCCCAAGTCATTCGTATATAATAATTGTATAAACGAATGCAAGACAAAATCACCGCGAATGTTTCTTTTTTTTTAAGGCAATTATCGTTATTTATCGTTAATTTTTGTTTCGATTTTATTGAAAAAAAAACGATATGGTGTCTTTAAAAAATGATCTTTATTACTATGCAGTTTTCTATTTAGTCAATATACCAAGTTCATGTTGCAAATGTAATTATCTCTATCGATTTAGTAGGTGAAATGCAAAAAACAAAAAAAAAATCGACATGATGAAATCTTTATGAAAATTCACATTTTTATTTTTATATTTTCAAGACACACACAGTTTGGGGCGGGACGTTTCACAAGAGAGACATCCACGGCGCCAATTTATAATTGTAACGAATAGTATTTTAATTAAAACATTTTAAAAATATATACGCACTCGGGTTAAACCCGGGCGTTGCCCGGGCCATTCGTCTAGTGTAATATAAAAAGCCAACAATGAAGAATGAATGTAAGATAAAAAGCCAACAATGAAGAGTGAATGTAAGATAAAAAGCCAACAATGAAGAATGAATGTAAGATAAAAAGCCAACAATGAAGAGTGAATGTAAGATAAAAAGCCAACAATGAATAGTAAATGTAATATAAAAAGCCAACAATGAAGAATGAATGTAAGATAAAAAGCCAACAATGAAGAGTAAATATAATATAAAAAGCCAACAATGAAGAGTATATGTAAGATAAAAAGCCAACAATGAGAGTAAATGTAATATAAAAAGCCAACAGAGTGAATGTAAGATAAAAAGCCAACAATGAAGAGTGAATGTAATATAAAAAGCCAACAATGAAGAAAAAATGTAAGATAAAAAGCCAACAATGAAGAGTGAATGTAATATAACAAGCCAACAATGAAGAATGAATGTAAGATAAAAAGCCAACAATGAAGAGTGAATGTAAGATAAAAAGCCAACAATGAAGAGTAAATGTAATATAAAAAGCCAACAATGAAGAATGAATGTAAGATAAAAAGCCAACAAAGAAGAGTAAATATAATATAAAAAGCCAACAATGAAGAGTGAATGTAAGATAAAAAGCCAACAATGAAGAGTAAATGTAATATAAAAAGCCAACAGAGTGAATGTAAGATAAAAAGCCAACAATGAAGAGTGAATGTAATATAAAAAGCCAACAATGAAGAGTGAATGTAATATAAAAAGCCAACAATGAAGAATGAATGTAAGATAAAAAGCCAACAATGAAGAGTGAATGTAATATAAAAAGCCAACAATGAAGAATGAATGTAAGATAAAAAGCCAACAATGAAGAGTAAATGTAATATAAAAAGCCAACAGAGTGAATGTAAGATAAAAAGCCAACAATGAAGAGTGAATGTAAGATAAAAAGCCAACAATGAAGAGTAAATGTAATATAAAAAGCCAACAATGAAGAATGAATGTAAGATAAAAAGCCAACAATGAAGAGTAAATATAATATAAAAAGCCAACAATGAAGAGTGAATGTAAGATAAAAAGCCAACAATGAAGAGTAAATGTAATATAAAAAGCCAACAGAGTGAATGTAAGATAAAAAGCCAACAATGAAAAGTAAATGTAATATAAAAAGCCAACAGAGTGAATGTAAGATAAAAAGCAAACAATGAAGAGTAATTATATATATATTTATATATATAACAATAAATAGTTGTATAGTTTTATAGTTAAGTTTTCTATTAAAATTATCTTCATTATTTTGATTATTTAAATTCAAATTATAAAATTTGTAAATTGTTATTATTTAGTATAGATAGAGAGAAATAAAAAAATCCTTTACTTCTAACACATCATCTAGTTAATTATATATTTATAATTAATAACAATAAAATTTAACAACGTAACGTCTTTTGCATCGGCTTTTACACGTCATTTAGACATACTCTAATCCTATATATAGAATAATAGAAGTGAGAATATATATAATATTATATATTTTAGTAGTTATAGAGAAAAGAGAGAAAGACAGAACCATGCACTTTTAATCAAACTAATAATAAGAAAACAAAAAGTTTTGTAAAGAAGGTAGATAAGATTGTTAGTATATATATATATATTTTTATAATTTTATATTTTATCCTTTTTTTTTTTTTTTAATGATTTTTTAAATTTTTTTATTTTAAATTATGAATATAAATAGTTGTATTTAGTAATATATCTATACTATTAATTAACTTTTGTTATAAGTTTGGTTATTATGTTTTGAAACCCTAATGCTAGACCAGACATATACAAAAAAAAATTAAATTGGAGTAATTATTGAAAAAAGAGATCTGCTGAACCGGGAATTCTCAAATAGAAGTTCAGCGGTGTTTCATCCCTTCTCTATTACGTCATAGATCTCTTTTCAACCGGATTTTATGTGTTGATATAAAGTTACTTCAGTGAAACATTTATATGAACAGATATAACAAATTTCATTAACAAATTCCAACTGTGAACCTACCTTGCCCGCGACGCCTTCAACTGTAAACATCTATTTCTGGATGACACATTTTGTGGGGGGGGGGGGGGGGGGGACAAAATTAGACCGTTTGTTCTGAAGTTTTAGAACAACAAGACATTCAAAGAAGAAAGAAAAGATAGTTAATGGAAGAAAACCAAACTTTATAATCTTTACAGCCAGTTATATTAAAATAACTGATTCAACACTTATTCATCTTTCAATATTCCTTTAAATAGATTATTATTAAATCTATAAACGGTATTAAGATATAAGTAGAGTATTCATTGGAGTTGTTGTTCAGTGAATTGTAGGCCTCTATCCCGGGTAGTACTGGACTATCCTGATGTCAAATGATCTTACTGACGATGACATTTATTTGACCCCAGAACACATCTCCAACTACTGAGACCTCAATTTTTATCAGCTCTCCGTTAGTCAGTTATTTCTTCAGGTTATCTGTAGGTGTTCATGTAGTAGATCACCAAGTCCCCGCCGTATTTATCTCTACATTCACCTACTGCACCCCGACAACACATATTTGAGAGATTGGTCTACACTCATGGACAAAACTTAAGGAAGTTGTACCTTTTAGCATGTATTTCGGGATTCAGATAATAACTCGGAAAGATATTACTGTGAACTTTATTGAAGACACACGAGATAACTAAGTCTGAACAAATTACCTTTATACACTACTGAACAAATTTCTGCGCCGTGAAATTCACACGATTAGAATAAGATGCTGTGATATGCAAATTATTATATTTTCAAGGCATTTATGCACGATAGGCGCCGGTAGTGACATCTGTAATGTTTATAAAAAGATTTTACATAAGGGTTTTCAATTAGAATTTCGTTTGAAACGTTGCTTCGTTGTAAAAAAGGTTGTCAAGATGCCTTGATAAGAAAGAGACATGCTTCATAAAAGGTTTCTGAGTTTAATAACTAATTTATGTAATGGATGGGTTCAGGATGGTCATATAGAACGACTTACTGGATCTCAGCGGCCTGCTATCACTAACAGCTGAGTAAACCGACATTCACATGGCCTTACTAGATCCTACAGCCCTCTCGAGATTCCTGAGTCAAGAAATGGGGTCGTTTGCAAATCAAAAAGTGTGCACGTACAGTTCGACGACATTGCAACATGGACTGCCATCTCGAATACCATGGCTTCGGCTACACTTGACCTTACATCACAGATAGGTAATGCCTTCAATGGTGTGATCAACGACGAACCTGGACCTAGGAAGTGCATGTCGTCGTGTTTTCAGACGAATCCAGATTCTGTTTGCAGCACCATGATGACAGCATCCGTGTTTAGGGCCATCGTGGAAAAAGCTCATTGACAGGATGTATTCAATATTGTCATACTGTCCCATCACCTGGAGTGACCCCAAGGGTCACCCCTTGTTAGCATTTCTGACCTTTTGAACATTCCCCATTACATTTCTGATATGCAAATCCCGTTTTAGTGCATTTTATTCGAGGTCTGAGAAACGCTACGTTTCAGCAGGATATGAACGACTGCAAGATGTTAAGTGGTAGCATGGAAAAGGATTCTATGAATGTATTAGAAGGCATAACTGTGAAGGAATTGACACATAAAAAATATCTGCATCACTCAATGACTTAGCTTACCATGGTAAGTATTGACCTTATCTTTAATGTACACTTCAAGTATTTGGATCGTTACATTTGTGATAAAACAAGGGAAACACAACTTGAAATCTTATTTCTAACAATACGCAAATAACAATAACTACCTAAAACTGTATTCACACATAAATCATGGCAATACTGTAGTTAGTAATCTGAATATTATCAAAAGATGTTAATAACATGCTTACAAAAATCATATTAAAATCTCGAAAACACTTTGACGTAATTTAATATGCATATATTAAAATAGGAAAATAAAAATAATAACCTAGATAATGTAGATCACAATAAAAACAGAAGGTTATTTAAAATTGAAAGATGTGTGCTAATAAATTCATATTACATAGTAAACGTCAATACCAGAGCAATTTGGAGAAAACAGATGCTTTTTATTGATTTCATAAACTCTCACAGAAAAAAAATAATAACTCGGAGCTTTCTTCAAACTATCGCTTTTCAATAACGACATTTCTCAAACGGGATTGTTCTGTGGTTAAATAATTATACCACGGCTTTGTGCAAATGTGTTTCTTTTATACCTATGGCGTTTTTATATTCCTCTATACAACCTGTTTCTTAAAGACAAATCTCTACCGCTTCATTAATATATATTATTATTATTAAAAAGTAATATTTGAAAGAGGAAAAATAAAAATCCGGTAAAAAGTTTAATTTTGAATTTGCAAGAGTTCGAGAAAATATACTGCTCTTCAACGGACTAATACTTTATGTACACACACACACAATATCTAAATAATCTTATACAATATAATTGAAAAACATTTGTTATTGGCATTTCACGGGCGTGCATCAGACTGTATACAGCTTTAGATAGATATTATACTGCAAATTGTAATTGCTTGCAAATCCAAAATTAAAAGAAACTTTTTACCTGATTTTTATTTTTCCTCTTTTTTTCAAATAATTTATGGGTACCATTGCTTAGACACACACACACACAAAGCTTTATTAAGACCAGCGGTCTTATACAGATTCACCACAGGAAGAAATAATAGATGGAGCTCCTATGGAATCAGCCGCGTTCTAGTCTGCGCTTTCCCCTTCTAAATGGACCACGGCATTCGGCGATTCAATTAATCTCCTCCGAACGGTGACTGCAGCCTTGTAGAATTTATGTAAACCAAAAAGAAGACCTTGATACTATTGCTTACATAAAAAAGTAATATATATATTTTTTTTTCAGTGTTTTTCTGTATTTATTTTGTGACTGATAGAGAAATTTGAGATAAAGTGGATGTATGCTGGGACAGTGTGATTTTATAATAAACTGTGTGATGGTATCTGTGGATATAGTGTTCTGATGATAAGTATGTCCAGAAATGGAATAGTGTTGTGCTGTTCTGCGTTGAAAGAAATGCCTCGGTGAAAAATATGTAATGAGTACAATATCAGAGAATCGCGCAATCCAGGGCACAGCAGTCCACGATCACCTGGGAACAGTACGTCTATCTGGAGCATTGCCCTGACTTCGGCCCGCTACATACCTGAAGGCATTGGACAAGCTGATAGGAGGTAACAAGATCCTACAGCTGGCAAGAATGAACGGTCATGTCCTCGTTGGCCTCTCCACCAAGGCCCACGCTTACCGACTCATCGAAGATGGCCTGAGAATTGGGGAAACCCTCCTTAAGGCCTTCCTCTTCCGCAAAAGGGCGGAAAAAGTCATCGTTAGCAACCTGCACCTCTTTGTGGAAGATGCAGAAGTCATGGGTGTCCTAAGGCCTTATGGGCAAATGACCTCTCTCGCCCCAGTATTCCTCACCGTGGGAGGATTCACATTTGCGCACAGCAGGAGAGAGGTGTTTATCCTGCTAAACGAAGGATGAAGCTGGAAAGGCTGCCACTGCGCTTCGGCATCAAGTCCACAGGGGAAGACCCTCCCAGCATTCCTTTCCTGTGGAGTTAAATGCTCACGGTGCCAGAGGCAGGGACACCGTAGAGCCAACTGCCCCCTGAAGACGCCTGCAGAAGTCTCCGGGCAGGCGCCCTCCAACATAGGCTCAGCACCACTGCTCAGCGCGCCCACTGGACAGCCAACCCCCGCCTCTCCTGCGTCTTCAACTGTGGCTACTGCTCCTGCGGTAACCTCAGGCACTGTCGCATCTACTCCCTTTCTTGCGGTTGCACAAAAGCCAGCCCCTCAGCACGAGAAAACTAAATTCGTGAAAATTGAGGCCATCTCAGGGAAAGAAGATGAGATCCAGGTCTATATTCCCTCTACAGGCGGACCGAAAACTCGGCCGCAACTAAAGGAACTGCTCGAGAGCATCCCTAACTCTTCCTTTGAAGAAGCAGAACATCTTGGTCTGGATAAGGGTGAAATCATGGACGCCCTCGTTTCAGTCCCTGGTCCTACATAACCTCCTTAAAAAGATTAGGAGAGCCCAAAAGATCGGGCTCTACAGTGTAGCCCAAAAGCTGCTGGATTGCCTGCCATCCAGACAGCTCTTTATAATGACTTCCTGGCCGTCCAGGCCCAGACGAAGAGCTCCCAATGAGCTTCCGTCTAGCTTCCATCAACGTCCGCGGGATCGCCGCTCGCGAGAGGAGCATTGAGCTCTGCCACTTCCTGAGACAACATCGCATAGACGTCGCCATTGTCCGGGAGACCAACGCCTCGTATCTGGACATTATTCAAGCTTATGTCCATAGTTCTTCTAAAATACCCATTCCAAGAGTCTAGCAACAGTATCACTATAAAAGGAAGTTCCAAAAATGCAATATAACAGCGGTATGGTAGATTAAACTGGCGAAAGCGCTGGGAGGGTTCACCACTGATGAGCCAGGCCCTCCCTTTAATTTTTCCATTGCAGTAAGGGCAGTAGAAAATGTTTAATTTCAAAAAGAATCTTACGCGTTTAAAATAGTTTCGAATTTTGATAACAGATGGTGCGCTAGTGCATCATATTAATTAACTTTATTTGAGAAAATTTCAAATACCTTATTTCCAATGATTGATTAAAACGGATATAAAATGTTTTATATAGGCCAATTTATTTTAAAATAAAAGTATTTCGATAAAAACTAAAACCATCTACAGTATAATTGCTAAAATATTCTATTGAAAATAAAAAAATACAGTTTAATAATGAGAATGTTACTAAAGTGTAAAATGATTTAAAATTGCAAAACGTACATTAGTTCCTATTCCTGAATGAATATCGAAAAGTAATAATTTACGCGATGCTTACTTTGACCTATAAAAAAAAATTAAAAACAGTTATACAAATGGCTAAAGGTAAGACTAGTAAACATCTTGTAGTGGGAACATAGGAAATTTTAACGTTATATTAAACAGTGATTAACTTTATTTGAAAAATTCTCAAATGCTTTATTTACAATACTTGTCTGATTAAAACGGATATATGAAAATATCTAAAATAGACTAATATCGAATAAAATAAAGGTATTTATATAAATCTAAAATAATATCTATTGTAGTATTCTGTGTGTTTAAGATATATATATCATCATCATAGAAAGCACGAAGCGTAAACATTGGATTCGAATATAAATAAATTGTAAAATAAAATTCCATGTTGTGGTTATTTCAATGCTGTAATTTCTTGGAAAGAAAATTCAATTTCAGAAGAAATTTATGTGACTGATAAAAAAGTGGAATCTTTGTTGGGAGGCAAGGCTAGTTTTGAACTAGGTATAATTAAAAGTGTAAATCATGTAAATGAATCAATGTCTACTAATATAGAAACTCTTGTTCAAGAATATGAACATCTTTTCCATGGACTTGGAACTATAAAAGGCTATAGTCATAAAGTGACATTGAAAGACAACTATAGGCCCATTGCCCTGAGATGCCGTCGCATACCTTATGCGGTAGAAGCAGTAAATCAAGAGCTTGATAAGATGCTAGAGAATGGAATCATTGAAGAAGTGCATCAAGGTTCTGATGGGCTTCTAACATAATAGTTGTTCCAAAGAGGGACAGTGAGGAAATTAGACTATGCATAGACCTTCGGGAAGTGAATAAAGCAATATTGAGAGAAAGACATCCAATTCCTACAATTGACAATATGTTACATGTCCTTAAAGGTGCTAAAGTATTTGCAAAGCTGGATGCAAAAAAGGCAGGTTGACTTAGACCCTCAATCAAGACCCCTTACAACTTTCATCACGCACACCGTGGTTGTTACAGATTTTGTAAAGTTCCTTTTGGTCTATCAAGTGCTCCAGAGGCATATCAGAAAGGAATGGATTCAATTTTGCTTGATTTGAAAGGTGTAATTTGTTACTTGGACGATGTCGTAGTTTACGCCAAAGATAGACAAGAACTAGAAGAAAGGTTTAGAAAAGTCTTGCAAAGATTTGATAAAGTAGGCATTAGGCTCAACAGGAATAAGTGCAAATTTGCCATGGAAGAATTGGATATTTTAGGTCACATTGTTAGTAGTGAAGGTATTAAACCTGATAATAGGAAAATAGAAGCAGTCTTAATTTTCCAATACCAAAATATATCGAGATGTTAAGGTCATTCTTAGGAACTTGTGGGTTTTTAAGAAAATTCATACCCAATTTTTCTAAATTGGCAGAACCTCTAAATAATTTGACTAGAAAAAATGTTAGGTGGAATTGGGATTTGAAAACAAATAAAGCCTTTCAGGATCTTAAAGAGTCACTAACAAAATAGCCATGCTTGGCATATTACAACTTGAACTCACCAACTGAATTAATCACAGATGCACGCCCTATTGGTCTTGGAGCAGTATTAATACAAACACAACAAAATGGCATTAAAAGATCAATTGCATATGCCAGCAGATCCTCAACTGATACTGAAAAAAAAATTCACCAATAGAAAAAGAGACATTGAGATGTGTATGGCCAATTGAACATTTTAACACCTATATTTGGGGTAGGAAATTTGTTTTAAAAACGATCACAAACCTCTAATCTATATGCTGAATCCTAAAAATGGAGCTGTTTTGCCTCAAAGAATTCAAAGATTGAGTTGGAGATTAAAACCATATGACTTTGAAATTGAATTCATTCAAGAAAAGCAAAATATTGCCGATATTTTTTCAAGACAACCTCTTTCTAACACAAGTGATGAAAAATGGCTGGAGGACTATGTTCATAAAGTCTTATCCATCACTTCTGAAGAGCTTCAAGCTCTGGCTATGAAAGAGATAAAAGTTTGTACAGAGCAAGATCCTTTGTTTCAAAAACCGAAAGAGATGGTTCAAAAAGGAGTTTGGCCAAATCCTTTGAATGAAGAATTCAAATGTTTTTATAAGTTTAAAGATGAACTCCCAATTTTTGATAATTCTATCTTAAAAGGAAGTAGTATTTTGCTACCTTCAAAACTAATAAAGAGAGTCTTGAGAATTGCACATTAAACACTTCAAAGAATGACAAGAACCAAACAAAACTATTAAGAGAAAAATATATTTGGATAAACATAGACTTTGACATTGAAAATTTGATAGGAAACTGTCCATTTTGTGTAAGGAATCAACCATTGATAAATGATCAACGATTGCAAATAGTTCCGTTACCATCAAAACCTTAGATGAAACTTGGAATTGACATAGTTGGTCCAATTGGCCATCATTATGTTTTAACAGTGATCGACTACTATTCTTCATATCCTGAAGCAATGATAATAGAAGACATTTCCAGCAAGACAATTATTAAAAAATTGATGGGGATTTTTGCAAGACATGGTTATCCACATGAAGTTGTAACAGATAATGGCTTGCAGTTTGTAAGTGCATCAATGGAAAGATTTTTAAAAGAATGTGGAATCAGGCACATCAAAGCCTCACCCTATTACCCAAAAAGTAATGTGAAGATAGAAAGATTCCATAGATTTCTAAAGAAATAATTTAATTCAAGTTCTGAAGACGGGAAAGATTGGAAAGAAGATTTATCCAGAATTTTAATGTCTTACCGAACTATTCCAAACAGACCTACAGGAAAGACTCCAGAATTCCTTTTATTGTCAAAAGAAATCAAGACTAAATTAAGCTCACTTGTTAATGATACAGAAGAAGATGAAACCAACATCAAAGAATTCAATATGGTCTACAAAGAAAAAATGAAAACATTTAATGACATTTTCGGAAGGCTAGTCCTCATAAATTTGAAATTGGAAATTTAGTTTATGTGGCAAATCCAAATAATGGAAAACTTGATTCAAATTTCAGATCAGAACATTATGTCATTCTTGAAAACACTTCAATGAGTTCTTTTAAATTAATCAACACTAAAAATGGGAAAATAATTCATAGAAATGCTAAACATTTGAAACATGTTCCTACTCAAGAGACCAATCAAGACATTTCTCACTTGATTCCAGAAGAGAGCCAGGAAAATCTTAGTTCAGATTCAACAAGAATTGAACACCCTAACTCTTCGGATGTACAAATGCCAGATGATAATTCCTCAAACCAAGACAAGGACACTTCTTTAAACCGACCAAGTTCAAGTAGAACAGGGTCTACATTTAACCCAGTTGTTTCAGATAGACTTGATGCTGAGACTCTTCACCAATTGCCACCAGAGGTTTCTCCACCCTTGCCGACTACCAAGGAACCACCAGGAGTGGAAGAGTCGTCAAGCCACCATCAAGATATGAAGACATGATTCCTTTCATCAAAAGGAAGGAGGGAATGTAGTATTCTGTGTGTTTAAGATATATATATATCATCATCATAGAAAGCATGAAGCGTAAACATTGGATTCGAATATAAAATAAATGTAACCTTTTAAATATATATGATTGTAATAAAATAATTTCATCTGGTGAATAATGTTTAATTAATAAATTATATAATAACTATACAACATTTATATTAAATTGTTAAAATATTTTTTAATCGAAAAATTCCATTTTAAAAAGAAAATGTTGTTATCTATATATATATAATTGAATGTCTGTCTGTTTGTCTGTACTCTATAGATTCAAAAACCATACATCCAATCGCCGTGAAATTTTGGGATATTATTAGGTATATCACCGGGAAGGTTTTTAAAAAATAATTTCATGAATATCTTGAATATCCTTAGAGTTATTTGCAGATTCGTAGATTTAACTCGCAAGCAGCGCCCCCATTGTGACGATGATAACAAGTTTTCTTATCACTAAGTTTGTTATCTTAAATATTATTTATCAAAAGTAAGATTATCTCAGGATGACACGGCAATGTGACACGGGAAAAAATGTTCACTAGATAAAACTATGATTTTCTAATGTAGAAAATTAGGAAAGACAAAATTCAGGATGACACGGCACACAGGGACCGGGAAAAAATGTTCACTTTATCGAGAGATTTAAATTTACGAGTTTCAAATTATCAAAATATATCTTTTTTTTTAAATAAGTTTTTAGAGAATTGTTTTAACAAATGTTCGCTAGACAAACCTTTACTCGGGTAAAACCCCGGGCGAAGCCGAGTACGTTTTATAAGTTTATAGAGAATTGTTTTAACAAATGTTCGTTAGACAAACATTCACTCGGGTAAAACCCGGGCGAAGCCGGGCACATCCGCTAGTTACACTATAAAATATTGTTATATAAATGCAAATGGTAGCTATTAAAATGTAAATTGTTGTTATATAAAAGTAAAAATGTTTTATTAGAGTGTAAAATGTGGCCCTTTAAGTGTAAAATGTTGTTAAATAGATGGAATATGTTATTAAAGTGTAAAATTTCGACGTTTAATTATAAAATGTTGTTATTAAAGTGTGAAATTTTGTAATTAAAGTTTAAAATGTTGTTAATAAAGTGTAAAATATTTTTTTTTGATTGCAAAACCTATATAAAATGGATATTTAATATTTTACAATAAATTATATTTATTTTGAGAAAACATAATTTATATTTTTCAAAATGGGATTATATTTTTTTATCTTTTTTCTTATTCAAAATGTTTTACTATTTACTGCAACAAGATATTACTGCAGAGTCTAATGGAAATCCCTCTTTCTATGTAAAACATGTCATTAAAATGTTTAATAATCATTTTATGGTTAATAATTTCTTATTCTTGATAAAGGGTCAAAAAGTACTCATGCAATATTATATTTTTGTTTATTAAAATATACTTAATAAGTTTGAAATTGAAGAATAACTTTTCGAATACATTTCAGAATATGGGGTGGAAATGTGAGAATAATAATCTCGTGATGTTAAAAGTTTCAAAAATAATACATTTTAATGCATATTAATTGAAATATTAGCCTAAATAAAATGCCACAAATATTATTTAATTTTGTGCAAACACAAATAGTGTTTATGTCTGCCCAAAGTGTTTATATATTTGTGAAAATATTTTTCTAAATATTAAAATCAATAAATATCAAAAGACAATAATATTTTGAACTAACGTTCGCTAAATTATGATTATTCAGTCGAACTTTGGCCGATCAATCAAGACGAAGCAATAGTCTTATTTTAAAATATATTAAATTCGATATATTTATAAAATAATATTCATAAAAAATAATAAATTGTCCCGAAATATATACAAAAATGGCCATCAAAATTTATTCTCACAATTTGAAAACGATCAAAGCGAATCGAAGCAATCGAAGCCTACCCAAGCAAAATGTATTTCCAAGCGATCTTCCTTCTTTACCTCTTTATCATGGGAAGAAGTTCTTCTCGCCGTCCTCTGCTTCCTATGCTCAATAGACCTAACTCTTTGCCTATGCCGGCTTTCAAACAAGGGCGCCAAGACGTCGGACCGCGTGTGTCTCAGCGTTGTAATAAAACTAGCCGAATGACCCGGGCAACGCCCGTGTTTTACCCGATTGAATGTTTTTATTCAAATACTATTTGTTACAATTATAAATTGGCGCCTTGAATAAATGCATATATTAGTTAATAATTATAGCCTATGTGCTTTATCTGTCTATGTACTGTTGGCTTTCGTAGGCGTCTCTTACTGGGAAAAAGAAAGAGAGGATTCCATTTAGTTATTAACTAATATATGCATTTATTTAAGGAGCGACCCGCTCCAACACAATAGTTACAAAAACCAAAAAGCGAGTGGGGGGGGGGACAAAGGTGGCGTGATCGTAGCCAACCAATAGGAGAGCGCCATTCCAAAAAAAAAAATGGTATAATTTGAACTTTGTGGCTCAATAAAATGTGCGCGGTGTGAAGACGATATTTATTTGAAGGGTAGGTCATTGGTGTTTTAAAATATATTTACAATGTTTGGTATCACATGGGGTTAAAAAATGATATTCAAAGCCAAATTTGGCTAATTGTAAACAAAAATAAATCATTGTCTATAATTTTCACACCGTTTTATAACTTTCTGAATTAAGAAATTAAATATTTTAAAGTTATACGATACCGTTTTTTAAAATTTAATATTGAATATTTTTGTGGACACTTTTGTATTTAGTAACTATTATATATATGTAGTAATGTATAGTTGTTGTATCTTGTTGGATGAATGTAGTGTGGCATGTTGGTTGCAGTCGTAGTGGCCACATTGATTAGAGTGGTTTCAGGCGTGATTGGAATTACACAAAAGGACTAGGCATGTTGGATGGCACCATAGAGATGGCGAAAGCGTGAGTGTAGCCGGCGCCGGCTAGAGGGGTCTGTCCATCATTGTGTCTCAAAGCGACTAATCTGTTTGAGTAAGGAAGGGCACACCTAGGAACCCGACTTGTTTTTCGGACCTCTTTCCTCCTTCTGGCATCGCCTGTCACTCACTCGAAATTTTATTTGTCACTTTGGCAATTACATATACATTTATACAATACATGGAGACATAGATATATTGGAATATATTACAACAGTTTATGCCCCGGTTGATGAAAATTAGCTTATGGTGATTATAGATGAAATCATAAGATAATTAAAATTGGGGAAAATAATTTGTATACAAATTGGTTTAATATATTATGGGGTTGTAGAATTATAACATTGGGTATGTTTTCCTTAATAATAATGATTAACAATAAAAAGAGAAATGTTAACAAATAATAATGTTAAGCCCAATGTATAAAAATATATGAAAAAAGATTTTTAAAAATGTAAAGATATAAATATAAATTTGGGTGATTATATACAGCATTGAATGTTAGAATTAATAATTGAAAGTGCATTGAATTATAGGGTGAGCTAATTTAAAAAGTCTAGATAGGTGGACATTGAATAGATTCTGGTACTGCGATGCAATGCGACGTTATGGGATTGTAGGCATTGGTCCATCTACAGTATGTTGAAGGTATTCGATATGGGCTGTACTATCAGACGGATTTGGAAATAGGTGGTGGAAACTTTGGTCGAGAAAAAGAGTGATAGAAAGTGTGGCAGAGAGAGTCGTTCCGTCGCATAAAAAAAAATAACGATTCGGCCGCGGTAAGGCAGTGAAAGTGAGGTGATTGAGAAAAAAAAATTGCCCGAATAATATAAAAAAAAGGTGGGGGGCGTTGATGCTCGAATCGGGCCGTGAATGAAAAAAAAAAAAAACTCATCTAACTAGCTGCTCAAGTTCGACTGTTGGGAAGGTTACAGCGAAGAAGCGTTTGTAGTTAAGATGGAATAAATGTGAGAAATCAAAGTTTAAGCGGATAGTAACGATCTCTCTGATAAGGTATGGGCTGTGATGCCATGAGAATTTGGAGGGCAATGGTGTCGATGCATCTTCTAAAATTTTAACTTAAAAATCTAAAAATAGAATTTAAAAATTGAAGTTGAGAAAAAAAATTAAAATTGAAAATTGTGTGTGATGAATGTTGGTACAATATTATAAAAAGTAAAAATGATTATAAACATTGAAGATTAAAAATAAAAGTTATCATCTCGATTGTTCATATAAAAATAAAAAGACAAAAGTTAAAACAAAAAAAAACTCGAAATATAATTGAAATAAATAATTAATAAATATGCGAAATATTAGAAAGAGGTATAGTATTTGAAATGATTAAAGATAGAAAAGTAATATGATATGAAAAGAGAGAGTAACAATACTAATTAATTTTAAAGAAGGAAATATATAGAACAGTTGGTGTTCAAGCCAAGACAATCTTTAAGTATACATGGATTGACATTGATGTAGTTGATAGAACCTATGGTGATGTGTTAGTTGTGATGTGCTATATGTTTATGGCGTGGGGAATTTAGTTAGCTCGGTGTTCATACGTCGATGTACTTCGACATAAGTTTGACTAGGTAAATAAATGTTTATGAAAAAACGTATCATTAAATGGAAGATAGGTATCTTTTTATTGGTATCAATTTATAAAAAGATACCTATCTTCCATTTAATGATACGTTTTTTCATAAGCTGTACACCGGAAGAGTTTTAAGTTTTTACAAATAAATGTTTGTTCACGAAGTGTTAGGCCAGATATGCTCTATTAGATAAGACTTGCGACGTGGACACGCTTTCGAGAGAGAAAAAGGAGAGAAAAAAAGATAAAAGTGTCACAGGAAAATGAAGGCATAATGTAGCCTGGTAAAAGTGAAAAAAAATAGTGTTGTCGAGTCGCTGTGACACGTGCGAAAAAAAAAATTGTAAATGGAAAGGCGTCACGTGAAATCGTTGTTTGGGTAAATAATCCAGCCTAATTCATCATGAACAACAAGTTTACTGAAGTCATAGGTGGTGGTTGTACGAGATTTTGTGAATGTTGGTGTTTAATTGTGAACGAGAGAGAAATATTTCGCTAAGTGGGAAGCGAGTGTAAATTTTACGTTTGAAATACATTGGTAGAGGGGACGTGTGTAGAAGTTGGCTGGCGGTGACCTAGCTTTTGAGGGAATTGAACGGTCCCGCGTTATATTTAACTTTTGTTGTAGAAGGAAAGATGGTTGATTAGTAATGATTTTGTTAATTTATATTGGAAAATGGATTTTGAAAAAGGAATGTTGATAAGGTAGCGAAAATCATCAATGGAATAAGAAAGTGGAATTATAGCAACACTTTTTTTTTGAGACGTTTACATGTAATGGTGTGATTGGATTAAAATTTGATTCCACGAAATTTGATTATAAAATGAGTGTAGGTAAAAGTAAAGGAGATGGAGGAAAATGTGAGAGTGATATATTTGCAATTTATGTTTGAAATTCAAGAGTTTTCTTTTTAAAGAAGCGTTGTTATAATTAGTTGGTTTGTGGAATGTTTTTATAGAAGGAACAATGGTGAAAAGGGCATTACACTGGGTGAGGTGAGTTGGTATTTGTGAAGGCAGTTGTGATCAAGACATGGAGAAACTTTCTAAGTGTTGGCTATATATTGTTTTTAGTTGGTAGCAGGCGTACATTTTTAAAATAACAAAAACTTGAATTTTTTCTTTAAATTAGAATTTTGAGTTATAGAAGGTTTTATTTTGAAAATGACATTATTCAAAATGAATATGTAAAAAGGGGTTTAAAGTCTGAAGGTTGGTTGAGAATAGTTGAAAACATTAAGGATAAAATTATTATGAAAAATGTGTAAAATGAAGTGTTTTTTTTTTTTTGTCGTGAAATGAAATTATAGTTTTATGATATGAAGATTTAAAAGTAAATGAAAACTGAAACGGTTAAATTACTATAGGTTAACTGGCATATAATGAAGCATTATAGGCGATTGATAGACTTTGAATTTAGTAGGATGGGTATAAAATTGAATTGAGGAAACTTTGATTAAAATATAAGCAAAGAAAAAAAAAAAGATGGTTATAAATTAAATGCGATATGGTTATCTAATTGCAGGGGCTAAACGTAAAATAAAATAAACGAAATAAAAATATACTTAACAAACAATTGGATATTTAAGTTCAAAATGAGTTGTACTTACAGTACAAAAGTGTCAATTGTAGTGTAGTTTGAAAGTTCGCACTGGTTGATGTAGCCATGGTCACGTTCTTGGTGATGGTTGTAGAAGGCGTGAGGGAGGAGAAGTTCTCGTCGTCAGGTGGATTGTGGATGTTTGCAGTGAGCACATTGGATTTGTAATGGCGAGTAGAATGCAAGTTTTGTGGCAATTAAAGATTGGCTATCTACCTAAGGCTTGGAAGCGGCGATGTCTTGGATAGTTTCCGCGAGTTGTGCTACGATGTCCGTGGCTGTGAGTGACATGGTGGTGATCTTCGGCGTTGCTCTGTTCTCCAGGCTCCATCCTCTTTGCGTTGTCCTAGGTAAATCCTGTCGGCTTTCTGTAGTAATGTATAGTTGTTGTATCTTGTTGGATGAATGTAGTGTGGCATGTTGGTTGCAGTCGTAGTGGCCACATTGATTAGAGTGGTTTCAGGCGTGATTGGAATTACACAAAAGGACGAGGCATGTTGGATGGCACCATAGAGATGGCGAAAGCGTGAGTGTAGCGTGAGAGATCTGTCTAGAGGGGTCTGTCCATCATTGTGTCTCAAAGCCGACTAATCTGTTTGAGTAAGGAAGGGCACACCTAGGAACCCGACTTGTTTTTCGGACCTCTTTCCTCCTTCTGGCATCGACTGTCACTCACTCGAAATTTTATTTGTCACTTTGGCAATTACATATACATTTATACAATACATGGAGACATCGATATATTGGAATATATTACAACATATATATATTTATATTTTAAAAAGATGCATATATTGGATTTCTAATTATTTTTATTGTTCCAATATTTCATGGGGCAACTCGCCTCTCTTTATCGAGGATGTTTGTGTTTTTCACTAGAACATACGCGCACGCGTACACCACTTTCGTTCTACAAGGCCAATGAAAGAACTGTATCTTTGACTCAACTATTGCCTTCAGTTTATATACAGCAAATAATTATATTTATATTTAATATTATAGATTATTATTTTATCTATGGAAGATATAGAGATTTATATACAACACAGTGTAATTGTAAAAAATTGTGTTTACATATTAATTCTAAATAATTTTTTTTTTTAACGCAAAATAAATTATTAAATAAAAGGTATATACATAGTTATTTATAAATAATTAAGATATGAATTCTTTATAAATTTCTGGAAAATCAATTTTTTCTGTTTATACTCTGTTTATCTTCGGCAGAAGTCCAACTTTCTAAAAACAGTCTACTATGCTTTTCTGTTATGTTTTTGTATATAATTGTGGTCTGTTTGAAATCTGGTATATGGCTATTGTTTAGGGAGTGGTCTACTAGTAGGGATAATGGTTTGTAGTTTTTTAAAGCTGCTTTATGTTGATTGATACGATCTTTAAGTGATTTACCTGTTTCTCCAATAAAACACTAGGTAAAGCTTATATTACATTGTGACCTATTATCGTGTAATATATATAGATACGTTTTATAATAATTGTACAAATATTCTATATAAGATGTTATTATTAAACTTAAGGATATATTAGAAAATGTTAAAATTTCTATTGCACCATATGTATCAATAACCTATGGTAGATTTGTGTCAAATAATTTAAATTAGGTTATAGTTGTTGACTTTGCTTAGAATTATTAATGAAACTGATTCCAATAATTATTAATTAAACATTATATTTATTGATTTACAAGAGAGAGAATAATATATAAAAAGGGAAACCAATATTAAACAAAGGAACTTTTTCTGTTTCGGTTAGCGCCTATTTACCTGTGAGATTACACACACTCTGTGGAACAATTAATTAATAAATATACAACAATAGTTTAAGAACGGTTAAATCAGTTTAATATCAAATTTAAAAATTGTATTATTAATATTTTAAAATATTTCTATTCAATTAAATAATGCAACGTTTAAAAATAGTGTGAGAATTATAAACGATCATATTTTGGTTTACATTTGACCAAAAACCTCTTATTCTCCCCAGTTTGGAATATATGTATAAGAGCTTGGTATAATGACAGGAAATGTTTTCTATATGCAAGCTTCTTTATAAAAAAAAATAGACACTTGGTGTTTCTAAATAGTAAAGCTAGTTTTTAAAATCGTTGATTTTATATAGCATGAAGGATTTATTTTTACCATATATATAAATATTTGGATCATAAAAAGGCATATATTGGATTGAATAAAAGATTTATGCTATTTATTGCCACTATGTGGTGCTCAGTTTGTTTATACAAAAATGTATTGCCCTGACAAAGGTTGGCGTTCAGCCAACCGAAATATTGGCAGATGAACCTTTTATTCAATACAATATATGTATTTTTATTATCTAAAGACTTAAATATGGATTGCTCTATATTCAGAACGATATACAGATTAATAAGATGAAGTTGCGGGAGGTAGGATGGTATTTAATTTTTAAAGGGAGAGATGCTCTTTTGGTACATACATATTTATATTACGATGCACTAGCGCGCATTCTGTTATGAAAATTAGAAGCTATTTTAGACGCGTAAGATTATTTTTGAAATTAAACAATTTATACTGTCCTTACTGCAATATGGAAAAAAATGAATGGGAGGGCCTGGCTCATTAGTGGTGAATCCTCCCATTTTTCCATATTGCAGTAAGGGCAGTAGAAATTGTTTAATTTCAAAAAGAATCTTACGAGTCTAAAATAGTTTCTAATTTTCATAACAGATAGCGCGCTAGTGCATCGTAATATAAATGTTCTAAAAAAAGACTCAATTTGATATTTGCGACAGAGCGATTGCTCGAAGCATATTATATATTTATAATTATATGTAATTCTGCTGTCCTCAAAGCTTATGTCCATAGTTCATCTAAAATACCCATTCCAAGAGTCCAACAACAGGAAGATCGAAAAAAGCAATATAACACCGGTATAGTAGATTAAACTGGCGAAACCGCAGGTAGGGTTCACCACTGATGAGCCAGGCCCCCCATTAATTTTTCCATATTGCAGTAAGGGCAGTAGAAATTGTTTAATTTCAAAAATAATCTTACGCGTCTAAAAATAGTTTCTAATTTACATACATATTTAACTAACTAATGAGCGGGAGTATGTTTTCCATGTATCAAGAATGGCACCTCTCCCTTCAAAAATACATTTAAACAAGGCAATTTGTTTATCATCCCAGTATAAACAAAGAGGTGATGATGATAAAGGATAAGCCTAAACACCAGCTTTGGAAAATTCAGACAAATTCCAACCTGTATTACATCAAGGAATGCCATAAAACCTAAACCACCCCTGTAATAATGAGGGTCATAGCTCAATACCATGTTATTTGGCTTGAATATTTCTGGATTTTCCAAACCTGGTGTTGTGAGATATTCTTTATTACCTCTACGTTCTATCCTGTGATGATGAACCAAAATGTATTTGCTTTGATTTATTTTTAACGGGAGAGTTGCGCACGAATGTCTTTCTACCGAAAAATTATATAATTAGATACAACGCTACATTGTAGCAGCATGGTATTTATGCAATAGAAAGGGGCACCTCTCCCTTTAAAGTGCATTAAAACGGTTATTATTTAACATATTTGTCCTTCCACAATTCTGCGTTGTATTCTGTCCTGGCCAACCACTTCCTCATCCTAAATCCTTTTTGGCAAATTGCGGCCGTTTTCATAACTTCTCTCGTTGGATGTTATGGAAATGAAAATGGCTCTGTACTCATGTACCTTTGCATTATGCACTGGGATGATGAGTTCATTGTTTAACGAACTTTTAAAGGGAGAGTTGCTTCTATATATTTACGTATTTTATTATTACTTTTCTAAAATTCTTACGGAATGCATGCCGCTAATGACGAGATAGAACCGGCTAGGTCTAATGTTTGCGTTTAAGAGACAATATACAATTTCTATTCCACAGTCTATTTCAGTCCACCTAAAAGTATAATAAAAATTGATCACAAGATTTTGGAAGAAAACAGACAGACAATGATAAAAAGAGAGGAAAGTGATAGATATCGAATATACTTTTATTAATCGTACATATAAGATTATATAGGGTTAATATAAAAAAATTAAACTCAAATATTATTTTTATCAGACGAATCCGACTGAGGGTCGTCTGGTATGATGTCACATTCCGCCTTTAAGTCGGACAGTGTTCCGTGTAGACCGGACATCTCCCCGACTATTGCCATGTCGAGGAATTGCTTCAGAACAGACCTCTGCTCAGATGACAGGTACTCTAGGACGTCCTCCCTGTTAGAAGAGGAGACAACAGCGTCTTCTATCTCCTCCCTATAAAAGTTTTCATAAAGAGGTTCTAGGATGGTGTTGGCATTCAAGCTCTCGAACAGCTCCTCTACCTGTTGTAAAGTGGTCTGTAGAGGCTCTTTCTCTTGGAGCTTTGGTATTGTGGATTGGATGGTTGGTGCATTCTTTGAATGAGTCTCTTCGGAAGATGCCTCTGTTGGTACAGAAGTGGTCGAGGAAGGCCCTGGCAGAGACGGAACCGGTACAGAAAGCTCAGCAGATGGAGTCAACTGGATAGGGACGGAACAGTTCGCCGCGGCAGGGCTGGAAAGTACCAAGGGCGTCTTCTGGTTGCTGTCAGAACCCCTCTAAGCCGATGTAAGCGTTCCGGAATTTGTGGAGGTCGTGGGCTGGGAGGATGGAGACACCGGTCCACTCCAGGAAGTTCGTCGGTTTCCCTTTCGGTAGCATTTGCCACACTCAATGCCGTAGGTGATGTAGGCGGGAGTCGACTCTCCTTTGGAGACAATCACCAGCTTAGCAGGGAGGTGGTGGAGTTTTAGGCCTTCATTTAGAAGGACAAAGGCTTCCCTGCTGCCGGTAGTTCAGGTGTATCCGCCGCTGACCACGACCTCATGGTTCAGGGAAACCACCCTGCAGTAGGGCCGCAGTGCCGCGACGACGTCCTCGTCCCTGATAACAATTGGGAGATTGCCAATTGTTATCTTCTCCGCCCGTTTCTTATAGGGAAAGGCCTTCAGGAGGGTGGTCCCAATGGTGAGGCCCTCCTCAACCAGGCGTTCAGCCAGATTGACGCTGGCCAGCCCGACAAGTACCTAGCCTGACATCTTCATTATTTGGAACACCGATAATTTTCCAAGATTTCCCTCCAGGGTCTTGATGTAGTCCACTGGAGATAGATCAGAGCGCCACTCCAAAAAGTAGCACTGGTCAAAGGAGGCTGCAGCTGAGCGTTGTGTTTGAAACAAATGAAATCACAAATATGATTAAATAGATTAGATATACATTAAAAATTATGCTAAATGAACCAATATTATGACATATGATTTTATACTATTTGAAATGTTTATGAATAGTTCTCCACTTTTAAACTTTAACAATATCCAAAAATTTTGACAATATTCTCCTGGAGTCTTTGAAGGTGGTATGAGAATCACCAAAAATTTATTCTACAAAAGAAATCTGAGATACGTATAATAATAACAAAATAATATGTTATAATAATTTTAAACTAAATATTTACATCCATTTTTCACAATTCTATTTGATTTTATAATGCACAACGTAGACATGACACACATTTGAAACATAAACAAAATAATAAAGAGAAAATATATTAGAGAAATGATACAATAAGTCTCAATATAGGATTGTATTTAACTTGCTGCAATTACTGGACAATACAATAGATGTATTACTCTATGAAAATAATAGAATCCTCATATAGTTATATAATATTCAGTGAGCGTGCCTTGCGACACAACCGACAACCCTGTGTGGACAATGGCAGAAGAAATAACTTACAATTAGAACCAGGTGAATTTTTAAAAGGAAAGTTTGAAAATTGTCTTAATTGGGTTAGGATAGGTCGAGCGATTATTGAGTTAGATATCTCTCGACACAATTGGTGGCCAATCCAATTAGAAGGTAGGCTTGGAGAGAAACAAAATATTTGATTCCTCACTTTCTAAATAATTAGTCAAGTCATTTGCATCTCCCTATACTGCAAAATTGTTGTTATTTTCCCAGGGAAATAATATTAAAACTTTGGAGACCTTCCAATTCTCCGAGATAGAAAGAAAATCTTGCCTTCCAGGAATTTCAAATTATTCGCCTTGTGTTTCCAATTAAGCTAATTAACTATGGAGGTTTATTAAAGTAAAGAATAAGAGAGAGTTGAATCTATTATAAGATGGCTGATAATTAAACTATCCCTTTGTTACACTCCATAGCACACAATAGATTTCTATACTGCCCTCACTGAGGATAGACACACCGAGCTACCAATTAAACTTAAACATTTTAGAACAATCCTATAACTGTAGAAACAATGAAATCCGTTAGTTGATTTGTCCTATTTGTCAAGGATTTCCCAAGAAGGCGATTATACAAGGAATGAAAAAAAGATAAATTTTGGCGCAAATCCAGACGAAACTATTAGAACTATTTTTTTAATAAAATAAGTTTCTACTCCCCTTACTGTAATGATAAATTAATGGGAGGGCCTTGTTCATCAGTGATGAACCCTCCCAGAGATTTCGCCATACCGCTATAATATTGTATTGGGGTGTTTTGCTTATATACTGATACTGAAGCTGACCTCTTGGAAAAGATATTTTAAAATAACTATGGACATAAGATTATGGTGATTAGCAGTGTCTCGTGGATAATTTGTTAATATTGTATCGCAATCCACTCTTTCCACATGTGGTTTAGCATTGTAAAGGACCAGTATATCCTTAAACCTAACTAGTACTGGCTCCTTCTCTGCTTTCGTAGCTGATGCAGACGTTGCTGAGATATTTGTTGGGATGTTGCGGCCGAACTCCTCTTTTATCGCACAGCACTTAACGACTACTTTATCAGATTATAAATTCAGTTTGATATGTGACGACCTATTAAAATAGAAGAATCCGTAAGTTTTGGGGCAAACAATACTGAATTTAGCATAGTTTTGAAAACCTGTGAAAAAAAAAAGAAATAAGTTTGAAAATATGTACAGGATTAACGAGATTATGGTTGAGTCACATGTCGGATACGAAAGAGTTTATTGAAATTAAGTAAGACCCCCAAATATGGTCTCACCATTTATGTGTATAATATTATGTTGATATTATACATAGAACTTAGTTGTCCTGTTTTAACCGCTAAAGCGTCTGAGTGTGAATCAGAAGATTCCAGATTCGAATCCTGGCAGGAAGAGGAAACCACTGTATAACATTACAACTAAAATCCACAAAGATAGATCAACAAACTTACAAATAAGATACAGCTATACCGCCTTGAAGGAATCCGATTGAGAGTTTGCGCACCATAACTCACATTAGATAGAAAAGAGAGATGATAATGTTTGATATTATACCTAGAACATGTGAATATTTCTTTATTTACAAATATTTATGTAAATAAGGAATACAATTCTACAAATATTTGGAGACGGGTTGTCACACAGGTTCCACCAACAGTCCTGCCTGATAACAGTGGGTTCAATGTAAGATCTGGTTAATGTGTTACCAGTATTTAACTGTTGGTTCTCCTTTCACCATTGATAAGACAGCAGAGAGCAAGCCTGTTGGATTGAAGGTTAGCAGGAGGTCTCCAAGTTGCTCCAGTTGTAGTTTGTTGGCTTCGCCATTCATATGAGAAAACCTAGGCCTGGTGATTCCTATGTAAACCTAGGTCATTCTTATGTAAACCTAGGCCTGGTAATTCCTATGTAAACCTAGGTCATTCGTATGCAAACCTAGAACTGGTGATTTCTATGTAAACCTAGGTCATTCGTATGTAAACCTAGAACTGGTGATTTCTATGTAAACCTAGGTCATTCGTATGTAAACCTAGGCCTGGTGATTCCTATGAGAATCTCATTTGAATCTTGGCTTTTCATTTATGAGTAAACCTAGCCGATTATCCCTTTATATATAAAAGTCAGTGTATGTATGTGTGTATGTTTGTCGGCTATACACGCCCACAATACGTAACTGATCTGACTGAAATTTTAACAGTATATATAGTAGAATCTGGAAAAACCTATATTGAAATTTTCAGGTCTCTCTCCCGAATATTCGTCGAGTTATTTGCAAATTTGCCCTTTCGCTCGCGAGCAGCGCCACTAGCGGTGAAGATGGGAGGTAATATCAGCTGACCTAATGTACATTTAAAGTTTGGAGCGGGACCTTTCACAAGAGTAACATCCACGGCGCCAATTTATAATTGTAACGAATAGTATTTGAAAATAAAAATAATAGAATTTTCAAATATCGTTGTGAAAATTCACATTTTTATTTTTATATTTTAAAAACACAAAGTTTGGAGCGGGACGTTTCACACGAATGGCTTCACGGCGCCAATTTATAATTGTAACGGATAGTATTTGAATAAAAAACATTTAATCGGGTAAAACCTGGGCGTTGCCCGGGTCATTCGTCTAGTATTTATATGTAAAGCTAGGCCAAGAATTTCATATTCAAACTATGATTTATTTATTCATAGTCTATCTATCTATATGCCTACTTATTCCTATGGAAACCTATAGGCCAAGTAATTTATATTTAAACTATGGTTTATCTATTCATAGAGAGGTAAACCTAAAGACCTAGTTAATTTTATGTAAGCCTAGGCGTTGAAATTCATATTTAAACTTTGGTTCATTTATTCATAGATAAACCGAGAGGTATATTTTTTTATTTAAGCCTAGGCCTAGTGATTCATATAGAAACTAAGTCTGGTTATTCTTAGGTAAAGCTAGAGAGGCATATTCATTTATAGGTAAACCTATGCCTAGTTATTAAAATAGAAACTTAGCCGAGTCATTCATATTCAAACCTTGTGGCTTATTTATTCATATGTACACCTAGAGAGGTCTATAAGCGTAGTAATTCATATTTAAACTTTGTTTTATTTACTCATAGATAAACCTAGAGAGAGAAATCTATTTATTAATACGTAGGCCTAGGTCTGTTCTTTCATATAGAAACAAAGCCTTGTTATTCATATGTAAACCTAGAAAACCCTATTCATTTATATCTAAACCCACAGGCCTAGATATTTAAATAAGGACTTAGTCTAATCATTCATAATCAAACCTTGGCATATGTAAACCTATGCCTAAAGGGGATAGACACTAAAGAAGAAACAATAGAAAAATTTCTTTCTGTGATTATGCATTTTATTTCTTAACTATTCTAACTATTAATATATATATATATAACTATATTGGTTATTTTCAATATAGTTATCTATTTCTGTGTGTAATATGCCATTTGATGGCATACCACATGATGGTTTAGAGTGCTATAATAGCCTCAGCCAGAATAGGAAGTTAAACCCTGTTCAGGTGATTTCAACAACGAGCAATAAACAACGTGTGTTATTATTGCCTAAAGACGTGACCAAACAAAGAATTGCTATAGCACTCGATAATAACATTCTTTCCTCACATTTATTCTTATAATCCGCTATAAGAGTAAAGCTTTAAAAAAAGGAGAAAGATAGTTCTGAGACATAAAAATAAGATTTAAAGCTTCTTCATTGTTCAAATATATATAATTACCTTCATATTTCTATGAACCAAACTGATTAAAGTTTGTCACCAAATAGGTACACAGTGTGTTCAACTAAATGTGACAACATTACTATATTTGCCAATTGTAGTTGTCAGGCAGAGGGGACTTATGAGGGTCATCTCCCGCGAGAATGAGAGACTGTAATCCTTAAATAATCAGCCCTTAGGGTCCAAAGCAGGGACTCGAGGTCCGAATCAATAGTCTAAACGCCGAGGAGCTATATCCGACGGATTAAAGCAGGAATAGATTGGAAAAGTAAACGAAAGACCTTAAGGTTTTAGAAAGGGCCATGAAAGCCTTTCATTAAGGTATTACGGGTAAATCCTTTAATCCCACTTAATTCTCTTTTACAAGAATGGCCAGAGCACCTTCAACTTTTATATATCTCTAATTATTATTTTTTTTGTAAGTATTTAATTCGTATTTAGAGAATACTTTTTAATATTTAAAGGATTATTTGAATTTTTTGTTGTTGTCAATAGATAAGAAAGAAGTGAGTTAAATCTCCATACATCGATATCTTTTGGCAGAAAATTTATCCTTTCTTAGTAATGTCTTCTGCTTGGATTAAAGTTAAATTTAGAATAGATTAAGATGCTTTTTTAAAGCGTGTAATGGAGACTGAATTGCCTTACCTCCTCATTGCTTCATTTTCTTTCGTCTGGAATAAAGAAAAATTGAAGTTCGTCTGTACAGTAAATGCCTTGGAATGAGTTTTTTTACGTTGTTGTTAAAGAAAAGTATATCTATTCAAAAGTAATAGCAACAAAAGTTTGGGAGTGAAAGAAAGAATGTTCTAAAAAGGGGAAAAAACATATATGAAGAGAAAATGAAGTCGTAGTAATTTTAAAATCCATTTGAAAAGGAGGGAGATGGAAAAGTAATAACAAAAGACATAAAGGGGAAAAAAATGTGATAAAATCTAAAGGTTAATCTTTGATTTCCTGAGTTTTTTCACCAAAAGAAAAATGGGAGAGGGCTGTATATTAATTTTTTCCTTTTAATTTGGAGAAAAATTGATGTAGGAGAAATATTAAAATCCGAAATATTTACTGCCAGTCTCATAATTGTCCTGTAAATAAACCTCTGCGATTTGTTAAACAGTTTATAAATATTTGACTGTGTACTTCTCTTTCACTAATATCCATTTATTACCGATTTATATAGCGGGGCAATAAATTATTATCTTTATTTATATCTTCTTTAATTAGTATATTTTTATTTTCTAAGGAAAATATTTTTTTTCTTTTATTAAATATATATATACAAGTATCATATTGTATATATGTTATGAATATTTTGTTTTGTTGTTGAAAAAGATTGAGAATTGAAGGTGCAGTCGTAAAAATAGGAAAGATAATTATTTACCCGTCAAGTAATTTTTAGTTTGAATTACTTGAAGCAAATTACACATAAAATTATTTTTTCACAGTAATATAGAATTTATAAAACGAATTCTATATTCGTGAATTAAAAAAATAGGTATGTCAACTATACATATTTACAACAATGTTCAAAGTGTTTTGTTCTAAATCTATGGTCAAAAATAAAAGAATAGTCAATGATGAAAGGAAAATACATGTTTTCAAAAAAATAAAATATTTGTATTTTAGATTATACATAATATATAAAACGAAAATTGAAATTATACCGCGAATGTGGGTTCGATTCCCGCCCCTGGACACTTTTTATTTTTCCGTTCGCCATTACTCTTCATGTTTCACCTTTCCATACCTCATCCTCAAAGTTAGAAATGTCGCTATTTCTCTTTGAAAATAAATTTCGATTTTTATAAAAGAAACATTCGCGGTATAATTTCAATTTTCGTTTTACAATCATCAGCCGCGTTATATTGTATTTTAAACATAATATATATATACATATTTTTTTCTAAATGTGAGTGTGTGTTTTTATATAAATAATATCCTAATATCAGGTAACCGGCTAAATCAATGTTTAGTTGATTTCTTTTCCACTAGATGGCGCTCTCTCTCTCTCTGCCATTTAAAAAGCACATGGTGCTCCTGGTCAGAATATGCCTTCTTTATTTTTGATATCAACACCTTACCTTTTTATTATTTATTTTTCTATTATTTTTTCACATATAAATAATGTAATAATTCAATATTAATATATTTTAAAATGAAATAAAAATATCTTTATGTATTGATAATCATTAACTATTTAGGTGCGTATGCCTGTTTAAAAATAAACATACGTGTAAATGATTCATAATTTTTAATACAGTTGAGACGCGCCTATATATAATATAATTAATCAAATACTATTTTTATTTTATAGAACTTTATTAAAACTAAATAATATATTTATTCTACTCTAGAAAATATTCTTCTACTTTACTGTAATTAAAAAGAAACTAGTAAAAGAGTTATCAATTATAAAATATATATATAAAGTGCGTTTGTTATAATTTCATTAAGATTGAATAGAAAGTTTGTACTTAAAAGAACATTTTTTGTATGTTTAATTATAAAAAAAATTATTAGTTTATTATAAACATTAAAAACAAAGAAAGCATATCATAACCAGGAGCACATGTGCTTTTCAGATGGCGCTCTCTTGATAAATCAAGAGAATGGGTTGGCCAAATATCAGGGAACAGGCTAAATCAATGTTTAGTTGATTTCTGTTCCACTAGATGGCGCTCTGTCATATAAAAAGCACATGTGCTCCTGGTCAGGATAGGCTTTCTTTGTTTTTAATATCAACTTCCGAACTTTTATATTTTATTTTTTCATAATTTTTTCACATTATAAACATTGTATCAACTTGGAAGATAAAATCCATTATGATTAGAATTTATAATAAACCCCACCATCAAAATGTAAAAGAGAATCATCTATGATTATAATGTAAGGTGATTTAGAAATGTAAACTTTTATCGCCAATATTTATTTTCTAATAAATAAAATTTCAACTGCTCTTATTGAGCAAAAAAAAAAGTTTAAATTTCATGTTCATGCATCCTATAAAAGTGATTGAATCTGTGAATTAATTTGGTAATATTTGACCGAGTTAGTTGTGGAAAAAAAAAAGGTCTGTTCGGCCACATACGTTCTACTTGAAAACTTCTCCTATAACTAAATTCTTACTCATGTTATAACTCAAAGTGTGCAAAAATGACGTGAATATTCTACTTAAAAATGATTAAGTATGCAAATTAAAGCTAATTAACGAGGAATGGTAATTGGATGAATCTAGATAATTATTCAGGGAGAAACAAAGTAATGGTTTTATTCCCCAATAGGACAATTTGTACTTTTTCCCGAGTTATTAATGGGTTAAGGCCAAAACAAATGGTACGTGTCTTTTTACAGCGTTACAGCAACACTCCCCCTGAGCTCCACTTAAAGTCCCCAATTATCCCACGGTGGTGTGGGTTTATTAAAAATGGAAGGTGGAATACAATTGATCACCCACCACAGCGTTGTATTTAAATAAATTAAATTCTTTGGCGCAGCCTGAGGCGTCTCATTAGAAGACTGCCGTGAAGAAGACAGACCATCCAGAAAGGAATTCTTATTCCCCAAATGAAATACACTAACCGAATAACTTTGCCACTTTCATTTTTCACTACAGAGATGCTAAGGAAATTGTAGTGGTGGTGCTTATCTCCATGGTTAAACCAATTCCTGAAGTCCACTCCTCTCCAATTTTGCGATGGTAGTTATAAGCCTGGAAAATAGGTCCTCTATTGTCTGTTATGAGCATGACAAGATATGTGCTGGAGAAGCTTCCGCACTATTGCATTTCAAGCAGTTATTGAAGGTTTATTTTTGTCCATTTTGAAATTTTAAGGTTTTATATGGCCACTTCTTAGTCTTTCTAAAGCTGTTTGTTGATTTCTACTAAGTTTTTTGAAGTTCTTCTAATTGTTTCAATGGTTTGTACCAGTGATGATTTGAATAAGCTATCAGTTTTGATTTATTTTCAATAGTTGAGACCGTATATTACTATGCGAGTAATAGTTATTCTACTCTCTATATTATTAAAAATATCCTAAAAGTTTTATTGAATATTCAAATTTGTGTATGCACCTAGATATAGTGTATGGGCTTAGGACACAATACTGAACAGGACTTCTAAAACTATAGCTCCCATATGACCTCATGTAAGTATCTAGAAGGTTTTAATAAACCTAACGGAATCATTTGAATCAAAGTCGAAGATTTTTTCCAAGGATAAGTTTATTTGAATGTTAATATTATCTTCACTCTCTCGCAATCTTTCGGTTCTGTGAGCCATTTGAGATTGAAACTACTTCATTTCAATGTTCATATAAGGGTTAAATACAAAATAAATAAGATTAAATGAGGATAAATATATGAATAAAAGATAAAAATATATAAAACAATTGATAAATATACATATATATAAAATATATGCAATTTCGTCATTGGTGGCGCCCAACGCGGGGTGGGACTCGGCCACCGATGGGCTGCGAGAGTTCTAATGAGCCATTTGACGGGAGTAACACACGTCGAAAGACTTATAAGCCCAAAAGTTCAGTTAAGTAATAAAAACAATTATGAAACTTATCATAGGAAGTTTTTTGGATTTTAATTTAATTGAGCATAGAGTATTAATATCTGATGAAATCAATGTGTTAACAGTAATAGAGGGACAAAAATATAATTTTACCATTTATTTGTAGTTAGATTTGAGCGGGATTAACTCAGTTTTCGCCTCATTTCATTGGTTATATCTAGCTACCAGTACTTCAGACCTCTCTATGCAATGTCAGATTGTTGTACTTGCGAAATGCTGAAAGTCATTCAGCGAGTAGACTAATGGTAGTGGAGATCATCATGTTTGTCTTACAACAATGTTTAACATGATTCCCGAAATCTCTATGTGGAAAAGAAGGATTTTTCGACCGATGGTAGTTGATGATATCGTCCTCTTGTACCTTTCCTAAAATATCTCTCCCCTACCAGGCCGGCGTTCAACTTCAGGACTACGAAGATGGACTGTTGGGTTGATCCCACTAGGAAATGGACGAACTCGAGGGACTTCAAGGTTGTCCAAAAAGTTCGTAAACATATTATGATTTATTACGATGCACTAGCGCGCCATCTGTTATCAAAATTTGAAACTATTATAGACGCGTATGATTCTTTTTAAAAATAAACAATTTCTACTACCCTTACTGCCATTAATTTTTCCATTGCAGTAAAGGCAGTAGAGATTGTTTATTTTCAAAAAAGAATATACGCGTCTATAATAGTTTCTAATTTTGATATTATGATTTATATTTTACAAGTGTTTACGAACTTTTAGGATAACCTTGTAATTCTGAAACTTGTCCTAACTGCTAATTGACCATCCTTGATATAGAACATCAGAGATTAAATCATTCTTTTACAAGATTCCTGTTATAATTTCACCAAGGTTACCAATAATACCAAGGCTGTCCCAAAAGTTCGTAAACACTCACAAAATATTATAAAATAAATAAAGATTCCAGGGCTAAGTTTCTTGTTCAACTTTTTATTTTCAAGCTTTAGGACTTGTCAGTCTTTCAACAGGAGTATCATGTTAATAAATTAATGATAAATACTATTTTTATATACAAATTATTATTTACATATTTTAATAAATCATAATCATAATATGTTTGCTAACTTTTGGGACAACCTTATATTTGTCATCAACATACCATTCAAGACCATAACAGGGGTCTGTTAGTGGTATAATGATCAGCACAGGCGATGTTCAACGATATTCTCCTAAGATCGAATCTCACATTGGACACTTTTTTGATTTCCGAGTAAAAATTGTTTCAACGGTCTTCGATTCTTCAAGTACAACCACATCAGAGATTGCAAGTAATCAAGCGGGGTTCTGCCACTTTGTAAGTGCGAACTGCTTCTACATACTGCTTCTTCATAAATAAATGAAGAGAGATAACTATCTATAATGATTATCTTGGATAATGTGTACTTGTAATAGGTAAAACACAATGACAGTATTTAGTGTGAAACATATAATATGAACGTCCCAAAATGTGGATCATTTGTTGATGGTAACCTTTTCCCGACCTTTAGCACTATGTCCCACCGCGACATCGGTCACGTATGGGGAAGTTGACTGAATATATCACATTATGTTTGCGGAAGAGTATTTCTCGATGCAAATTATTATATGTAATTCTACTGTCCTTAAGCTTATGTCCATAGTTTGCTTGAATACCATTTCTAAGATTCCACCCTTCATTGCAGCATATAAAAGCAGAATCGTCTAATACAGTATCAGAACTCTAAAGAAGCGGTCTGGTAGATTAAATTGGCGAAACCGTTGGGAGGGTTCACCACTGATGAGCCAAGCCCTTCAATATTTTTTCATCGCAGTAAGGACAATAGAAGTTTGTTTTATATCTAAAAAGAAACTTTCGTGCTTTTATAGTTCCAATTATTATACATAGACGGCACGTTATCACTTTATATATCACATTATATTATGGACAGATTTTAAAAATAAATCAAATGTTGTAATGTTTGTTAGGAGGATTGATCTATAAAATTTAGGCGGATCTTTCTTAAAATGCACAGAAAATGTTGCTCCATTTATTAACCATCCGTACAATCTAGCAGATCCGGCCCTCTGAGATAGATGGCTTGTACACTATGTCTATTTGACAGTAGAGGTGTGTCCTTTATTTTTAAGATTAAGAAATATTTATCAAGCAAATTTCGTCCTTATATTTGGCAAATTTTAAGATTTCACGGATTCCTTATGGGGATAACCAGCCCTGAACTGACGAGGAGCCACAATTCGAAACCGTGGTCTCCAGGTCAACTTTCTGAGTTTTTAAATGTTGGTGTTCTAGCTGCCACCGACTAAAACGTTAAAAAGAAAGTAAAACTAACGACTTCTGAAATTGGACCTCGTACTGTCTTGGATGCGGCGGACTCTCAATAGAACTTTATTGTTTTGTTTGTGATTACATGATGACCAAGCTGGCGTGTTGAATTATATCTACATTTTGAGGCTTGTTACACTATTTATAATGATGATACATATGGAAATCTAGTGTATATTGAAATATATTACTACACATATATATATATAACAATAAGGCGTTTATTATCTTCTTATATATAAAAGTCAATCGTCTGTTGCCTGTTTCGCGATAAATTCAAAAACTACTGAACCAATTGGTACCAAATTTTGCATGCCTGCTTTTTATAAACCTGAAGAAATATTTCGGCTACATTTTGATTAGTATTTTTGGCTGTTTATTATTTTTTATTTTTCATTTGAAGAACCTTTTTTACGCGGAGTAAATACGAGGAGAAGTAACAACACCAGGCCATTTAAGCGACCAATAAGCGTTCTGCATTTTTTTTCAAGTTGCTTGCGTACTTTTTTGAAATATCTTTTTATACGAGTGTTACCTTTTTTACAAAAGTATTGAGTATTGAGAGAGAAATTTATATTATAACTAAGTTATGCTAAATGCACACAATGCGATTTTAAAAAAATATTCACAAAATTAGCGTTACTGCATGTAAATAATGGCTTTTGTATTTTTTATTAATTTTTGTTCTGGCCTTTTGTTTTTTTTTTATATCTTGAAAAAAATCGTTTGAAATGCAGTCGCAGTCATGAACAAACATATATGTTTGCCTAATTTCAATGTGCTCTTTTATTTTTTACAGAAAAATATTACATGACAGTATTTTGGATTATTTTTTATAAACCTATTTTTTCTTATTCTTACTGAGAAGATGAGCATCGCAGTCACTCACTCAACTCAGGCAATTTCAAGGGTTAATGCGCTGGGGCGGGTACTCGTGGGTTGGGTGGAAAAGCTGTCATCTATTTAAACTATATTGATTTTGAAACAACTAAATGGATTGCAAAAAAAAAAATAATTGAATCAAATACCTAAACACTAATATAATACAATTTTTGCCATCACACACACTTTTTGCCTGTGGTTTATGTGTTACTTCTGTATTGCTATTCTACGACACTTCTACTATTTACTATTGATGTACTTTAAGTATGAAGGAAATTGCACTCGGGGGAATTCTCGGGCGAAATCGGGTCATTCGTCTAGTTATAGATATATATGATATATTTTTATATAATAAAATATCGTTTCATTTAATATATATATATATATAATCTGTACTCTTTCTTTAAATATATTTAGAGGAATATAATAAAACCTATATCACTATATTACAGAGTTATAAATCTATAGAAATACATCACATCACGTATATAGGTAGAAAAAATGAGAAGAAGTTTCAGACAAACCAGCAGCCGAAAACAAACAGCAGGAAGTTCAAACATTTTGACGTGTGGTTAGAAGGCGTGAGTTACAAGTTGGTAAACAACACGGATTGGAGGGGAAGATTTTAAGGTTGTTTTAAAACTTTGTTCTGAAGAAAAAATATATTTATTTATATAGAGATTCTTTTAGATATAATATCTCTCTCTCTAAATTTCTAACCTATATATTAATTATAAATATCATATAACTATAATATAAAGATTTAAAAAAATATCTATGACAGAAATGTGAAAAAATAGTACAAATGTCATATTGTACTGGGATAAGGTTCATAAATTTAAAAAAATAAAAAGGCATCTTCTTATCGGGCAACTGAAAGTTGTTGATGCTATTTTTTAATCTATGACAGCGTATGGATATACATGGATATACACGTATATATGTAATTAATTTCAAATTCGTGCGATATATTTAGAGAATATATTGTATGTCCAAATAATGCTGTCATATACACAAAAAAGACTTTATATTGAATGTGATATTCAACAAACACCCTACATTGTTGCCTAATATCATATAAATATGGTGTTGTGTGAACCTCTTCAACAAACTTAACTATAAAGTCTAATATCTGCCTCAATGTTTACCTATATGTATAGATTGGAATTTTTCCCTGAGGATATTGACCTACAAAAGAAAGGTCGCTTCTCCCGCCAAAACAGACGTCAAAATCAGACGCCATCTATTGACCACCGCCGTAAATTAGCAGCCTCGAATCGTTGACAAAGTCACAGCACCACGTGACGAGGACCATTAGTCCGATACAATGGTTCCAGCTGGACGTTTCTCAGTTTTCCAAAGATGGTGTTGTGGCTTTGTCGCCTACCTGGGGCCGCTATTTTGCGACGACGGGAAATAGATGGCGCATGGCTTTCACGTCTGTTTTGACAGTAGTGGCGAACTTTGTGTGTGTGTTTTGTAGACATATACGTATATTAAAAACAAAAAAGGCATATCCTGACCACTAGCATATGTGCTTTTTAGATGGCAGAGCGGTCAGTGTTATGGATATGCCTTCTTAGGTTTTAATATCAACACCTGATCTTTTTATTATTTTTCTATTGTTTTTCATATATATTTATGGTAATTTAAACCAACAACCCCATATTGTATATAACTTATAACAAGATTTTCATGTTGTATAATTGAAACACATCTGTAAATGATTATACGCATGATTGACATGTGTCATTACATCATCATATGTAATGTACTTTGTACAAACTGAGGGTAAATAAAAGAAACTCTGTAATAGATTAAGAGTTGAGCTAAAGCAAAAGGTCAAAAACGTCTAAAATCGAGATAGATTTAGAATTCCTACAACAAAGTCTAAAGATAGATAGGAAACTGTCAGGACGGCGCCAGTGTATAATTTCGCCAGACGTTCCACGCTCTTCACATCTGCTGAAATTCAATACTCTCTTTCTCGGAAAAGATATAAAAGGCCTCCGTCCTAGCCAAAAATATAGTCACTTCACCATCAGCGTGAGCCCTCGTCGGTTGTCACCAAGGTCCACCTCATCGACCATGTAGACCAGTAAGAACTCTTCTATCTCCATCTTTCGCTCCTAGCTCAACTTTTATCTGTTCACGGAACTTTCCTAGTGCAACTGTGTCTTCGTTTTTTGTGTATGGACATTCCCAAGCTTTCCACTCTGCCTCGACCACGACTGCCTGCACTCTGTGAGAACTGTTAAAGGCCTCCCAAGGTGCAGAGAGGTACTGTAAAACTCTCGACGCCCTGACTGTTCCTCTCGGTCAACACAGTATAGCGAGAGTCGACAGGATCTCACACCATAGATTAAGTCGACTGGATACCTCATCACAGTTTTAGTCGACAGGATTCTACAAGAGGCTACCACAAGAGGCTATGTGTGTGTGTGTGTGAAAATAAAGAGTTTTACTATCAAAAGAAATTTATATTGTAAATATCGTTTTATCTCTGCAATATAGAAATTCCTATATCGCTTCTTCCTCCTTGGCGCCACTGGCGATTTTATACAACGCGGCGCATGCGCGAGACCATTTCATTTTTTCGCCATTCCATGCCCCGATAGGCCAGTGGTCCAACAATATTCAGTCTTAACGGCTTTTCAAAAATTCTTATTTCATTTATTTAAAAAATTATGGATTCTCTTAAGCATGATAACATTTCGGTTTGGATATTACAGAAATTTCGCATCACATGTGTCATTGGCTGATATTTTAGCGTTTATATATAGCATTTGAAAATATATTAAATATCGATCCTCTAAGATATTTTAATGTATTGCTTGGTTTTTGAAAGCTATTTTGGAGAGGAATTGAGGTGTGTACAGGATAAATCCTTGTATTAGACGTATATACGTGAGGTGTATATATAGAATGGGGACAGAGGAGGGTGTAATAGGGTCGGTGAGGGACACGGAGCGTAAAATACACCCAGGATTTGAGGAAATGATTGGAAAATTCTAATCAAAGTGGACCGCCACCTGGATCCAATATCAGCCAAATTTGTTTACTGTTGATGGAATTTCACGCGTTAGGGGTCCAATCTAACGGGAGGCTCGGATTGGCAGAAAACTTTCTTCGGGGTTTTGAGAACTTTGGCCCAACTTGAGATGGTCACACAACTCTAGGCTTTAGCTGTTTTCATTTACCTTTTCACCCCCATTTATGCATTCACACATAGACAAGTTGATTAAGGAATAACTTGCAGAACTCAGCAATGTCAACTGAATAACCGGTTCTATTCAATTTGAGATGGTCACACAACTCTAGGCTTAGTTTTTTAATCAACCTTTTCACCCCCATTATGCATTCACCCACAGACAGGTTGATTAAGAATAACTTGTAGATCTCAGCAATGTCAACAGAATAACCGGTTCTATTCAACTTGAGATGATCACACAACTCTAAGGCTTAACTGTTTTCATTTAACCTTTTCACCCCCATTTATGTATTCACCCATAGACAGGTTGATTAAGAATAACTTGTAGATCTCAGCAATGTCAACAGAATAACCGGTTCTATTCAATATCACGAGAAGCAGATCTTGTGATACATTTCTACATTCGATAAAATATGGTCAGCCAAACAGATTTCAAACTCTTAGCACTTAAGCTCTTAAACCCCCTCCTTGTCTGGAGGAGGACTCTCTCAAGGTGGGAAACCTCCCTTGCTGAAGAAATTTGTACATATACAACTATATACATTCCCCTACATTTTATCTACCCTTTATTTACTCTTTTATTATATACTTTTTCCACCTTTATAACAATTGATTATACGAATCAAGATAATTGTTTAAATTGTCAATTGTCAAGCTCTTAACACCTCTTCATCACGGCTCTACGTGCGTTGAAATAGTACTGTACGATATATATAGATATATATAAAAGGGCGTACTTGGATCTGTGAAGAGAAATAATACTACAAGTAACAAGTAACTACTTGTAATTTTTCTTAAAATATTTCGAGGGATAGCACCCTCTTTATCATTTTGTATATTGCTCAATAACCTTAAATATAATTTATAAATTCATATAGATTACATGGAAACAACTTTGTCATAGGTCAAATTTGGATAGAAAATTGGTCAAACCTGTAGTTCGACAAAATCAACTCTTCAATACAATTACTTAAATAAATTAAAACGAGAACGAAGAGGAGTTTCTTATTCTAATATTTGCGAGCTTTCGGACCGTGACGTCCTCCTACTGTAGTTGTTTAATCGTATATGTGATGATTTAAGACCATGGAATTGTTGTAAATAGTCTAGATATCTACTACCACCTGTTCCACCCCATGACTGTATATAACTTCTTATGTACTGCACATAGAAAGCCTCAACTAACATCAATCTGTACCGCGTAAGAATCTAATAAAGTATAGCAACTGTACAGATAGAAGGAATGGAGTCTAACAGGAGAAAATTAAGGTTAAAACTAATCAGGCATAGGACAGAAGTCGAAGCAAGGCCTAGCAAAAGAGGCTTAAAACCAGCCCAACTATAAATAATTTACAAGTCAATACTTCCTGACAGGACAGGGCGTATCTGATAACGCAGAAGTTATAAAAGTCGAGTAACGCCCCGTACTTCCTGGCCAAGACCGGTGGTATCTTCCATCAAAGAAAGCCGCAAGGCCAATTAGAGAAGACCATACCTAAGTAGGTCAACCAATAGCCAAAGGCCACGTGGCATGGTCCCGCCAATTGGGAAAGAATCACCTAAATAGGTCAGCCAATTAGAAAGAAGCAAGGTCGT
Source organism: Cordylochernes scorpioides (assembly GCA_030710605.1). Taxonomy (NCBI): domain Eukaryota; kingdom Metazoa; phylum Arthropoda; class Arachnida; order Pseudoscorpiones; family Chernetidae; genus Cordylochernes; species Cordylochernes scorpioides. Next base: position 166,468,614 of record CP092865.1, on the reverse strand, counting down.
GGTGTTAAATCGAGGACCTAGAATAGTTAGTCTTGGCTTGGATCCCAACGGTAACACTTGCTCTAAAGATCTCTCTCCATTCCTTCTTGACGTCAGACGCTTTTTAGTGGAATCTCTGTTTGTTTATTTCACCTTTGGCCCAGCTGTGTCGCCTTCCACCACGACTGCACGGTAGAGTTGACATCGAGGGTCGTCTAGCATCAGGTAACACTGGTCCCAGAGGTCCCAAGATATCACATATATAAGTCTGTGATGAAGAGATGTCAATTATTTTAAGTTTATATATTTTATTAAGTGTATTAAAGATATGGATAGAGGGGGGGGAGGCGTTTGTGGGATCTTTATTCTTACATTGGAGAATTTGAACAGTACGAGTGTATTATCGTGAAGATAAAGGCTGCCTGGCTGGCATTCATAGTTCTTCAAATTAAAGATACTTCGGCCAGTATAATTATTTTTATTACCTGACGAGGACAAAAGATTTGTATTTGAAATGAGAGCAATCCATAAATAGATCTTTAATTAAAAAGGCATATATTGGATCAAAATATATAGTGTAGTATCAAAATATATGATAAAATAAATTATATTTTGATCTAATATATGTCTTTTATTTAGATATATAAGTATATTTTTGCTAGTACGATAGGCGCTTATGCAATTATAGATATCAGAAGAAACAAATGCATGCAGACGATACAGTTTAATAGGCGGGAGAATATTTATTTATCCGGCCACACAGCCAGATAAAGGAAGTCAACATGGGAAATCACATTACCTGCTTAGCCCTAATTCAAGTAAATTAAGACAATTCACTTAACTTCTCCATTATTCTAGGAGCTGGGTATTAGCCAATTGGGCAACAGCTTTATAATCAGACGATATTTTCCAATGTAAATTTCTTATCACATAATATTAGAAATGAAAAAAGAATTCTCATTTAATAATCAAAATTTTGAAAGAAAATATTTATTCTATATATTTTTGACGATATAAAAACGTGTGTGTGTGTGTTTAATATATAAAAATATTTAGAGTAATTTTTATCTTGTTCAAGCAATATTATTTTGATAAATTATATTAGTTGCAAATATGCACACAATATAACAACCTCTTTCTTACAAACTCAAATATCAGGTGATTTTAAGCTACCTTTTAAAATTACACAATTAAAACATTGAGAACAATCACGAAAGTTTTTTTTTATATTCACAACATATAACTAAATATTTATTTTAAAAGTTTAATGGATAAAACTGCATGTGTGTGAGGAATTTTAGCTTTTTCTGAGCTCTAATTGCAAACATTGGACATTTCAACAACAACTTTTGTTCTTGTTAGTAGCTTAAGTACATAGATAATCAATGCTGTTTTAGTTAATGTAGAGGTTTAGAAACTTTATATATTCCAGATAGAACCTTATGTATAAAACCTTCCTTCTAAGTGACTTCAACTTTGATGTTGACACCGTAGCAGCCCAAGAATGGCCTCCTCAATATTTATAAACACAATAACCACTGAAAATTGAATAATGAGATGGGAATGAGCAATTTTAAAATATCTGAGACTCAGTGATTTGGAACAAAAAGATGATAGAAATAAAGGTATTTGTATTATTTTAATTGGGATTGTGTTCTTTGAAGGCACAATATACGAATAGTATATCCACAAGAGATGAATATTTTCATTATTATCGTCTTCGGGGAGAAATATAAATATTGGCAGTTTATCGGACCTATCAACATAGCAGGCCAAAGATTTACTATATTTGCTCTCATTCATTGGCTGATTGGGATATCTTGAGATATGAGAATGTCGTAAAAAATAAAAAGGAGATGACTATAATACAAGCAGCCAAGTGTTTGATATGTTCTTTAGCCAAGACCGGATATAGCTAATGATATATTTACATATTATGACACTTTCTAACATCTTTTTCATTTGCCGTTTCCTTTCTTGGACTCATGAAGTCTACATTTAAGACAAAATAAAATACTTTTATTCTTGTCGTTATCATTGAGATCCTTTCACTATTGCTTATTTGATTAACCCAGGTTTACCAACCTTGTGTGTACTCTAATATATAAATATTAGTTAAAAATTAAGATTTATTTTATCATATACTCCTGTTGAAAGGTTTGGGAAACCCAAGAGTTTGAGATAAATATAAAATAAAACAAAAAAGGTATCCTCGGAAGCCGTGTCGTTTATTATTAATATGTATTGCAGAGAATTATATTTTCTAAATGAATTGATATGCAAGTAAAGAGGACGACCAGGAAGAAAATGTCCACAATGCTTGGAGTGAAGTGTCTACGAGCTGTTAGGAGGAAGGATCAGGAGAGATGGAACTATATGATTGCCAGCATACACACATAGACAAGAAGTTGTACCTTTTAGCATGTATATCGGTATTCAGACATTAACTCTGGAAGATATTACAGTGACCATTATTGAAGATACACGAGATAACCAAGTGTGAACAAAATTGCCTCTGTCTCCTTCTTCTTCAAAAAAAAAAATAAAAACAGACGACCGTGGCGACATGAGTCCAAGAGTGTATTATTCGATTCCGAAACAGCGTTTGATGATAGTGATGAAAGATTTCTTTTTAATGTTTTATGTGCTGTATATATATTGCAATAAATATAATATAAATTTGATTTAATTATTAAATCCTAATAAAGTAATAGGTTAAGCCTAGTTACTTGGGACATAGGGAGCAGTTGTTTTGAACATAAGTAGCCATGGTTTTCTCATGCACAACGATCGGTGAAATACAAGAAGAAGTGGTCGCAGGAGATCTGGGGTGAGGGGGAGTGGTTGATATCAGGCAGGCGGTGTGGTTTGTTATGTATTTATGGAATAAAGTCTTGCACCTATTTATTAAAAGTTTAATATATCGGGGGAGTTGTAAATATTTATTCGAAGCTAATTTAAAGTTTTGAAGAAACGCGGTCAAAAAACTTTTAATACCCGAGAGTTGTAGGGAATATTATTACATTCGGTAGAAATATTGGAATGGCAAGTATGTGGGTGTGCCAGGTGGGGTGGATATTTTAATCTCTCTCTCTTGTAAGTTACTTCATTGTACATCGGCTGCTTTAATGTGTAGTGCTTCTTTTGGAATAAATACTTCCCTTGACTTATAGATTGGTATACTGTCGAACATGCTACAGATAAAATTGAAAATATTTATACAGAAATATCAAATTTGTTTGAATTCTCATTCAACTTTTTCAAACAAAAAACGGCCTATTTTGAGGAATTAGCGGATTTTATTGAACTGTTGTCTTTGTTTTGAAGGTATTACAAATATATATGGAATTACCTTTCACAGGTTCCGAGCTGAGTTGCGCTCGCCAACTGCCGACTTCTGTGCTCTCTATCTAGTTCCACAACTCAGTATTCCTGTCCTCTATAAACTCATTTTCTATCGTAAATATAGAGGCTGCCTGGCTGGCATTCATAGTTCTTCAAATTAAAGATACTTCGACCAGTAAATCTTTTTTATTGTCTCGACGTTTCGACCAAAATAATTTGTCCTTGTCAGGAGCGAATAAAAATAAAACGTTTGGTAAAGCGTTAAAAATTATTCTAAGGCTGCAAAGGCGTCCTCACGCGATATTTAAAATATTGATTAAATTTGAAATATCGCGTGAGAACGCCTTTGCAGCCTTAGAATAAGTTTTAACGCTTTTCTAAACGTTTTAATTTTTGTTCGCTCCTGACGAGGACAAAAGATTTTTGTCGAAGGTTCGAGACAATAAAAAATATTTACTGACAGAGGTATCTTTAATTGGAAGAACTCCTTTTCTATGGATAGAATTTTGATGATCCCGTAGGGTACTTTCTAAAAATTATCCAAGAAATCCATTTTCGACCTTCCTCTTTCTGAACTTCCCTCCCTACATCTCCCCAGCAAAATTTCCAAGCCATTCCGAGTTTCTGGACAAAATGTCCAAACAAGGCAGGTTTCTCATTCTCTCAATCGTTCTCAGTAGACTATATCACTTTTCGATCACTTCTCGGTATTTTGCCTAAGAGATCAAGTGTAGTATATTCGTTCATTTTAGAACCTCAATTACTAAGTCTGTCAGTTATAGTATTCATATTATTTGGTTCCAGCACTACAACATATAACTTCACTATTTCTGTTCTGATTAGAATACAAATTTCTGAAGCCTACATCGACACCCACATTCTGAATGGAATTTTTGATAAATTGACCTCTGTTTTAAAGCGATTGGTCTTTTATAACAAGAGATTACCAGATAAAGATTACTAAAATTACAACATAAAGATGCGGGAGGATGAGGTGCGAAATGGCTCTTTTGGTAAATGAATATCATCCTCCCGAAACTCTATGTTATACTATATGTATATACGTATGTTATACTATGTTATAATATTGTCTGGAAATCAGCCTTTGCTACTTTACCAGCTTAAACACCTGTTTGATACATTTGATCGATTTTATAACCCATCTCGTAGGATGGTATGAAATTCGAAGCCTCTCCTGTACTGATGAGGAACATAGCCTGAAACCATGGTAAACATATTGGCTTTTTAGTAAATTAAATTTTATTGCCAACTATCGTTAAAATTTTACACAAATAAATTTACTGGCAATGCGTTTCTTTTTAAATATCATCAAATATTATCTCTACAGACCTTACTGCAATGATATGAGTTATTGAATGAGAGGGCTTGGCTCATCAGTAGTGAACCTAATTTGGCGAAACCGCTGAGAGGGTTCACTACTGATGAGCCAAGCCCTCTCATTCAATAACTCATATCATTGCAGTAAGGTCTGTAGAGATAATATTTGATGATATATAAAAGAAACGCATTGCCAGTAAATTTATTTGTGTAAAATATTGGCTTTTTGTCCAAATTTGCCAAATCTGATGTTGAGCTCATTTTTTACCAACATTAATAAAGATTTTTACTAGGGTGATGGACATTCGTGTTGATGCATAATTAAAGTGAGAGATTCCTCTCTAGGTACTTTTTTCTATTGTTTTTTCACATGTTAAGCGTATTTACGCAAGTTTGGCCTTAAATACCCATTTCTTGGTTTCTCAAGAAGCCTTTGGGTCCAATAATATTTTTGGTCGCAGTGGTACAGCCTGCTCCACGCTGACGAATGCCAACAACGCGAAACGCTTTCGTGGATAGCTTTTCTTGATTTAATAAGAAGATGGGTTGACCAAATATCAGGGAACAGGGTTAAATCAATGTTTAGTTGATATCTGTTCCACTAGATGGCGCTCTGCCATCTAAAAAGCACATGTGTTACTGGTCAGGATATACCTTCTTTTTTAATATATATGTTTGTGTGAAAATAGTTAAAAAAAAAGTCAGGTGTTGAATTTAAAAACAGAAATAAGCATATCCTGACCGCTTACATCTGCTTTTTAGATGGCAGAGCGCCATCTAGTGGAACAGAAATTAACTAAACATTGATTTAACCTGTTCCCTGATATTTGGTCAACCCATTATTCGTAATAGGATTTTCTTGATTTGTCAAGAAGATGGGTCCGGTCTGACCGCAGTTTCAAACATCTCGGTGGCATCGCTGCAGAAGACAACAATACCTTATGTATCAAAATAACCAAAGTATCACTATTTCCTCCATATATACAACTACAATAATTTAAGTAGAAACTAAATGGATTCATACCAGATATCTCGACATACACAAAGACCTAAAATTAGAGCCTATTAAAAAAGTTTTAAAGAAGTATCTAAAAAAACGACCCTGAGTTCACAACAGCCGTCAAGTCTAATGGGAGGGAAATAAACTGTCACCAGGGGGCAGATGGTAGGTGAGATGTCAGTGAATATAAATATTCTGTGAGAAATGTAAATTCCATGTTTTTTTTATTTGTCGCTCACCTGCGCTCTACAATGTTCAATTTGGTTATCATTATAAACCCTCTTTTTTAATGCTTTTCTTCCTTTTCACGACCGTGCATTGACCTTAGTTGGTGTTACAACAATTCTTAGAATAATTCAATATTTTAAACATCCAAACGATAAATATTCTGAATTTAAGATTTATTTATATAGCTTATAATTAAATTGTGTCTTTCTTTTATCATACGAATAATTCAAACATGTTTATTATTAGAAATTGCAAAAATATTTAGGCAATTTTCAAAATATTTAAAAAATATCATTAAGTTTTTGTTAAATATGTAAATATTAGGTCAAATTTACACTTTCTTGTGGCTGATCCCCGGGAAGCGCTGGTGTTTAGCTGTATAACAAGATTCGAATCACAGAACGGCGCAGCGTAGAAAAAAAGTAAAACGATGACAACTCTTTTGTTTTCTGGGAAGAGAATAAATATTTTTGTAATCTTTCTTTTATTACAGGTATTCAACTAAGTGATATGCAAAATATACTTATTTACATAAGAAAAATCAATTGAAACAGCAAATTTGCATATCTGAAAGGCAGTGGATCTGAAACAGCTGGCTAATACCAATAGAATAATCAAGCTGACATCCACCTGACAACTATGGCATTGTCAAAGCAGAGTCTCTAGGTCAGACGAGAAAAAGAGATAAGAAAACAATGATGGCTATGGGAAGTTATGACTTCTATTTACTGACCTAAGTCTATTAGAAGGAACGGCTTCAGGTCTGTGATTGAAAATAATCATACCTAAACTGTGAGAGAGGATACTGATGCTTCTCTTGGCTACTGGAAACCACCATTTCAGCAACTATTGATTTAGCCAAGCACAACTTGTACCACAACTAATCCTAAACAAGATACATGTGTCTCCATGACATTGTGTAATGATACACGGGATAATATAATGTTATCCCAAAAGTTCGTGTTTTTCTTAAAACGTTGTTTTTCATATTTTGGCAAATAATATTGTAATGTTCCTTCGATTAAATAAATAAATATGATTTACCAAATTAAGAAACAAATTTTAATTATATATCATTTTAATACTATATATACACTTTTTTAATATATTCATAATGTTGAGAATTGGATGTAAATATCTGTGAATATTTATTTTTTATTAATCTTTTATTCTGTGGCTGGATCAATTGATAGTAATGCCTATTTTTGCATATATGTTGTTTGTAAAATAAGTTATTCTGTTTTTAATTTTTTTGACCACGGGCCAATATGTATAAATAGTTTTGTTGTTTTAAATAAAGAGTGTGTGTCTTATAGTTGGTGTGTTGGATTGATAGGAATACACGAGGTAGGCAGCAGCAGAGTGAAGCCTTATTAAGGGAACAAAAATACAGTCCTCAAGAAATATAAGGAGCTATCACATAACAACAACAACAATTATAGTGCTGCCAAATCCAAACATTCAAAAATAAATTAATTAAACAGAATACATTATATTATTATAAGGTATATTACAAATATTATTACGCGAATACATAATAATACATTTTTAATTAAAAAGGCATATTTTATGTTAGTAATAGTCACCTAGAAATTATTTGAAAGAATAAATAAAATTAACACATTTTTCAATTATTTCTGTACCAATATAATCTTTATATTGTACACAGAAGTATTTTCCCGTTGAAGAGCAGAAAAATTGCCCGAAAACTTGCAAAATCAAAATTAAAAAAAACTCTTTACCTTAATTTTATTTATTCGTTCTTTTTAAGGCATATATTGGATCAAAACATCATTCATTTTACCAAAAAATAACAATAAAAATAATAATAATACAATATATAATTACTTTATACATAATACAAAGACATTATACATAACGGCCAATAATATTATGGCGAATAATATTGGTATTTCATTTTTTTACAGGTGTTTACGAACTTTTACACAACCTTGTATATAAAAAAAGATTTAATCACAACTTAGTTATGTGAACTTGGATTGACAAAATTAGAAACTAAATATGCTCTTGATTCTTAACTGTAAATTACTCTTTAAATAGGTTTAGTTAAAAGGAGACTCACGTACAGCACACGGTTTAATTTTTTAGCAGATGGCACTGTGAACCAATGTATGTTTGAAACAATTCTTAGTTCAAACTTGGAATATTATGTACGGAGGTGTTTACACGTGTGGTGTTTACATGTTTGTAAATATTGAAATTGGGATATGTAGTTGCATGTTTAATTTATGAAAAGCTATAAATAAAGTTTGATATATATACTGCTTCGTGTGAATTTAAAAAATTGAAAATGGATATTTTAAAAAATATTTTTAAGTGTATATATAAATATGGGGACCCTGAGAAGGAATTTTTACTATTTATTCTATTGTTAATTTGAGTTGAGATTGTAAAAGGAATTCTAAATCAAAATTATAAATATTTCCACTAAGAATGTATAACATATATATTTTATATTTACAACCATTTGTATTTTGTACTTTGTACACAGTTCTTTTTCTAGTTTTTTTTCTTCTCTTTCTCATTGTTAACATCATATGATTATTCTATTCACGGCCTAAAATTATTGTATATATATATGTCATAATATATGCTCTTCCAGGAATAATAAAGTAAACCTACAGTCAACGAGAGAGAGACGTCGATAGAAAGCTAAGTTACGGCCATTTTAAACCACTGACCACATGCCGGAGGGGGTTTGTTGGGAACCCTGCCGAACTATTTTTAGATAGTCGGGGGGGGGGGGGGGTGGTGGCCACACAAGACGGTTACGCGGTGACAGCCCCACGCGCTACCTCTCTCTCTCGGTTTGCTGGGTCCCATCTTCCAAACTTGTTGTTTCCTTATTTCTCGCTCCCCACCATATTATCATAATGCCACACTGAAAGTCGACAGGGTCATATCACAGAAAGAGTCGACAGGATCATATCACAGAAGAGTCGACAGGATCATATCACAGAAGAGTCGACAGGATAAGACCTGGCCGGGAAGAAAATCCCTCCTATACCGGAGTATCAAGAAACAAGAAGCCAAGCCACGATGATCGGCCAAACCCAACTCAACTGTAACCACTCCTCTTCGAGCCCTCAACCCCTTCCTCGCCAACTTTTGAACCGTTACCCTGAAGAAGTGATCGCCTACGACGGAGATGGAGCTGCCACGCACTTCTTCCAGCACTAGATCTTCCCAAGAACGACCACCGTGCCAGGGCAGGACACCTTCCTCCATCATGGACAAGACTCCGCCATATCCCTACCGCTACTGTGATGTACAACACTGGTACGCACAGTGTCACAGACAGAACTCTCCCGAAGCTCAATGAACTTACCTGCGCCCTAAACCAACATAACTCGTGAGTGTAATTGTTTTAACTCGTACCATTCATTCTTTAAATAAGTCATTCCTTGTAAATTGTCCCAATAGTTACATAATTAGCTCCATTTATTCTCTCCACACCTATTAACAATGATTTTATTCTCCATACTATTTATCTAGATATTTGTAACTCATTTAATTAGTTACCTTACCAGTAGAATTTAACAATCGTTATTTTAATTAAATAATTTTCATTTTAACATAACTCTTAAAAAAAAAAGATGGAATTCTACCTATTAATGCTTTACGATTTTTACTATTAACAATAGATTTTTCATAATCAATTTATTTATAAAAATATGCCTCCAGCACCTAAACTTTTGTATACCTATTTGTATATGACCTCTCCTACTTGTAAGCACGGCTCACGAAAAATAATATCTTTCCCTAAACGACTCAAAATTCACCCTGTAATTCAGGCGTCGAATAATTCCAACCATCACGTGAAACTTGCTTACAACCAACCCTTGGTGACTCTTACCTATCTGCCCCTTAATGTCCCTCTCATTCTTACAACTTTGTTAACCTTATACCAGCTCAGGACCTTTTATATAATTATTGATTAATCAAATATCGAACTTCTATATTGTCATTTCAAAATTCTAATCTTCGCCCTTCATTTATTATAATATATTTCGTAGTTCATCTCTAGCATATCCACCGACCCACACCATCTAGCAAATGGTGTGTTCGTCACAGGATGCAGATTGACTAACTGCTAGATGTTTATCAACCCCTTTTTGTTCGCACTTGAACAATCTGCATCGAGCGGCACAGTTCGCTTCTTCTTCTCGCGCCACACGTTCGCCACACGGACCCTGTCTTCAAATCTATGTTTGTCCCTTGTCCAAACCAGCACGATATAGCCTACCTCCGATATTTCCCACGGAGGTACGTTAAACATCGTCGCTGATTCTGTCCGGTCCGTCATCATTTCGCGCAGACATGGGTTTTACGTTCAACCCACCGCGAAATCATCGCCTTGCACAAGCTCCCACGACGGTTCAAACACCTCGTGTCCGAGCAGCTTGTCACTTGTAACGGACAACGCATTCCTCGTCCCAATTTCTGGCACTGTGCGCGCATACTTTCCGCAAATTAAATATAAGTCCATTCGACTACCTCACCTACACACGGGACTTTTCCCCTCGGACTCGCTACACAAGTAACTACATAGATAAGGTAGATTGGCCCAGGGCAAGTTTCCCCTCGCTCTGTTCGCCGAGGTTCTAACATTGTATGTAGTTTTATATTTACCTCAGTCCTGAGCTCACACAATTGCCAACCTCAATCTCATTTCTCGTACTCTACACCTATAGCATAGAAGGCCCATGCCAAGTTTCCCCTTGCCATGTCCGCCTGAAAAATAGCTTAAAGTGTAGAGTTCCCCAGCCTTAATGATCTCCAGAATTTCATCATGTGTTTGTGACTCCCCTTCTCCTTGTTCACACTTCTCAATGTCATTTCCCTTATAATTCATTAGATTTTGTTGTATATAGCCTTTTATAACCTTGATATTTTCAAGAATTTCCTTAAATATCAAATTCTCCGGTGTTGTAAAACTGCTTGTAAATAATATTTACTTGTACTATACAATATTTTATTTACATAAAACTATGTCACCATAACCTTAATTAATTTCAACTGTAAAATTACTTCTCTATCCCTGGCTTCACCAGCTTTAAGTATACTCAAACCATGTTCAGCCTTCTTCAACGGGGGCCATATGTCATAATATATGCTCTTCCAGGAATAATAAAGTAAACCTACAGTCAACGAGAGAGAGACGTCGATAGAAAGCTAAGTTACGGCCATTTTAAACCACTGACCACATGCTGGAGGGGGCTTTGTTGGGAACCCTGCCGGACTATTTTTAGATAGTCGGGGGGGGGGTGGTGGCCACACAAGACGGTTACGCGGTGACAGCCCCACGCGCTACCTCTCTCTCTCGGTTTGCTGGGTCCCATCTTCCAAACTTGTTGTTTCCTTATTTCTCGCTCCCCACATTATTATCATAATGCCACACTGAAAGTCGACAGGGTCATATCACAGAAAGAGTCGACAGGATCATATCACAGAAGAGTCGACAGGATCATATCACATATATATATAGACAAATGTAAAGGCATACATATATGACAGCGCAAGTGTCCCTAGGGGGACATACCGCTTTAAATTGAAATAAAATAAAATATTTACAAGCATTTCATATAAAACACATTGTGTAAAATCTTTATAATTTTAATTATTTCTGTGTATTGTGCTAACATATCAGGGATTCCATTTACCGTTCAGCTTTGCGTGGAATGTAGTGATACTTTTTAATTGTTGAAATTATTTTCTCGCAGCAATCTTTATAATTACGCTGTTAACCTTGAAAAAGTTAAGTTTTCGAACAAATAAGGAATATATCGACATATTATTAGATGTACTATCTATACCATATGCTTGTGGGTAACTGTTTTTCTTACCCCTAAACATATCCAAATAGAGTATATTTGCAAGAATCTATTATAAAGAATAATGATAAAGAATCTATGGTAAAGTAGCATCTATCTATTAATACATTTACGGACGAAATTTGAGGAAATAGAAAGTCTTTGATGTTGTATGTTTTTTTTTTTTTTTTGAAGGAGACAGAGAAAATTTTGTTCACACTTGGTTATTTCGTGTGTCTTCAATAAAGGTCACTGTAATATCTTTCAGGGTTATTGTCTAAATCCCGATATACATGCTAAAAGGTACAACTTCCTTAAGTTTTGCCTATGAGGGTATTTATCCTCAATAAACTATAGGTTATTTGCTGGCAATATTCCTGTACGTTCAGAGCTTTCTTTCTTGGCTAATATTTTGATGGTATCGTGGGGTCTTCTCACGAAATTGTCCATGAATAATTTTCTCGTCTTTCTCGAGTGTAAATCTATATAGACTAATTAAACAATACAGCTATTATACCTTGATTTTAAGAACAATAAAATATGAAGGTGTCATTACCTTCCACCTATCAAAAATGCAACCAACTATGTTATATACTATCTAAATAGAGTTGAATGCTGTTTTGATTTTTCAAGCGAAGGCTTTGCTTTATAGTTCACAAAGTTGCTTGCATTCTCACGTAATTAAATATTCCTGTCTTGATTTTTCTGAAAGCCCTTGAACTTTGAATATAGCTATTTTTTGTCATAAAGGTTGCTAATAAAGGCCAACAGCCTGAAAAGGGAACATGGTAAGCTTTTATTGATTTATTAAAAAAGGTATTTTATATTCTGATATATTTAAAATATCAGCTATTAGGTAATATTTCCCAAATGATAGAGCAAGCTCTTATCAACTGTCAGTTGCACAATCAGATTGGATTAATGTTTTTTCCTAAATTTTCATTAGAGTAACGTCAATAGATAGCCACCTCAATCTCCAATAAAGGTTCCTCAATGATCTCTCAAAGACAGCCATGAAGTCGTCAGAGGAAACAGACGATCGATGACTACGTGCTTAACAAGCACGCCGCTTCATTTGCCCCCCGAATTCCTTGTAAGATTTAATATTTGTTTTAACTTTAATTTGGCAGCGCGGAGGTCCCTCAAATTACCTTTTTACATACTGCCTTAGTCAAACATGGAACTCCTTATTTAGCAGGCTGGCTACATTGCGACCCTTGTTCTGGTGGCTGGACAAACAATTTTTATATTCTGTCTCGAAATGGCATCGTTGAATATTCATCTTCTGCCTTGTTGCCTAAGATATATGCACGTTATCTCAACTTCTATTAGTCTCTACATGGCAATACACATAATCTCTATTTCTTTAGCGTCTACACGACAATGGACAATATCTCTACCTCTTTATCTCCTACATGACAATGGAAAGTATCTCTACCTCTTTAGCGTATACACGACAATGGACACGATCTCTACTTTTTTAGCGTATACATGACAATACACACTATATCTACGTCTTTAGCGGCTACCTAACAAAGGGCACAATCTATACCTCTTCAGAGAGTCTACATGACAATGGACAATATCTCTATTTCTCTAGCTTCTACATATGACAATAAATATTATCTCTACGTCTTTAGCGTCTACCTGACAAAGGACAAAATCTCTACCTCTTCAGCGTCTACACACGACAATGGACACTATCTCTTTAGAGAGATGCATTACATCTTAGATGCTTTGCTTACTATGCCACATTGACACACAACTCAGAAAGTCAAAGTTTTAAATTTAGCCATTCCCGAATAGGTATACCAGAAAACGCAAATTTACCTAGTAACATAAATGCCTTTCTTGTTCAAACCCTAACAAGGAATATAGTAAATATTTCAGAATTATAAAACTGAATTATATTTTGTATGATATGCATAGTGCTCGTGCAGAATAGAATATGCGGTTAGAATTGAAAATTGGAGGTATATTTGTAAATGTAATTTAACTGTTTATTGACATTTGTCTAATTCAAACATGACACTTCCATTTAATTTGTAATGAAAACAATGTGTACTGTCAATTCAGTACGACAAAATAGTTCGTTTTATAAATATTTCATAGACAAATAAACAATTCACGCGAAGAATAAAAAAACTCTCTTTCAACAACTACTAATTTAATTTATTCAAAAAGCTAAATAATCAAACTACACTATTTATCTTTCTTTCCAAAATTAATTAAGTTCCTCCTCCACCAAATTTTAAAAGAAAATATCTTAGCGACACTTTACCAACTTATCGTTGTAGCAATGATGCTGACGTCAGCTCTTGCTGACTGGATTCATTTTTATTGATTTTCTAATTAAATTTCATAGAAGCTTGGTGACTAGGATTTAATTTTGTTCTCTATCTCTAATATTTTATAAAAGGGTCGAAGTACTTGGGTTGAAAAAAAAACTTTAGGAAACTTACTATATATTGAACAAAGCTTTCTTTGGTCTTGTGAACGGGTTCAGGCGCTTAAATTATAAATTAAGTTTAAAGACGGGATTTTTAAAGTTTTCTAGAATTTTTCCTACATTGGAAGGTGTTTAAATAGAGGTACTTTCTAGTTTTCAAGAATATTTTGATAGAACTAATGATAACTACAGCTTAATATGTATTCCTTGCTTCTTTAGTTATGTCCTAGAGCCCTATATTTATTTATTTGTCCTCTTATTAGAGATATATATTGTGTGTAACGAAGTATTTATTATTTTATTAGCAGTGATTCATTTTTATGTTTATATTTTGCTACACTGTAAACTTCCCTCATTGCTTATCTTTTGTTCATCATTCATAGTTTGTTCTTGAGTCAAGAGTAACATCCACGGTGCCAATTTATAATTGTAACGAATAGTATTTCTCTCTCAAAATCAAAATAATATAATCTTCAAATATCGTCATAAAAATTTACATTTTTATTTTTATATTTTAAAAACACACAAAGTTTGGAGCGGGATATTTCACAAGAGTGACATCCACGAGACCAATTTATAATTGTAACGAATAATATTTAAATAAAAACATTTAATCGGGTAAAACCTGGGTCATTCGGCTAGTTATATATATTATAGCGAATAATTTTGATATTTCATTTTTTTTTGCAAATATTTATGATATTTTGGGACAACCTTGTAATATTAGAGACAGTTATATAGTTCCACAGTTCGAACTATGAATTTAGACGGTTGGCATCCACAAATGTATGATTCAATATCAAGGCTTTACTATTCCTCCTTTCGCATACACCTTTCTCATAAAATACTATCTAAACTATAAATCAATAAAGTACGAACTGAAAAAACAAAATTTACCATGGGAAATATTTACAACATTAATTGGCGAAGAAAAATCTATTATTAAAATCAATTGGATCAATCCATTCATAATGCTTATTATACAATTCGCACTATTTTTACAAACAGAATTCCTACACAGTTCCATCTAAATATTATAGTTACTCAATTTGTCACATCACACGGAAAATTACAGAAATACTTACATAGAATAGGTCTATCAGAAACACCAAATTGTTCCAGCGGAGAAACTGAACAAGCTGCTTTTCACCTTATCTACGACTGTCCGAACTTTACAGAAGTGAGACATCGTTTGTTCCCTGATTTAAATGATCTAACTCTTTCACCTCAGCCACTTTGTCTATATACATTTTATGAAATCTGTAGAATAATACATGTAAATTTGTAAATATTTCATTCTAAGTTCTAATTTGTTTGTTGTTCTGTTTCCTCTGTATTAGGTACAAATACTTCAATATCGCGCCTGGTTAATTAATAAATTAATTAAAAGTAAAAGTCTTTATTATTCGCCGTTTTAGAAGAGTTAATGCGACAGAAGAACTGTCTGTTGTATAGAAAAAAGATAAAACAGTTTATATTACCCACATCCTCTCTAAAAAACCCGCTAAAGTTGTCGGATAGTATTTCGTTCAGAAATCCGAGTCGCAAGAAGAATAGGAATGATTAATAGAGTAATTGCAATAATGGGGCCCATTTGTTTGTATACGTCATTTAAAGTCACTTCTGGCCTAATTTAAATAAATGTACCGACTCTCCAGTAATTAGAACAATTCAGGAAAAAGTAGCTAAATTATGGAGCTGCAAAAATTCAGAATTGGCCAATTTAGCTGTGGCCATTTGAGTATAATTGGGGTTGAGCTATCCCCCAGATTAGGTCATTACATTTGTAAGGCAAAGCGAAGTGCATGATATTTATTCTAATTATCTTCCTTTTTTTTTTGTAATTTTTGTTTAATTAAAATTTCTCTGTTTGGGGACACACAAATCGTATTCTAAAATATTTATGGCAAGATTGCAACCTTAATTTCCCTCTTACAATTTTCAGTCATTGCTGTCATTTGGCTTTTTTTACTTCTTTGTTTTGATTGGCTATTAAACTTTATGACGTAATTTATTAGCAGAAGAAAATGCTTGGGTATTTAAAAAGAAATCTTGAATATTATTTTTATATTATTATACATTGGTGTTGTGTACATTTAGTTCTCTCAATAAATATACCTCTTTATATATCTTTAAATATATCTTTTATGCGAGAGACAAATATTTACCCAAGAAATTATTTGAATAAGACAAATTAGCTTTTGGTCGAAAAGTTTCATTTTTTTTATTTGAGGTGTGTGTATGTGTGTGTTGCAGTCTTTCGATAAAATTTGCTCTTTAACTGGCAAACAATGTTATATACGACAACCTTTTTATATAGAATTAAGAAAATTTTGATATACTTTAATGAAATATCTAAAACCTTACGCAATAAGTCTCTATATTATAAATATTATCTATATGAATGTATATGTGTGTGTGACAATTGACAATTAAAAATTATTTATTGTCATCTAGACAATTTTACATCTCACATGAGAGAGAGAGAGAGAAGAGGAAAATATATACATATAGAATTAAATATATACATATATGGTACAAATTTACAAAGGGGACAAAGGTAGGAGACCTCGGCGCTGGAGGGTCCTGGACCAGGCGATGAGCAGGTCCTCCACCGCTTCTCCGAGCCCAACCTGGACAAAGTAGCGATAAATTCGTAACTTTGCCGACGCCAGGATGGAAATGGCGTCGTCCTCAAGGCCGGACCCGCCGAAGATCCAAGCCTGCAGGTCAGGGGGGCCGCCCTATGATGTTGAAGGACTCTCTGATGAAAGGCCTGATGGAGCGGCAGCACCAGTAACGGTGGCCGAGGGAGCGGTCGATGGACCCGCAGGCAGGACAGGAGGGGCCGACCGAGGCAGGATGGGCCGGATGGGGCAGGGCGTGGAGGGCTAGCTTGAGAGCTGCGTCGGCCTCGTGACCCGAATAGGCGCAGCGCCGCAGCGAGGCCCAGTCGATCCTGAATGGTGGATTGATGGTGGGCGTCCATCTCGCCAGGAATCTGGAGATGGGCGTGGCGGCGAGGCGCGGGACGATCCAGGGCCCGTCGGGCCGAGCGGGTCGTGAGGCCGCTGAGGAACGGCGTAGCCGTCCTACGCAGCACCACGGCCGCAGCAAAGGAACTGGATGAAGGCGTGGACTCCGCCCCGAAGCCCACGGCGTTCTCGGAGGTCAGCCTCCGACAGAAGGCGCCCAGGGTCGCGGCGTCAGCCAGGGCCGAGCGCGTAGAGCGGGCGATGAGGTGTTCCTCCTCGATGAGGTCCCGGACTCGGGCTCCGCTCCAGCGGGCGGGGGGCCAGGAGGTCGGGAGGGCGGAGGAACCGGCAGCCGCCGATGATGGGGAGGTCCAGCAGTTGAGCCGTGGGGACCGCCCGGTGGTTGAGGCCCAGGATGTTGGAGGCCTCCTCCCATAGCTTCAGCAGCCGGAGACGGCGGGGCTGGAGACGGGTGCCGTCCGGTGGAGGGTGGATCCAGGCTTCCCCGCTGTTGCCGCCGACCAGCCAGCTGAAGGCATTTCTGCCCCCGCGGAGCGCGACCTGTACCCCCTTGAGGCAGGCGAGCTGGAGCTGGGTCGCGAGGTCGAGAAGGCCGAGGCCTCCGATGGCAACTGGCCTCGCCATGACGTTGGCGGGAAGCCACGCCGTGTGGTCTGGCCCCCAGACGAACCTCGCCAGTCGGGCCTGCAGCTTGGCGATGGTCGGGGGTGATGAGAGGTATCCATGCAGGTGGTGCTGGATCGTGGACCCCACCAGCGTGTTCGCCGCTCTTGCTCGTCCGACGAGGGAGAGGCCGCGGGTGTAGGGCGTCCATCTGCGGCACGCAGTCTCCAGGAGGGCCAGGAGATGCTGCTCCCGGTGGGCGACGGTGCTCCTGGGGGGCGATGTCGAGCCCGAGGATCCTGATGGAGGTGGTCGACCAGGAGGCGCCGAGAGGGGAGTCGCCGCGGTTGCGCCAGGCGCCGCACCAGAGGCCAGCGCTCTTCCGGAGGTTCAAGCCAACTCCGGAGGCGTGCTTGTATTCTTCGAAGACGGTCGCCACCCGTTCGAAGTCTCCGTCGCGATGAAATAGGAGGACGATGTCGTCGGCGTAAGCGATGACATTGCCCACGCCGAGGGTCAACTCCAGGCGACGTAGCAGCGGCCCCGTGGCGATGCTGAAGAGTGCGGCACTCACGGCGCAACCCTGTCTTAGGCCGTTGAGGAGGGGGAAGGCGGTGGTGTAGAAGCCTCCGGCCCGGATGGTGGCGTCCGCCCCGGCGTAGAGGATGTTGATCCAGGCCCTGAAGGCTGGCGGGAGGCGGAGGGACGTTAGCAGGGACTCCAAGAAGCCGCGGTCTAGTGAGTCAAAGGCGGACTCCAGGTCTACGCCCATGACGGCCAGCGGCGAGCCCAGGGCGGTGGCCTCTTCGACGGCGTCCGTCACCATGGCGATGTTCCATGACAGGGACCTCCCGGGGACGGCGTAAGTCTGGCATTCCGGCACAAGGGTCCGCAGGTGGGGCTTGAGGCGCCGGTGAAGGATGGCGGCCAGGACCCTGTAGTCGGCCGAGGGCAGCGCGACGGGCCTGTAGCCGTCAAGGCCGCGACCTCCGCGGGCCTTGGGCACGAGTCAGATGGAGCTGCGCCGCGTCGACGGAGGCAGGGCACCGCGGAGCCGTGATGCCGCGAACACCCAGGCTAGAGCTTCCGCGAAGAAGTCCTCGCTGAAAGCGACGAGGAGCTCGGACGGCAAGCCGTCCCAGCCGGGGGCCTTTCCGCGAGGGAGGTGCTCGATGGCGTTGGCGATCTCGCTGGGGCTGATGTTCGGCCGGTGGAGCGGGTCCTCCTCACTCAGCTCGCGGGTGGTGGTGGGCGCGCTGCTGGCGATGAAGGCAGCTCCCGCAGCTGGATCGCTGGTGGGACGGGCGAAGCGGGGCTGGAAGGTCGCGAACGCCCTCCGCCGAAGCTCGGGGCCCTAGATGATATTATCCTGCTCGTCCCTGATGACGCTGACCGGGCGTCGGAGGCGGATGGCGCGTGCTAGGTCCGGCAGCGATGGGTAGTCGGCCCGGATGGAGGAGGCCTCGAGCTGCGCCGCGATATAGCGCCTTGCCCTGTAGATGTAGCTGTCGCTGGCAGCGTGGCGCGGATCGTGCAGGGATCTGGCCTCCGCCAGCAGTCCCGCCTTGATGGTGGTCCACCTGTCCCATAGGATCCCGTCGTCGTCATAGTGCGCCGTGTCTTCCTCGAGCTCCCGGATGTAACCAGCCAGATGTTCGAGAACGAGGCCCGAGCGGAGCATCGCGGCCAAGCGAGGCTGGGTGGGGGAGGAGACGGCGGTTGTGGGCGGGCCCACCTGGAGCAGCACGAGGCGGTGGTCCGAGAGGTGGTCGTGGCTGGTCGCGTAGATGGACACGCGATCCAGGACTCCAGCAGGGACGAGGATCCGGTCCAGGCGGTTCGATTCGACTTGGTCGCCGTGCATGGCGACTCTGGTGGGCAGGTGGGCGGCGTCGAACTGGGTGGCCACGTCGACCAGCGCGGCCAGGTCCAGAAGAGCGGCGAGGGCATCCGATGATGATGATGATGAGGGGCCCCGATCCCTGATGTTAAAGTCGCCGATGATCCATCAGGCCCCCTCCTCCTCCTGTGCCGCTGTCGCCGCCAGGAGCTCCAGTTGTCGGTTTCTCTCCCGGGGTTCATGCGCCAGATGAACGGCGATGGCCGTCATCTCCTCGCCGCGGACATCTATGGTTGCCAAGGCGATGTGGCCCGGCCACAGGATGCGTTGTTGTAGCACGGCTACGCCTGGTCCGAAGACGCAGGCGAGTCCGGATCCCGAGATGGCTACGGGATGGGCCAATACAACAGCACTGTAGCCGAGGCAGAGGTCTTGGCCGCTGCCCAGATGAAATGCGTTTGTCTCCTGGACAAACGCGATGTCCACGTGATGTTGCCTGAGGAGATGACAAAGGGCAAGGCTCCTCCCCCGAGTGGCGAGCCCTCGCGCGTTGATGCTGGCGATGCGGAAGCTCATTGTTGCCCTCCTGTAGGCATCTTCCCCAAGGTCTTCCGGAGGGTCTTGCGGATGGTGTGGTTGGAGTCTGGAACCGAGGCTATGATGGTGTTGGCCAGCTCTTTGAGGGCGGCGACCTGTGCCACTGTCAGCAAGTGCGCTCGGTTCTTCATGGTGGTCTCAGAGGTGAGGAGCTTCTGAACCTCCTCGCATTTAAGGTCGGGCAGCCCGTTCCAGTCGATGGAGAGGCTGGGGGACTTCCTGAGGTGCTCCAGCAGCTGTTCGAGTGCGGCCTTTCCCCGGGCAGGCGTGGCGGGGGGTGAGGACAGCTTCTCCTCCGACATCACGTGGGCGAGCGGAGGGATGCGAGGCTCGGGGGGCCGCGGGGCAGCCAGGGAAGCAGGGTGGGCAGCAGGGGCGGGGTGGGTGAGATCCATCTGTTCGGCAGGCTGGTGTGCCGAGGGGATCGCCTGAGCCTCGGTTGAAGTCTTCGCCGGTGTTGCGGACGCAGGTGCCGGCTTCCTTGGTCGCTGAGGTACCTTGCGTCGGTGGAAGACGCTGCTTGCCTGGGGCTGCTGTTCCCTTGCCTGGCGAGCGCTGGGCAGTTGGCTCTGCGGTGGCCCTGCTTGCCGCACTTGGAACACTTGATTCCAAAGGAGAGGAAGGCCGACAGGGTGTCTCCCTTGGAGTGGATGGTCATTCGGGTGGGCAGCGTCTCCAGCCTTACGCCCTCGCGGAGATGGATGAACGCCTCCCGGCGGCCGTCGGTGAAGGTGAACTCCCCCATTTTGACCAGGATGGGGGCGATGGAGGTGACCCTCCCAAACTGGCCCAGGGCGGTCGCGATGGTGCTGTCCTCCACAAAGCCGGGCAGGTTGGCCACGACTATGCGCTCCG
Source organism: Cordylochernes scorpioides (assembly GCA_030710605.1). Classification (NCBI taxonomy): domain Eukaryota; kingdom Metazoa; phylum Arthropoda; class Arachnida; order Pseudoscorpiones; family Chernetidae; genus Cordylochernes; species Cordylochernes scorpioides. The sequence continues at coordinate 166,447,550 of CP092865.1, read as the reverse complement.
CCCTCTTGCGGAAGGGGAAGGCCTTGAGGGTCGTTCCCTCGATTTCTAGGCCGTCCGCGACCAGACGGTTCGCATGTATCGTGTCCGCAAGACCCACGATGAAGTGGCCGTTCATTCGATGGAATTGCGTGATGCTCCTTGGCCCCCCGAGTAGCGTGCTCATGGCCTTGAGGTAGGAGTAGTCCGGGATGTCTGGGCACAGCTCCACGAAGACGTGTGTGTGTGTGTCCTTTATGCCTGACCAAACCACTCATTAGAACGCCATGAAACTTTGGGAAGTTATATAGTGCTGGGAAGGTTTCTGAAAAATAATTTCTTGAATATCTTGAATATCCTTATAGTTGTTTGCAGATTTGTAGATTTAACTCGCAAGCAGCGCCCCCATTGCGACGATGTTAACAAGTTTTTTTTTATCTATAAGTTTTATTATAACTAAGTTTATTATCATAAAGATTATTTATCTACCTATTATTTTCTACCTATTAATTGCGCACAAGTCAAAGTTAGTTATCGAGTATTTTTCAAGGGACCGGGAAAAAATGTTCACTAGATAAAACGATGATTTTGTAATGTAGAAAATTAGGAAAGACAAAATTCAGGATGACACGGCAATTTATTTGAGACAAGAATAATGATACTGCCAGGAGGACAGTTTCCTCGTATTCCCTCTTATCTGGACCGACCGGTCGGGGTAAACAGAAAAAGGAGGAAAGATCTCAGTTCTCCCCTCTTGCTCTAACGGCTGGGTCGATTTGGCTCATGTAAATAGTAACTCTTATTTTATATTTGAATTCTCGCATATAACTAATTAAATAAATATTTAAAGTAATTCGAAGGCCTAATTAATTATTTTTCAGCTTCCGCTCTCGGCGACAATACCTCCCCCAGAACGATCAAGGTTACCAACGAAGAACCGAAGGGCCACCAAATAATCAAGGGACTCAGTGGCGTACTGAAGATGACAGACCGATCTGCTTCCACTGTGGGCGCCCTGGCCACGTTGCACGTTATTGCAGAGACAGACGCCAAGCTTTTGCGGATGCTAGACTTGGAAGAGAAACAGTCGATTTCGGAAGACCAAGAACGGAAAATTACACCATGGGCGAATCAGGAAGCGGACTATCCCAAGGAAGATTTAGAAACCCGTCGCCATATCCCCACCGCGGAAGATTCCAAGCCCCCAGAAGAACCTCACAATCCCCTGCTCGCCGTCCCAGCCGCTCACCCAGTCGCCGCAGTGAGGAAAACTAGATGGCGCGCCCTCTGGAGGTGTGGCCGCCACAGACGAAAATCCTCCCTGCCGTATAGCCGCTACAATGGAAAAGAACTGGATATCTGTCAACATACAAGGACGAAAGGTACAAGCTCTTGTGGACTCCGGCGCTGATTACTCAGTAATTTCTGAAGCTTTCAGACGTTCTATAAAGGCTCCAGTTTTTAAAGAAAATGGACCACTTCTAAGAGCCGCGGACAAGAAGCCCATCGTGACCCTTGGTAAGTGCTCTTTAGAAGTTCAAATCAAAGGGGACTCGATATTATTTTTTATTTTGTAGTAGCCGCTGAATGTAGCCACGATGTTATACTGGGCTGGGATTTCTTCAGAGCCACAGATGCCATTATAGATTGTGGGAAAAACAATTTGTATTTAAGCGAAGCTGAAAAATCCTACGAATGGAAAGACCTGAAACTTTGTGCTGCTATGGACTGTGTCCTACCGCCGAAATCTTTTGGCAAGATAGTTGTCACCAACCAGGATGTATTTGGCAGCAGAGATGTAGTCGTTACAGGTTCCAAACGCCTGCAGTTGGAAAAAAGACTTTTTATTCCCTCTTCCCTCGTTAGGTTCTTACATGGCAGAGCGGTGTTATGGGTGACTAACAGTACTCACCAGTCTCAAGTGATACCTTCGGACATGAAGGTAGGAACAATGCAAGATCTAGAAGTAGGGAGCATATCTAATCTTGACGCTTGTTCTGAAATAGCTGGAAAAGACGAAGTAACTTCCCCAGATGTGAGAGAATGTTTAATTTCAATGATTTCTACTGATTTGGAGGAAACAAAGAAAAACATATTACTCACGTGCCTAAATGAGTTTGCTGATATGTTCGACTTTGAGAAAAAGAGCTTCCCTGTCTCTGGCGAAATAAAACATAAAATCGATACGAGTGATTATCCACCTGTCAGACAGCGTCCTTATAGAGTGTCTCCCGCCGAAAGACGTGTCATTCAGAGTGAAGTAGAGAAATTGATGGAGACTAAAATCATCCGGCCATCATCAAGTCCATGGCCTCTCCCGTTATATTAGTGAGGAAGAAGGACGGCTCGTTGAGATTCTGTGTCGACTATCGTCGTCTAAACAAAATTACAAAGAAAGATGTTTACCCTCTCCTCTCCACGTCGCTCCTCGGGAAATCATCACGGACAGAGGAAGAAATTTCATGTCTCAGACCATACGAGGAATAAATACTCTAAATGGAACAATTCACAGATTCACCACGGCGTACCACCCTCAAACGAATGGTTTGACAGAAAGACTTAACAAGACCCTAACTGACATGATCTCGATGTATGTTGACGTTGATCAGAAAAATTGGGACAGCATCCTACCATATGTGACCTTCGCCTACAATACCGCTCGACAAGAGACAACAGGATACAGCCCGTTCTTCTTCGTCCACGGCCGAGAAGTGGAAACACCGCTGGATTCTATACTGCCGTACCAGCCGGCAGGAACTGCAGAAGATTATGTGGGCCATCTTGTGACCAACGCTGAGGACGCACGAATGTTATCCCGTCTTAACATCCTGCAGGCTCAGAGCAAAGACAAAGAACGCTACGACAAGAAGCATCAGGAGGTGACGTACAAGGAAGGTGATTTGGTGTGGGTGCTCACCCCAGTCCGTACCGTTGGCTTGTCGGAGAAATTATTGAAGAGATATTTCGGACCCCATCGAGTGATCAGAAAAATATCGAGTGTAAATTATCAAGTAGAAGGCGTGACGAATACTAGGAGAAGACGAAAAACCCAAGATATCGTCCATGTAGTGAGAATGAAGCCCTATCACGACCCCGAAGTCCAAGAACAGATTGCTCAGGGTCATGTGACCGACTAGTAAACAGCGGGACGCTGTTTCTCTTGTGGAGGGAGTGATGTCAGGAGGACAGTTTCCTGGTATTCCCTCTTATCTGGACCGACCGGTCGGGGTAAACAGAAAAAGGAGGAAAGATCTCAGTTCTCCCCTCTTGCTCTAACGGCTGGGTCGATTTGGCTCATGTAAATAGTAACTCTTATTTTATATTTGAATTCTCGCATATAACTATTTAAATAAATATTTAAAATAATTCGAAGGCCTAATTAATTATTTTAATTATTTTTCTTCGCGACAATACAATTCCAAGGCAAGATACTATTCCTTTAACTTCCAATTACCGAGGGAACCAATTAATATTGATTTTATTCAACTTATCGAGTATTTTTCAAGGGACCGGGAAAAATGTTCACTTTAACGAGAGATTCAAATTTACGAGTTTCAAATTATCAAAATATATCTTCTTTTTTTTTATAAGTTTATAGAGAATTGTTTTAACAAATGTTCGTTAGACAAACCTTTACTCGGGTAAAACCCGGGCGAAGCCGGGTACATCCGCTAGTTAATAAATAAACTTATTGTGCAAGGTTTTTAGATAACCTTTTTATAAGAAGATCATTTTGTTGTCGTGTATAAAATTTACCCGTTGAAGAGCAAAATTTGCTCGAAAGTTGGCAATACCTCAAAAGAAGGAAACTTTTTGCCCAAAATCTAATTTTCTAATTCAAATATATATTAGAAAACCTGTTTGAAAAATATTTCTTCCAAACTAGATATTCACAATTCTATCACTGTTCAACAATCTTCAGGTCTAGACTAGGGGTCGGTAAACTGAGGCTCGCGAGTCACATGCGGCTCTTTGGATGTGAAGCTGCGGCTCTTTATATAGTTCCATACGTAAATATTATTTATACGAGTACTATTTATAGTTGGAAAGAAAATATTTTGTGGCTTTTTAAAAATTTTAATATTTTGTAAATTTTAATTTTTGGCTTTTCCGGCTCAAAAAGATTCCTGACTCCTGGTGTAGGAGATCACCGATTACAAAACTCCACTTAGGTGATAGCAGTTTAGTTGAAATTCACTTTTAAGAAAGTATATCTCAGAAAGATTAAAAAATAAATATTTAGGTTGCCGCTATTGAGCAATTAGATTTATATGAAACAAAATAAAAGCGGCGGGGGGGATGATCATGATGAATTTTCGAACTTGATGTTATTTAATTTGAACAACTGATCAATATTATTTTATGTTTCACTAAGTATATTTTATCTCTTCACTCAACATACGATGATTTACTCAATGGTATTGTTATACCTACCTACCTATACATACCTATGTGAATGATCACTATGTATTTTACCTTTTCCTTCAACACACGATAATTTACTCAGTGTTATTTTTATACCTAAGAGATAAGAGTAAATATCATGGTATATTGAGTGAAGAGGTAAACGATGTGAACTAAGTATTTTACCTCTTCCCTCAACATACGATAATTTACTCAGTGTTATTTTTATACCTAAGAGATAAGAGTAAATCTCATGATATATTTAGTGAAGAGGTAAACGATGTGAACTAAGTATTTTACCTCTTCACTCAACATACGATGATTTACTCAGTGTTATTTTTATACCTAAGAGATAAGAGTAAATCTCATGGTATATTGAGTGAAGAGGTAAACGATGTGAACTAAGTATTTTAACTCTTCACTCAACATACGATGATTTACTCTTATTGTAGGTATTGTTCATTTATGATGAATGAAGTAAATATAGTTTAAATAATAAGTTTCTGTTAAAAGTGGTGAGATTTTACCTCATATGTGCTTTATAGATACAAAAGATTAGCGATTTTGAATAATGTTATATAGAGAGAAAGAATTTATAATGGGGAAGGATTTTTCAACAGATTATATGTATTATGAAAATATTTTTACTAAGATCCGTGTGATTTACATACAATAACTATTCGAGGCTTCTACCATAAACCCCAGTGGTGACTGAATGACGTTAGATCGGTCAGGTGGTGTGGAACTACTTGTAAATAGTACTTATCACGTGATTACATGTCGCCTATAAGAATATTTCTAGCTCAATGCCAAATTACAGAAGTTAAATTCTCCCCATAATAACATACACATTACTAGTTTGGCGCCAATATATTACAACAACAGGCAGAAATAGAATAAACGCATTCATGAGAATCTGCCTTCGGACAAGTATAGGAGCCCCAATTCAACCTATTAAACAAGATACTGAAGGACTTAAACCAACCTGATCTAGAAGATATGTACCAAATTTCCGTTAAGAAATTATATACCTTCAACTACAAAATTCAGCTAATCCAACTATACAATATATTCTTCAAAACAAAAGAGATATCAATCCCCGACGACCTGACACTCAGTTAGGAGCTTCAACAGCTACAAGGTCTGTCACCTCTACTTCACCAACTTTCCATATGTAAACAGCCAGGAAAAGATGACTAGAATATAACACCTGTAAACTGAGACGAAATAAATAAATAAAAAGGTTCAAATTCTGAATAATAATATAATGGTAATAAATGACTCCGGAGTGAACGTGGGAAGTTGAAATAGAGGAAACTAATGGAGAATGCAGGGCCCTGTTGAAGAAGATGCCATTAAACACGTGGGAAGAGAAGTGGAGGAGAAATCCTCTTTTCTTGTCGCTAATTGTTGAGTGGAAATAAGGGGTAATCAACCCAGCTACTCTGCCATTATCTCTCGTGGTCCATTTTTATTGATTTTCATAGATTATCACTGAATAAATGTGTGAGGAAACTCCTTTATTATTTTTGCAGGAATTTTTTAAAAACTCTAGAATATATTGATTAAAATATTACCTTTTTAAATTTACAATTTTAAGAAAGTATTTTAATATATATATAAAAAATATTGATATGTATCTTCCATAATTTAATTTTTAATTGAATTCTTACGTTGGGCATATAAAAAATCATGGTCAAAATTGTGCAGAACACTCTTTGAAAAACACGTTGCATTCTTTTGAAAACTTTTAAAATGAAAATTTGAGTGCTACAGAGGGTGTTCCATTTTAAAAGAACAATTCCAGTGCTTTATTAAAAATAACTTACAAATGTTTGTACAATTATTGTTTTCTAGGTGTAAGCCTTGACGTTTAGCAACAGCCCTGCATCGATGTTTACAGGAAATAAAGCTTTGTCTTAGAATTATTTTGGTCAATATCATCGCAACAGTCCTTTAAAACTTCCAGAGACACTCTAGGTGTATTCGGTTTTCTAGATCTAAGAGCAGTTTTCAGCAATTCAAAAGCACAAAAATCCATAGGGGCTAAGTCTGGAGATTTGGCAGGAATGTGCTTAATGGGAAGTACGAAATGCCGGTTTCTTTCCTATTTTCGTCCAGGTATTGACATGTTGATCGTGATGTATGACTCGTGGCTTCATACTGGTGCAGCCACATGGATCTTTAGTCACTTGTTGGATACATATATGAGACCTCATTGACAAATAATGGCTCTAAGACATGTCTTTGGTAGATTTGCGAATTTATCTTGACATTTGGTTACAAATTTTATATAGGAATATTCCCATTGTAAATTGATTTCTATAAAAATAAAGAATGTCTATATCAAAGATTTATCAGTATTTATCTTTTATATTTATCGAAAATCAAAGAAAGTGTAAACTTTTAATACGCAAGAATCAAATAAACAAGTATTCTTGTATTCCTTGTCCCGCCACTTGTTTCATCTGCTACTTCTCTATATCGTAATCTAGCTGTTCTTGGATTGGTTATTTGAATGGAGATGAATATACACAAAGGTTAAATAAATATATATTAAAAATAAAAAAGGCATTTCCTGACCACGAGCACATGCGCCTTTTTAGATGGCAGAGCGCCATCTAGTGGAGCAAAAATAAACTAAACGTTTATTTAACTTTCTCCGTGATATTTGGCCAACCCAATTTCTTGATAAATCAATAAAAGCCATCCACAAACGCGTTTTGCGCTGTTGGCGCTCGTTAGCGTGGAGTAGTCTGTAACCACTGCGACCGAAAAGATTTTTGGTCCCAGAGGCTTCTTGAGAAATCAAGAAATGGGTATTTAAGGCCAAATTTGCGTAATACGCTTAACACATGAAAATCAATAGAAAAAATAAAAGATAAGATTATTTCTAAAATCAACACCTGACCCACTTATATATTTATATTTTTTTATTGATTTTTCATGTGTTAAGCGTATTTACGCAAATTTGGCCTTAAATACCCATTTCTTGATTCCTCAAGAAGCCTCTGGGACCAAAAATCTTTTTGGTCGCAGTGGTTACAGCCTACTCCACGCTGACGAGCGCCAACAGCGCGAAACGCGTTCGTGGATGGCTTTTCTTGATTTATCAAGAAATTGGGTTGGCCAAATATCACGGTGCAAGTTAAATAAACGTTTAGTTTATTTTTGCTCCACTAGTCAACACCTGACCCACTTATCTTTTATTTTTTTTCTATTGATTTTTCATATAAATATATATATGAAAAAAACAATAGAAAAAAATAAAAAATAAAAAGGTGAGGTGTTGATATTAAAAATAAAAAAGGCATATCCTGACCAGAAGCACATGTGCTTTTCAGAAGGCAGAGCGCCATCTGGTGGAACATAAATTAACTATTCATTGATTTCTGTTCCACCAGATGGCGCTCTGCCTTCTGAAAAGCACATGTGCTCCTGGTCAGGATATGCCTTTTATTTATATATATATATATATGCCATACAGGGCAATGGGCCCTAATAAAAGCCTTCTTGTTGTTGTTGTTTTATATATATATATATATAAAGGTCACCTCTCCCGTCAAAACAGACGTCAAAATTAGACGCCATCTATTGACCGTCGCCGCAAACTAGCGGCCTCTGGTCGTTCACAAAGCAACAACGATGGCGTCTAGCATTGATGTCTATTTTGACAGGAGAGGCGTCTTTGTCTTTGTATAGATCAATATCCTCCCGGAAAATTGCCATATATATTATATTATATAATTTTTCTGAGAGAGAAATTGTTCTCTCTCTCAGTGGGCATTGGTATGCAGTTGTTACATCTTGTAAAAATATAATAAAACAACTTTAAATAACAATGTTCTTTATTTAAGCTCTCTTTCTCTCTCTGAAACAAATATATAATACACTTAATTTGATAAAGTAATACCTGACTTGAGACGTGAAGAAAGAAAGAAAAAAAAAACATTCAAAACCTATTTACATATTTACAAAAAGGTGTGCCGACCAAAAGAAACAACAGCAATAAATTTATATAGAATAAAGTCGCGCTACCGTTGACCGACTCCACAGAGTTGTGTTCTAGTACAATACATATTTTAAATATATATATATACATGTTATGAATAATTTGTTTGTTGTTAGATAAAGGGTTGATTAGACAAAGGATCGATAAGATAAAGGTTGAAGGTGCAGTCGTGATAAAAAAAATATAATTATTTACCATCAAGTAACTTTTATTTTCAATTACTTGAGAAAAAAAATACACATTAGTTATTTTCACAATATATAGAATTTATAAAGTTAATCCTATATTAGTGATTCAAAAAGATAGATATGTTAACTACGCATATTTACAACAAAACTGAAAGTCATTTTAAAACGATGATAACCAAAAGTAGAAATATCAATGAATAAAAATAAAATATATTTTTTTTCAAATATAAAAATATTTGAGTTTTAAGATTATATAATATATATATATACCTTGTGTCTCTTCATCTCCATTATCCTGACCGCTCACATGAGGATTTCAAATGGCAGATCATATATGCATATATGCGCTCTGCCATCTGAAATTCTCATGTGAGCGGTCAGTATATCCTTTTTGTTTGTTTTTAAGATATGAATTTTAATTAGATAATAAAAAGGCATATATTGGATTGAATAAAATATTTATTTGCCAATATTTCGTTTGGCTGAACGCCAACTTTTATCAAGGCATTACATTTTTGTATAAACAAACTCAGCGCCGCATAGTGTTATAATATCACAGTTGAAACAATATGCAGCGCTGAGTTTATTTATACAAAATATAATACCTCGATAAAGGTTGGCGTTCAGCCAACCGAACTATTGGCAAATAAATATTTTATTCAAAACAATATAGGCCTTTTTATTATCTAATGATTTAAATATGGATTGCTCTATTCTCAAAATAAATTTTAATATATATGTAGAATCCAGTCGACTTGATCAATGTTGTGAGATCCTGTCGACTCTCGCTATACTGTGTTAACCGATAGGAACAGTAAGGATGGGGAGTTTTCCAGTACCTCTCTGCACCTTGGAAGTATTTAACAGTTCTCACAGAGTACAGGAAGTCGTGGTCGAGGCAGAGTAGAAAGCTTGGGATTGTCCACACAAAAATCGAAGAGACAGTTGTACTAGGAAAGTTCCGTGAACAGAAGGGAGTCGAGCTAGGCGCGAAAAATGGAGATAGAAGAGTTCTTACTGGTCTACATAGTCGAAGAGGTGGACCTTGGACACAACCGACGAGGGCTCCCGCTTATGATGAAGTGACTGTATATTTCCGCGAATTGACAGCTTTATATATCTTTGCTGAGATAAAGTACTGGGTTTCAGCGGATGCAACAAGGGCGTGGATCGGAAGAGATCATTGTACACTGACAACGCCCTGACATCTTCTAGGCCTCGTTCGGACTTCTACATCTCGATTTTTGCTTTAGCTCATCTCTTAATCTATTAAAGATTTTTTTTTAATTTATCCTCAGTTTGCACAAAGTACATTGCACAATGTAATGACACATGTCAATCATGCGTATAATTATTTACAGAAGTGTTTATTATACAACATGAAAATATTGTTATATTATGGGGTTGTTGGTTTAAATTACCATATATATATATACATATAAATTTTGATTCATTTTATAATATATATACAAGTATACACTTGTACATATACTTATATATATAAGTGTGTGAAAAAACAATAAAAATAAATTGGGTTTGCCCCAAATATCACGGAACAAGTTAAATAAACGTTTACCGTAGTTTATTTTTGTTCCACTAGATGGCGTTCTGCCTGGTCAGGATATGCCTTTTTTATTTTTAATATATATATCATAAATTAATATATATATATATATATGAAGAATGGTCTGTTAGGAAATATGCAACTAAGATAGAGAATAATGCCGGCGTGAGTGAGGTAAGTAAGTGTTTAGATCAGCAGCTCACGAGATATTCAATCGTCTCACAAATCCCCGAGAAAGAAGACATATGCAAATTGCACGGTGGTTCCAGGAGATCTTCGTGACAGGAGCCGATCTCTCTGTGGCCCCTGGCGTGACCAGGGCCGCTCCATCACTCCACGACAATTGCCCTGCGTCCATCACGACCTGCTCGAAGATGTGCGCCCAAATTAATTACGCCTCGGGAACAAATTTGCACTTGGCATGCCTCGACAATTCTTTCTTTCTTTCCCGCTAATTGGCCGGGCGCGTAGACGAATGGTCGTCATATTTTATGGCTTTGATTTATGTTCTTTTCTAATGACGGTGGCATTTAAAACCACGCCTTGGTGAGGGACAATTCAAGCCGGGGTGATAATCAGCGGATATTTCTTCTGTGCAGACATATGGGAGGATACGTTTAGACACCTGCTTGGATCGTTGGGTTTATTAGAGAATTCAATATACAGTTACGAGCGTCATGCGTTCTTCATCTCTTAATTCTTCAGTTTTCATCTCTGTCATCGTTTGCTTTTTTTTTTTTGGTATGGCGCTCTCCTATTGGTTGGCTACGATCACGCCACCTTTGCCCCCCCCCCCCCTCCCCCCACTCGCTTTTTCGTTTTTGTAACTATTGTGTTGGAGCGGGTCGCTCCTTAAATAAATGCATATATTACTTAATAACTAAATGGAATCCTCTCTTTCTTTTTACCAGTAAGAGACGCCTACGGAAGCCAACATAACATAGACAGATAAAGCACATAGGCTATAGTTATTAACTAATATATGCATTTATTTAAGGCGCCAATTTATAATTGTAACAAATAGTATTTGAATAAAAACATTCAATCGGGTAAAACACGGGCGTTGCCCGGGTCATTCGGCTAGTGGAGTTATATCGCTGAGGCAGAAGTACCGCAGTGTCATTTCTGAACAACTGCCCAACATTTATTACTGTTAATACAAATCAATAACGCGCCATCTATATATAGCAAATGAAAACATTAAGACGCGAATGTTTCTTTCACACATAAATCTAATTTCCACAGTCCTTTCTGCGATGAAAAAGTATTTTGGGAGGGCTTGGCTCATCATTGGTGAACCCTCCCACCGATTTCGCCAATTTAATCTACCAGACCGCTTCTTTAGAGCTCTTACTGTATTGGATCATTCTGCTTATATATGCAGCAATTAAGGGTGGAATCTCGGAAATGGTAATTAAGAAAACTATGGACATAAGCTTTTAGAACAGTAGAATTATTAATAATATTTATAACTGTTTAGAACGCTTATGATTATCTTAAATAAAACACTTTTTCTATTGCCCTTATTGCGATGATGAAAATAATTGGAGGACCTGGCTCATCAATGGTGAAACCCTAATATATAATGAGCCAAACCATATCATTATTATTTTCCTTGCAGTATGTTCAGTATAAAAAAAATATCTCATAATTGAATGAATCATACTGCAAAAAGTCGAACTGCTTTTCACATGTATAGACATGTGGTACACTTACAGTAAAAGCAGTCGCTAACTATCCACCATGAGTATCATGGCCTGTACCACGTGTACTAGGGATAAAAATATATATTAACACAAAGCAATAACGCGCCATCTATACATATAAAATGAAAGGATTTGAAAGCACGAATGTTTCTTTTATACATAATACAAACTTCTACTGTCCTTACTGCAATGAAAAAATATAATGGGAGGGCTTGGCTCATCAGTGGTGAACCCTCCCAGCAGTTTTGCCAATTTAATCCACCAGACCGCTTCTCAGAGCTCTAATACTGTATTGGACGATTCTGCTTATATACGCAGCACTGAAGGATGTAATCTCGGAAATGGTTTTCAAGAAAATTATGGACATAAGCTTATAGGACAGTAGAATTATATTCAAATATTTGCATCGAGCAATGCTCTTCCGCAAACAATAAGTTTATATATTCAGAAAGTTTCATAAATAGTTAACATATCTTATAACAGATGGCATTGTATTTATAACTGTTCAGAATTACACTCAATCGAACTTTAACTTGGAATTCAAACTTGCCATATTATCCCAGAATAATCTGTGGTGGCCTACTCGGTTAATCATCATGAGTCACGTGACGTCAGCATTCTATTTGTAAATATATATTTTTAGATATCTATCAGTTTTCTTTTACTGGTAGGAATCAGTAAAATGCTTGCAAATTATATTTACAAAATAGTAATTGAGCCTAACTGGATTTCAATTTGTTTTAAACAAACCTCTGTATGTAAACTATGTATACTAGTCGCATATTTACCACCTGGTGATACTTTTAAACTCAACTTAAACAAACTATTTAGGTTTATTGAGGAAAGATTATTATGTGGCTATGAAATAATACTGGCGGGTGACCTTAACATTCGAACGGGATCAATGGCCGGTTTTCACAATGTATTTGCGCTCTCTTCAAATATTTTCTCACAGCGTAATTCCAGTGATACGATGATCTCTCCAAATGCAACCCATTTTGTTGAGTTCCTCGACAATAGCTTACTGACAATATTAAATGGCAGATCGATAGCAGATCAAAATGGCAATTTTACTTACATCTCAGAACCGTGGCTCTTCGGTCTTGGATTACTTTGTGGTGACCCCCTTGCTTTTGGATCTAATTGAGAACTTCCAAGTCGAATGCTTTCTAATCTCGGACCATCTCCCTATCACCTTGTCTGCCCTTATAGTACCCGGTTCTGATCGCAGAATTACTTCATTACAGTCGATGGTGAATTACTCGAGACATACAAATCCAACACCTTTAACAAGTTATAGATGGACACATGAGAACTCACAGTTTTTCTCGCAGGCACTAAATGAAATACACCTGAATTGGAATCACTCAATAGATAGTACAATGAGGCTTTTAACTGATAAAATCATTGATACAATGGGCAAAGCGGGGATGCACAGAAGACCTAAAACATCGAACCCAAATTCAAAGCCCTGGTTTGATCGAGAATGTTATCTAACAAAAAAGAATACTAAATCCCATCTTAAAATCTACATGAAATCAAAAAAAGAAACAGACCGTGTTAACTATATTTCAAAAAAGAAATTCTATGCTGCATTAATTAGAGATAAAAAGAAAAAAAATACTACCAATCATTGCATGTAAATTCATCAAGCAATACTCATGACTCTAAATACTTTTGGAAAACAATAAGCATTTATAAAAAAAAAAAACAAGTTTCATTCAAGGAAACATATCGCTTAAAGAATGGCACCAATTTTACGACAAACTACTCTCATCTGAAACATCAACAGAATATATCCTTCCTATGTTAAACACGCTTTCAGTGGATACAGGCTTATTGGCGGAAATTACAATGAAGGAGATAATAGAAGAAATCTCGTGTTTAAAGAACTGTAAGGCAGCTGGAATCGACGAGGTACCGAACGAAGCAATTAAGCTCCTTCCCCACAGTTACTTACTGTTACTAAAGGATCTATACAACAGAATACTAAGATCAGCTGTATTCCCATCCTCCTTCTCGAGGTCTATTATTCATCCGATTTTTAAAAATGGCGATTCTGACAATCCATCCAACTACCGCGGAATCTCACTGCTGAGCAATTTCGCGAAACTATTTATAGTAATACTTAGGTCCCGCCTAGTCAAATGGATTGAAACTAATGATGTTATCCCAGAGAATCAAGCGGACTTTAGATCTGCTCACTCATGTCAAGATCATATTTTCATATTGACATCTGTAATCCAACTTGCCCTAAGGAAGAAAAGAGGCAAATGTTACTCCTTCTTCGTAGACTTAAAAAAACTTTTGACACGGTTCCTCGCGCATTGCTATGGACAAAACTAGTCAAAATAGGACTGAATCACCGATTTGTCAACTTAATTAAATGTTATTATGAAGACATGACCTCTGCGGTTCGTTGGAACAATTCTATCACTGAATTCATTGATATTCGTTCGGGGATGCCCCAAGGCGACCCACTATCCCCATGCCTATTCCTACTCTTTATTAATGATTTAATTAAAATATTTGATGACTCGGGGTTGTCAGGAATATACTTACCCAATTTCGGAAACATACACCTCCTCCTATATGCCGACGATATTGTTTTGATCGGTGATTCTAAAATAAACCTTCAATTGAAAATCAATATACTGAAAACCTATCTAGAAACTAACTTACTAACTCTGAACGAAAACAAGTCAAGAATAATGGTTTTCCGTAATGGAGGAAAGGTGGCGCGTTCAGAAAGATGGTATTGGGGTCAAAGTCCTTTAAGTGTTACTTCAAAATATACGTACCTGGGCTACCCGCTAACCCCTTCGATTTCTTTCACTCAAGTTGCCTTAAATTATAGAGGCAGGACCATGGCCGCGATGGGTGCTGTGGGGGAGATTATTTTGAAGTCCAAGCTCAAATCCTTCCATGCAAGTATGAGATTGTTGGATTCTATGATCTTGACAGTCCTACTCTATGCGGCTCCAATCTGGGCACATGATCAAGCCTTAATCTTAGATAGAATCCAGGATACCTTTCTCAGACGTTTTCTGTGCCTTCCAAGCTATACTCCGGGCTATATTTTGAGGGCCGAAACAGGAAGACACTCTCTTGATATCACAGTGAAAAAACTAACTTTAAAATTCTGGACTAGAATTCTGAAAATGGACGGCAGCAGGCTACCTTCAATATGTTTGGCACATTTGTGGGACATTTCAATTTCTTCAAAACAGAATATCGGACTGGTAAAAAGTATAACAGAGATACTTAATAACACCGGCTTCTCATGGCTTGTTGGATGTACAGATTTCAATATTCTACAAGGATACATCCCCCTAATTATTAGAACGGCAACCGATCAGTCCTTGCAGCTGGATCATGTAAGAATAAGAAAATCAGTACTCTACTCTCACTATAAATACTTTCATTCATCACCTACAATGGAATGCTATCTGTATGACAATATCCCCCTAACCTTAAAGAGAATCATTGTACAAGTAAGAAGCCTTTTTGTAGTACAGAGAATTAATCATGTTTCACTATTGAAAACTAAGACCATAAAATGCACCTTATGCAACGGTGAATTTAGTCTCGATTTTCCACACTACATGTTCTACTGTACGGCAATGGAAGAAGAAAGAGAAATACTTCGTCAAGAGACCGGCTATAATAGCAATTCGCCTTATGTTTTAATGGCAAAAGTCGTAAAATCCAGACCCTTTGCATTCGCTTTTTATAAATACTGGAAATCAGCTCAATCAAAATATTTAGCACAGACACCGGATCCAACTCGATAATTGGTCGAGGTCAATACCCAATACTTGTATATAACTACGATGCTAATTTGTTATTTATTTATTTTGTCCTACAGAGAGAATCCTGTATGGCACGTGTCGCCCAATAAAGGCTATTGTTGTTGTTGCTATCAGTTTTCTTTAAGATTGAAAATAATTGTAAATAATTTTCTTGTTAAAATAACTTTGTTTTATAATTACTGGTCTCAATTATGATATTTATATGGACCAATCCAACATTGATATGAAGCCACAGTACACTGTAACAATATATAGGCGAGAATATATAAACAAAACTTTATATTTTATTGATGGTGTTTGAAGTTTATATGTTATTTTGTAATTCTTATTTTTTAATTCATAGAAGAATTTTTCTGGCAGACATATTCAATTTTTATCATCATCAATTTTGATATTGTTTTTTTATTCTTAGTTAGTTATCAAATCATTTTGCAATTTTAGTTTCTTTTTTGTTTTGTTGTGTTCCTTTTTAAGCAATAAAATATATAGAACTAAGGTGTAATATTCAATTCAAGCATATGGAACCAACATCGATTCATTTTTAAAACAAAGCAAAATCATAAGCTTATACAACTTTCACTTTTCATACAGATGGTATCAGGCCAATTTGGCACCTACGGGTGGAGGTTGGTCACCGCCCCAGAGCAAGTAAGTCAAAAGAGGGCCTAGTACAGACCTGGGTAAATCTTCAATTCCATCTAAGGAAATTGGAACGTTGGAGTTAGTTTCCAAAGAGAAAGTCTTCAATGAATGAACCAACTGAATCAAGACAACATCCTCCCACCAGGCTATAGGTGTAGATAGATCGTCTTGGAGCATCCTGCTTGAGGAGTTACATATGTATTAGGACAGATTCACCTAAAGTAGCTAAGGCATATTTCAGATTTGTTTCGGAAAATAAATTATTAAAAGCACCAGTTTGTAAACATTTGCATATATTTTTATTGTCAACCAAAGTTTATATATTCAGAAAATTTCTTAAATCTCATTACTATGAAAGCGTATAACTTGCCAGCTATATAAGCAGAATAGTCCAATACAATAGTAAAGCGGTCTGATGGGTTAAACTGACCAAACCGCTGGGAGGGCTCACCACTAAGGGGCCAGATTCCTTCCAATATTGTTTCCTTTGCAGTAGGGATTTTCTAAACGCGGGCTAAATTGTTTAATTTTTATTTGCTTAGAACTCCTTATTCTAACTTGAACGGTACAAAGAAGTTCTTCCTTTAAGAAGGTTTATCGTTATAAGGAATTTTTTCCTTATAGAGTTATCCTTTATAAGAAGTTCTCCTTAGAGTAACAAGTTGTATCCATCAAATTGGCTTGAATAACCATAAACCAAACATCGTGTCTGAAATTTGAGGTGGCAAAGCTACAAGCTTTGGGAACGTGGTCTCTTCTTATTCTTTCATATCTCCACTCAATCATATTAGGGTATCAAGCCTGTAGAGCTTGAGACTTTTGATGGTGTTTTAACAACCATTATGTTTGGGTGAAGTAGAATGCGTCTTCTTTTGTCATTGAGACTGGGAGTACTACTCAGTAGCAGACCGACTTAGCTCCAATATGAAATGGTTGCTTCTGAGATGAGGAACAGACGAATGTGCAGCCGCTTCTACCCTGGAGTACAGACGCTGCTTATTCCATGAATCAGGAGTACTTACAGGGTACTATCAGCCGGGCTAGCTGAGCCCAGGTTTTTCATCGAACTTGTTACAGCTCTCCCTCCTCCATTTCCATCCGGGCTTAACCGAGAAATGTACAAAATTATTAGAACATCATGAAATGTGAGGAGCGAAAATGTTCTAAATTTATCGTGGTGGGCGGTTATATGCCTTCTGGATAAATTTGATAAGAGGAGCATGTTTGGATATCTTGTCCGGCAACTTGGAATGACGATACTGAAAAGAGAATTTGTGGGAAAACCGGAAAGAGAAAAGAAAGAGAGAGAACGCTTAGAATAGAATACATGGATAATTTCTGGGTAAGAACTTACGATATCATCAAAAAGTTTGAACGTGGAAGGGAAGCTCCGGAATAACAGGAATACTGACAACCACCAACCTATGGATTGAGAAGATATAGATAAAAGCCTATGGTGCGCCTTTAGCCAAGATCTCAAAATACTGGTATAATATCGCCTTAATGAAGTAAAATTCCATCTTTATAAATATCTTATGTATCAAATTATTTCAAGTCTTATTTTATAATATCATCTCTATTTAAAAAAAAGAATTGTTCATAATTTACGATATACTGCAAATACATTTAGTTTGTACTTCTACCCAAGGTGTTAGCATTTAAGAATTATATGTATCAGAATCCAATATTGAACCCATCATTTAGAAAAGCTTAAAAGTCAGAAAATAAAGAATAATCGTCTGATCAGAAATGTTTTTTAAACTTGGTAGTCTAGATCATTGATTCCAAGAAGTTCTTGGGGAGTGTTCCTCCAACATTTCTATTTTAAAATGGAAGACAAAAAAACCCTATTATATAAAAAATCAAATAATTTCGAAAATATGTTATTTCAATTTAAAGCGCTTGATTCTTATTTAGGCCTAAATTCATCTCGTCTTACAATTCTCATCGCGTTATTATAAACTTCTTAAAGTTGAAGGTCATGATTGGAATTTGGTGGGAGAGGAAAGAATAGTACAATCTTCAATTTAACGTTTAAGGCATCTTTCGCAAAATATGGTGGAGAATAATACAAACTTTAAAAACGTCTTTCTGGAATACGGTGTTAAGGAATAAATAATAATACAATCTTCAATTCAACTTTAAAAAACATTTTTTTTTTTTAGAATACGGCGAAGAAAAAATAACGATGTAATCAAATATAACGTTGAGAGTCTTTTCGAATATGGTGTAAGAAAAAAGAATAATGTGATCTTCAATTTAACGTTTAAGAGTCGTTTGGAAAACGGTGGAAGAAGAGATAATAGTGCAATCTTCAATTTGAAGTTTAAAGGCATCTTTTGGAATATGGTGGAAGAAGGAAAAATGATTCAATCTTTTTTTTCTTAACTAATATGTTCTTAATATTCCCTAGAATGACACATCATCAAAATATCTAATAAATAATATTAAACTTGTACGGAAGCAAAACCTATATGGTATAATGTCCGCGATCTGTTTTAACATGCGCAATAGCTAATCTTATCCAAAGAGTAAATGTGAATATTACAGAGGATTAGAAACACAATGTCTTAATCCCCTCTCAAGAGACACGATCCTATTAAGCCGAAAGATTATAAAATATTATCCCTAGTTTTTAACCCTCCCATTAAATATTGCCGACACAATCCCTATAAACTTAATAATGCCGAAAAACTCCAATTTCCCCCACAAGAAAGTAAAAAAAAAAGTTTCTATAAAGGTATAAATTTTAAAAGCTCTCAATTCAATTCCGGGGACCACCTTAATAATTAAAAGATTAAAAACTTAATTCCTAAAAAAATAAAGTCTTAAACTAAGTTAAATTATTTCCATAAGCGGGAAATAGTTTTCTCCAGGATAATTTAAAGTGGGGAAAAAAACTTGATAAAAGTTAATAGCCTCAATCGGGTGTCCAGTTAAAAACTAGATAAATTACTTGTCAATAGGCTTTTTTCTTCTTTCTTTGACAAGTCTAATGAATTAGGTTTTTTAAAGCATTTTGATACGATGTTAAAAGGAATATTTAAAAACCCTTTTAACAACTAAATGACTCAAATATTATTTTAATTAAATCTTGAGGTTTAATTAGAGAGATTCCCGCCCTTTTATTATCTGCTGATTTAAATTAAGATATTGCTGTGAAATCTCGTCTGCCGCATTAATTTATAGTTTCTTTTATTAGAAGTTTGGTCGAAGTTCAGGGCCGTAGCTTCACGGTCACTTGATACATTCTGTTTGAAATTCTGTACAAGAATCTACGTAAGCGGATTGTTGGTCAAGTATTGTATATGGTATGTAGCAGGTGAATTAACGTTTGGAAACCATACCAAAATCCTCAGTGAGAAGGATTAAGTATGCTATTTTTCTAAGAAAAATAGAAATTTAAATATTCATTACATCTTTGTGTGTCAGTATATTATCGAAGAGACGTTATTCTCAAAAGTAAACGACAGCCAACATATCTCAGTACAAAGTATTTTAACCAGCGCCATATCAAGTCGAATGGTTGCTGTCCCTATGCAACTTTTAGAAAGCATTAAGCAGGAAAAAGAACTTGGATTTATCGTTTTCTACTCCACTACACGATGGTGATTGATCATCATGAGGATGTCGTTGTAAGCCGGCAATGAGAGAGGAGAATCTGTATAAGACTGGTGTCTTAATAAAAGCTTTGTGTGTGTGGTAAATCAACGTTGGCTCGGCCCATAAAACAAATACTATTTATATAGTAATATTTTATTCATAAACGTGTTAATGTAAGATTTAATACTGCCTGTGTAGGCAGTTAAGCGATGAATAATATTCGTGAAAATGAAAATCGAATAGCCATCACCGTTTCTTTGCACACCGGAATGATTTTAAAATAAGTGGACTTTATTTTTCTACCAAATCCAAACAGTTTTATCGAGTCAAGAATCAGTTTTATGAATCTGACCGTGACACAAGGGGTCTTTTACAAGGAAAAAAATATTCTTGCGACATTCTGTCAAGGTAATAAACAAATAAATTGTCAAAATTGCCGAGGAGAAGATTAAAGGAAATCCTGGGAAGAGCATGAGGGCCATAGCCAAAAGGATGTGCCTTTACCATATGAAAATTGTCGGAATTATCAGTGAGAACCTTGGTTTCAATTCATATGCTCGTCGGAAGGGGTGATTTTCTGACTGAGTTTATGAATAAATACAAAAAGGTAAAGATTGTTGACATCCGCTACAATCTGAGACATAACACTTGTGGCATGCTGAGGTTCTTCTCTGATTAAATTAATTTTGCACAAGACCAAAAATGGAATACCAAGAATGATCACTGAATGTGCAAAGATCGACAGAAGTTTCTGTAATGATACATACGAGATCTCCTGACTACGTAATAGTTCATGGTGTCATCAGTAATGACAGCATGCCTCCCGTCCTTTTAAAACAAGACCTCAGGATGAACGTTGACACCTACATCAATGTCTTGGCGACGTCGTGAATGCCATGATGACAGCATCAAAGAATTATGTCTTCCAACAGGTCTCAGCTCCATCCCGAAAGTTGAAGAATTCATAGCTGACGGTTAACTTCCCCAGCCACTAGGGACTCTATATTCCTTCTCTAATTCTCCAGAGGACAACTTATTATGTATGGGGCGTTGTCAAGAGAGATGTCAATTTATTGCCAAATCTCCCCACAACACCATCCCGTCTATAAAGTACACGCTTGTTCAACAGTACAACTACTACAATATGAACGATACAGAGAAGATTAGCATGGCCCCTGTGATACCAGTTCGGCGGTAAAACTACTACAATATGAACGATACAGAGAAGATTAGCATGGCCCCTGTGATACTTGTTCGGTGGTACAACTACTAATATAGGAAGGATACAGAGAAGATTAGCATGGCCTCTGTGATACTTGTTCTACAGTACAACTACTACAATAGGAAGGATACAGAGAAGATTAGCATGGCCCCTGTGATACTTGTTCGGCGGTACAACTACTACAATAGGAAGGATACAGAGAAGATTAGCATGGCCCCTGTGATACTTGTTCGGCGGTACAACTACTACAATAGGAAGGATACAGAGAAGATTAACATGGCCTCTGTGATACTTGTTCGGCAGTACAAATACTACAATAGGAAGGATACAGAGAAGATTAGCATGGCCCCTGTGATACCAGTTCGGCGGTAAAACTACTACAATATGAACGATACAGAGAAGATTAGCATGGCCCCTGTGATACTTGTTCGGTCGTACAACTACTAAAATAGGAAGGATACAGAGAAGATTAGCATGGCCCCTGTGAAACTTGTTCGGCGGTACAACTAATACAATAGGAAGGATATAGAGATGATTAGCATGGCCCCTGTGATACCAGTTTATCGGTACAACTACTACAATAGGAAGGATACAGAGAAGATTAGCATGGCCCCTGTGATACCAGTTCGGCGGTACAACTACTACAATAGGAAGGATACAGAGAAGATTAGCATGGCCCCTGTGATACTTGTTCGGTGGTACAACTACTACAATAGGAAGGATACAGAGAAGATTAGCATGGCCCCTGTGATACCAGTTCGGCGGTACAATTACTACAATAGGAAGGATACAGAGAAGATTAGCATGGCCCCTGTGATACTTGTTCTACAGTACAACTGCTACAATAGTAAGGATACAAAGAAGATTAGCATGGCCCTGTGATACTTGTTCGGCAGTACCAATACTACAATAGGAAGGATACAGAGAAGATTAGCATGGCCCTGTGATACTTGTTCGGCAGTACAACTACTACAATAGGAAGGATACAGAGATGATTAGCATGGCCCTGTGATACTTGTTCGGCAGTACAACTACTACAATAGGAAGGATACAGAGAAGATTAGCATGGCCCTGTGATACTTTTCTACAGTACAACTACTACAATAGGAAGGATACAGAGAAGATTAGCATGGCCTCTGTGATACCAGTTCGGCGGTACAACTACTACAATAGGAAGGATACAGAGAAGATTAGCATGGCCTCTGTGATACCAGTTCGGCGGTACAACTACTACAATAGGAAGGATACAGAGAAGATTAGCATGGCCCCTGTGATACTTGTTCTACAGTACAACTACTACAATAGGAAGGATACAGAGAAGATTAACATGGCCTCTGTGATACTTGTTCGGCAGTACCAATACTACAATAGGAAGGATACAGAGAAGATTAGCATGGCCCTGTGATACTTGTTCTACAGTACAACTACTACAATAGGAAGGATACAGAGAAGATTAACATGGCCTCTGTGATACTTGTTCGGCAGTACAACTACTACAATAGGAAGGATACAGAGAAGATTAGAATGGCCCCTGTGATACTTGTTAGGCAGTACAACTACTACAATAGGAAGGATACAGAGAAGATTAGCATGGCCCCTGTGATACTTGTTCGGCGGTACAACTACTACAATAGGAAGGATACAGAGAAGATTAGCATGGCCCCTGTGATACCAGTTCGGCGGTACAACTACTACAATAGGAAGGATAGAGAAAAGATTAGCATGGCCTCTGTGATACTTGTTCGGCGGTACAACTACTACAATAGGAAGGATACAGAGAAAATTAGCATGGCCCCTGCGCAAGGATGACACGCACGATGATGCCCCAAATGGACAAGATCATCGTCTTCATGGCCTGTGCTTCTTTTCGCACTCTCCACGAGTCTGTTCTAGCTAATAATGGAGACCACATTGAATAAATAAAGCCTGAATTAATTTAACTATTGCTGTAGAATTTTTCATTTTAATAAATTCACTTTTTATACTTTCAATATATATATTTTACAAATTATATTATAATATTCCCAATTTACCTGCTATAACCTGTATTTACATTTTAAGAACAAACTGAATACATACGAATGTACAAGCGTTTCCCAGATGGCTAATATTAGATACTATAACTTTTAAGAACACATGTTCCTTAAGGGTAAAATTTTTATCTTTAAGGGTTTTTTTAATCATCAAAATGATTTTTCATAATTTTCTCCTTGTAGACTGGACAATAATATTCTGAAACTAATACAATTTTATAATTGGGTTTTCTCGGGATTGTCTCCATTTGCTTCGGAGAAATATCTAATTCCATTATAGGGAGATGTAGGTTATTGATATCGAATATCTCCTAGCCTTTATATTTACCACATTATATTATATTCCCACCTAATGTGTGTGTGTGGTATTAACTTTGATTCAATTTGTATAGAGTATATAAACATACCACTCCTTCAGACATAAAATACCAAAATTAACTTGTTAATATAATATCATATATTTTTTATAAAAACTATTTTTGTACGTATATAGTTTTTTATTTTAATACCATCACCCGACCAATTTTAACGCCTTTCCAAATGCTTCATTTTTATTTACTTGTGACGAAGACAAAATAT
>CP092865.1:166371321-166423709 GCA_030710605.1 Cordylochernes scorpioides | reverse complement strand
GTTATTTGATATCAAGTTGAAAGGTTGAGAAAAAGCTTTTAAAACAAGGTGACTCGAATTTGTTTTCTCGATTATAAAAATCAATAAACTTCAAAATCAATCAACCTATAAACTCCCATAAGATAGAAAAACCAAATAGCATTGAAAAGTTCCATTTTCTACCTACAGATGGCGCGATGTGTTTGTTGTTTAGTTATGTTGTCTATATACAGGTTGTGTTGTCTATACACAGGTTGTGTTGTCTATACACAGGTTGTGTTGTCTATACACAGGTTATGTTGTCTATACACAGGTTGTGTTGTATTTGACATATTGTCCTTTAAGTCAAAGAGCTATGTCGAATCTGATATATATGTGTGTGTTGTTTAGTTATGTTGTCTATACACAGGTTGTGTTGTATTTGACATATTGTCCTTTAAGTCAAAGTGCTATGTCGAATCTGATATATATGTGTGTGTTGTTTAGTTATGTTGTCTATACACAGGTTGTGTTGTATTTGACATATTGTCCTTTAAGTCAAAGTGCTATGTCGAATCTGATATATATGTGTGTGTTGTTTAGTTATGTTGTCTATACACAGGTTGTGTTGTATTTGACATATTGTCCTTTAAGTCAAAGAGCTATGTCGAATCTGATATATATGTGTGTGTTGTTTAGTTATGTTGTCTATACACAGGTTGTGTTGTATTGACATATTGTCCTTTAAGTCAAAGTGCTATGTCGAATCTGATATATATGTGTGTATTGTTTAGTTATGTTGTCTATACACAGGTTGTGTTGTATTTGACATATTGTCCTTTAAGTCAAAGAGCTATGTCGAATCTGATATATATGTGTGTATTGTTTAGTTATGTTGTCTATACACAGGTTGTGTTGTATTTGACATATTGTCCTTTAAGACAAAGAGCTATGTCGAATCTGATATATATGTGTGTATTGTTTAGTTATGTTGTCTATACACAGGTTGTGTTGTATTTGACATATTGTCCTTTAAGTCAAAGAGCTATGTCGAATCTGATATATATGTGTGTATTGTTTAGTTATGTTGTCTATACACAGGTTGTGTTGTATTTGACATATTGTCCTTTAAGACAAAGAGCTATGTCGAATCTGATATATATGTGTGTATTGTTTAGTTATGTTGTCTATACACAGGTTGTGTTGTATTTGACATATTGTCCTTTAAGTCAAAGAGCTATGTCGAATCTGATATATATGTGTGTGTTGTTTAGTTATGTTGTCTATACACAGGTTGTGTTGTATTTGACATATTGTCCTTTAAGTCAAAGAGCTATGTCGAATCTGATATATATGTGTGTATTGTTTAGTTATGTTGTCTATACACAGGTTGTGTTGTATTTGACATATTGTCCTTTAAGTCAAAGAGCTATGTCGAATCTGATATATATGTGTGTATTGTTTAGTTATGTTGTCTATACACAGGTTGTGTTGTATTTGACATATTGTCCTTTAAGTCAAAGTGCTATGTCGAATCTGATATATATGTGTGTATTGTTTAGTTATGTTGTCTATACACAGGTTGTGTTGTATTTGACATATTGTCCTTTAAGTCAAAGAGCTATGTCGAATCTGATATATATGTGTGTATTGTTTAGTTATGTTGTCTATACACAGGTTGTGTTGTATTTGACATATTGTCCTTTAAGTCAAAGAGCTATGTCGAATCTGATATATATGTGTGTGTTGTTTAGTTATGTTATCTATACACAGGTTGTGTTGTATTTGACATATTGTCCTTTAAGTCAAAGAGCTATGTCGAATCTGATATATATGTGTGTATTGTTTAGTTATGTTGTCTATACACAGGTTGTGTTGTATTTGACATATTGTCCTTTAAGTCAAAGAGCTATGTCGAATCTGATATATATGTGTGTGTTGTTTAGTTATGTTGTCTATACACAGGTTGTGTTGTATTTGACATATTGTCCTTTAAGACAAAGAGCTATGTCGAATCTGATATATATGTGTGTGTTGTTTAGTTATGTTGTCTATACACAGGTTGTGTTGTATTTGACATATTGTCCTTTAAGTCAAAGAGCTATGTCGAATCTGATATATATGTGTGTATTGTTTAGTTATGTTGTCTATACACAGGTTGTGTTATATTTGACATATTGTCCTTTAAGTCAAAGAGCTATGTCGAATCTGATATATATGTGTGTATTGTTTAGTTATGTTGTCTATACACAGGTTGTATTTGACCTATTGTCCTTTAAGTCAAAGTGCTATGTCGAATCTGATATATATGTGTGTGCAATTTCAACAATTTAAGAAACAAATTTCTACATTTTAATTGACAACCATAACCAAGAATAGGCCTTCAAGTGAACACTATAGAAGCAGAAAAAAAACATTTCAATGGTTTTCAAAAGAGAGCAATCCCTAAATAGATCTTTAATTAAAAATGAATATCATAAATATTGATAAATAAAGTATTTTTGATGCAATTTAAAATATATATTTGGATAGTTATTACGATGTGGTGGATTAAATTGGTGAAATATGGCTGAGAAGATGAATCACTGATGAGTCAAGCCTTGTCAATTCTAAACGTTGATTTCACTTGTTCCGTGATATTTAGTCAACCCAATTTCTTGATAGATCAAGAAAAGTCAATCACGTACGCGATTTGGAATGTTGGCTCTCGTCAGAGTGATGTAGGCTGTACCTCAAAGACCAAAATGTTGGCTCTAGAGTCTTCCTGAGAAAACATGAAATGGGTATTTAAGGTCAAATTTTAATAAATACGCTGATCATGTTTTAAAAAAAAATGATCAGGTGTTTATAGCTAAAACAAAAAAAGGCATATCCTGATCTCTCACATGATCATTTTAGATAGCAGAGCGACATCTAGTGAGGCAAATATCAAATAAACGTTGATTTAACTTTTTCCGTGATATTTGTCCAAACTAAATACTTGATATATTAACATCCCTCAAATTGCGCGTTTCTTTCGCTAGCTACAACGTTGCAAAAAAATTCATTCTTTTAAAAAAAGAATATCCTCTGTACAATGTATAGCTACACCGTATAATTCTATATACAGTTACGAGCGTCATTCTTCATCTCTTAATCATCAGTCAGTTTTCGTCTCTGTCACCGTTTGCTTTTTTTTTTTTGGAATGGCGCCCTCCTATTGGTTGGCTACGCTCACGCCACCTTTGCCCCCTCCTCCCACTCGCCTTTTCGTTCATGTAATTATTGTGTTGGAGCGGGTCGCTCCTTAAATAAATGCATATATTAGTTAATAACTAAATGGAATCTTCTCTTTCTTTTTCCCAGTATGAGACGCCTACGGAAGCCAACAGTACATAGACAGATAAAGCACATAGGCTATAGTTATTAACTAATATATGCATTTATTTAAGGCGCCAATTTATAATTGTAACAAATAGTATTTGAATCAAAACATTCAATCGGGTAAAACACGGGCGTTGCCCAGGTCATTCGGTTAGTGGTTATATATACTTCAAGATATTTTGTGTGTATATAAACCATTGCCAATCGTGTCATTTTGTACCCATAAAAGGAGGTCTTGTCCTAAAGCATGTACGATCGTCTATTTATATAAAGAATCTCTTCTCCCCAACTTGTGTTTTTTATTCTATAGCGAAGATTATCGTTGTCTTCAACACGGTATAATAGTTTGAACCAGCAAAACGTCTCATTTGAACTGTTTCCATTACACCCTCCCGAGTATTGCATAAAATCAATGGGTGAAAACAAGAGACCCCGGTGACTTGTGAGAACAAAATGGGACAAGTGTAAACTTGTGGCGGACAAACCTCACCAGCATTGGAGGCCGGGCCTTCTACCTGCATTGATTATCATAATTAATACTACATATGTTATATCTTGAATGCAATGACATGCACCAATTGAATTAGATTTTAGTTGGCAAAGCGCTACCCATCGGAATAAATAGCAACTAAACGTTAATTTGAATTATACCTCAATATATTGTCTAACTCATTTTATCGATAAAACAATAAAATCAAACCACGAACGCGTTTCAGGCTGTTGGTCTTCGTCAGCGTGGTGAAAGCTGTACATATATGGCTTACAATGGAGGACAAAGAGGCATCCTGATTAATAGGGAAATGGATAATTTAGGCTGAATTTGTTGAGTACGTTGGGATATATGAAACCAGAAAAAGTAAGAAGGTTCAGAGCATACTGTTTTATTCATTTTTACTGCCTGATATACTCTTTCTTGAAGAACCTTAGGATGTTATTCATCTGCAAAGTTGGCTCCTCTTTCCTTCCATAAATGCAGAAAATGCATATGTGCGTTCACACAGAGAAGATCTTTTGATTCAATGTTTTGTTTTAATGTATATATTTACACACAGCCTTATTAAGACCACCAGTCTTATACAGATTCACCACAGGAAGAAAGGAAGCATAGATGGAGCTCCTGTACTCCAGGTAGTGCAGCACCCAACAACAGCCTCCAGGTCCGACGCATGTCCAATGGCCACACGTTCCTTCGTGTCAAGGTTAGCGTATTACTGAAAGGGTAGTGTTGAATCAGCCGCGTTCTAGTTTTGGCTTTCCTCATCCAAATGGATCACGACATTCGGCGATTCTTTAATGTATGTATTTTAAAAATAGAGTTGTGGGTTTTTTAGGAATATAAGACGCTAATGTGCCATCTATATATAAGAAATGTAAGGCATTTAAGAGCACGAATGTTTTTTTTTTATATAAAACAATTTTTCTACTGTTCTTACTGCGAGGAAAAAATATATAGCGGTCTGGTAGATTAAATTGGCGAAACCGCTGGGAGGGTTCACCACTGATGAGCTAAGCTCTCCCAATAAATTTCCATGGCAGTAAGAACAGTAGAGAAGTTTGTTTTATTTTTAAAAGAAACATTCGTGTTCAAATTCTTTCATTTCTTATACATGTTAAGGAATAAAATGAAAGGATTTAAAAGCACGAATGTTTCTTTTATACATAATACAAATTTCTACTGCCCTTACTGCGATGAAAAAATATATTGGGAGGGCTTGGCTCATCAGTGGTGAACCCTCCCAGCGGTTTCGCCAATTTAATCCACCAGACCGCTTCTCAGAGCTCTAATACTGTATTGGACGATTCTGCTTATATACGCAGCACTGAAGGATGGAATCTCAGAAATGGTATTATTATCAGAATATGTATTATGTATAAAAGAAGCATTCGTGCTTTTAAATCATTTCATTTTATATGTATAGATGGCACGTTATTGCTTTGTGTTAATGTTAAGGAATGTTAAGATCTCGCAGTATATAACCGGTAACAACTTCTCCTATCATATATTTCCATGGTATGTTACTTGGTAATATTTCCTTGGGGTATGTGAAAGTATTGTTAAAGATTTATAGCTATGTGTCTTCGATTGGAAAAGATAAGAATTATGTGTCTCAGAGTGCGTCTTTTGAGTAACTTCAGAAACTATCTCCATAAACTACAATTCAAGATAAACGGTGCCCCATAAAGAAGTTAACGAAAAGTCACAGTGGTTTTAAAACAAACAGAAATCTACTTTAGATAGCGCGAGGGAATGAAGATTGTGGAAAGTTTACAATCAGAGATTTGAGACAATTATGGCGATGGCGGTAAACAAGTATACCGCTGGGACATGGGATTAGAAAGAATTCCTTGCGCTGGAAGTCTGGTATTAAAATCTTATCAGAAGTCTCCTCATGGAAGGTACAAACTTTCACTGCGGGGCAATTCCTTTATGGAAATTCAAAAGTGTTTTAAGTTGTAATTCAATTATAAATAATAATTAGGGAATTAGATTAGAACCCCTATTAACTACTTAGCATATATTCACACAGCTCTTTATGAATATTTAAGAGCAGCTTAACTTAGAACTTTATAAATAAGCTTTGGCCACCGCAGTAAGTAGATTAGTAGCGGTTAGGACTTTTTGTCGTCATTTCTATCTGTAAAGGTGAAAGGTTTCTGTTTATAGGAGGTCGAATTGGTTTCTTTATTATAGTTGTGTATCTCTCAAATATATATTATATTATATTACAATATAATGCGGATTAAAATTGTAAAAGTAGTTTGAAAAGTTTTACCGCAAATGTTTCTTTTGAACGAAAAAAATCGTAATTTATTTCTTCTTAAAATTAATTACGATCTTTTCGTTCAAAAGAAACATTTGAGGTAAAACTTGTCAAATGTCATATATTATAATGTCTATCACACACATATATATATATATCTGGAAACGCTATATTGATGATATACTATGCATCACAAAAGTTGATCTTTCCACCATTCTGAATTTTTTAAATAATCTCAAACCCTTTCTAAAATTCACCTTTGAAATAGAAGAAAATAACTCCCTACCGTTTCTAGACATACAACTAACCAGAAACCAAGATAGAAATTGAAACTCGAATATACCGAAAACCAACCCATACTGGAAGCTATCTGAACTTCAATTCATTTGGTCCCATCCACCATAAATTTCCGTGGTAAAAACTCTTTCAAAAAGACTAATCACACACTTTTCAATAAACAATAACGACACAAAAAAAGAAAGAACCAAGATATTTCAAGAGCTACTTAGCAATAATTACCCTAAACCGTTTATCAAAAAGCATTTCTACAGACCGAGAATATCACCCACAAACAATAGACAGACTTCATCCCAAAACATTTTTTGCTCCCTACCATACAGCTATGGCTGTGAAAGAATAGCTAGAAAACTAAAATACTACAATATCACAACAAGATTCCAATCTACCTCGAATCTTAACAACATCCTCCGCCATCCTGATACAAAAAAGATCACTGAACCAAACAATAGAACCAATGTCATATACAAAATACCATGCAAGTCTTGCCAAGCCGTCTACATAGGAGAAACCGGTAAACCATTAATAGAAAGAATCAACCAGCACAAATCAGCCCTAAAACACCATAACCCGACCTCCTTATTAGTAGATCATGCTCTCATCAATAGCCACATTCCAGACTTTGAACAAACATCAATAATATACCAAGATATAAAAGAAAAGCACAGCAGGCTATTCTTGGAGAGTTGGAGTTCTTTGGAAGACAGAAATAGTATAAACCGAAAGATCGATATACCGGACATGTACACACAATTTAGATGCTCCTAGAATAGGAACCTCTATGTATATATGAACTTCAGTGAAATGTCTTCATTCATAATGCAATAGCCGAATATTTATTTTGTATATATAGATATTTACTTTTCACTCTATTTATTCATTTATTTGAATTAGTATTGTACGATATTTATTTGCATACATTACTTTTTCATTTGGATGATTTTCGCCCGGGGAGATTGTGAGACGCCCGTGTCTCAAGTGTAACGCGCGGCTTGCCGCGAAAAGGGATGAGATCCTAGAAAAAGATGGTCGTTTAGCCCATCGAAATATCGGAAATAAAAAGAATATTCATTGAACCCAAGATGTGCCCTTTATGAACATATATATATATATAAAATATATTTTCTATTATATATATTGTCTATTGTATATATAATATTCCTCAAATATGTTGTATTTTTGTAAATTTTAGACTAGGTTGTGTGTGTGTGAATTTAAGATTTTGATTTGTTTCTTTTGTCATGAAGTGCATGAAATCAGCTATATAAGTCCTACATAGGTTTTAAATTTATGAGGAAAACGAGATTGTACAAACACAAACAATCTTTAATAAGACATATAGTCGTATACATTGATTTACTATAAGCTCTGAAAATGAAAAGAATAAAAAAGTAAACTATAATCACATTTATAATGGTAATAATGATAATAATGGTAATAATATATACACACAGGAAACATAATTAAGACAATTAAGCTCATAAACAGATTGGTTTGGGTAAATCCGAGAGAAAGAAAAGATAGAAAAAATAAATAAAATAATAAAAACACTGGTGTTCCCAAATGATACATACATACTACATGCCTTTACTAAGATATTTCATCTTAAAGATTCCTCAGATAAAGAATAAATGTTATAAATATTTGTGAGAGAGAAGCGGAACTTATTTATTTGATGCATAGAAAATACTACAATCATTTATTTATTTATTTCAATTCAAAACGCTATGTCCCCCTAGGGACACTTGCGCTAAATGTACATACAAATATAACAAAGAAAATATTCAACATGGAAAGATACACAGAAAGTAACTTAGAAAGATTCATAAATATTATTTACATATAGAGATATTCTTTGAATTTTATTTACAGTTACATCATTAAATTTAAAATATATACATATATACACACATATACACGCATACACCTATATATTGTTTACAACCATATGATATGTCCAATATTTCCTTGACATCGTTACATCAAAGACCATTTTTCTTAATGAAATCCAAAATATATTTACAAAGGAAATTAAATTATATATATGTGTCTTTACTTGAAATTAAATCACTAGGGCCTAAAGCTATTAAATCGTTGTTGACTCTGTAATCTTGAAAGAAAGGGCACTCTAGCAAGAGATGTATTGAAGTTTGTTCCCCCAATCCACAGAAACATGTCGAATCTTGCACAGCCTGAATTTTCTTAAGAAAAAACCTGAAAGTTCCATGATCTGTGATAAATTGTGAATTATAATAGTTTGGTCGAAAATATTTCGGAATATCATAAGGAAAGAAACTTTGAAATGTTTGATTAGTATTCTTTTTCAGTAAATTAATCCTTGATATAATGAAATATTTGGGTATACCTGGAATATACAAATCATAAAATTGTTCATCTTCTGTTGATAAATTATTCAACTCATATATAACCTATAATTCTAGATTCCATATAATCAGTGATCAAAGGAATATTGGCTAAAGTGTGAACACAGTTATAACTGGTTGTTTTATATGTTTGGGTACACCATAGCAGAATTTGATATTGCATTGAGTTCAGTTTGTACATATATTTTTTGCTAATAAATTGAAACCATATTTCTGTTCCGTAAGTTAACGTTGGTCTTATTATAGATTTATAAAGTGTAATCCTTTTTTGGGTGCTAAGACCCCAAGATTTTCCACATATTGAAAAAAGAAGGTTTTTCAATCTTTGGGTTTTGTTTAGTATAATGTTATGGTGAGGGCCAAAATTCAATTTGTTTTTCCATCTATGATTCGCAATCATAATTCCAAGAATTTTAATTTCTTCTACGGGCACAATAACATTGTCTCTAAAATTAATTAAAAATTTGTCTTTATTGTGCAAGTGTAAAATACTAGTTTTATCAAGATTGATATTTAGCTTATTATCATTACACCATTGATCTATATTTTCCAATTTCAACTCAATAGACTTTTTTAGATTTGTTAACCCATTATTCCAACTTATAATTGTTACATCATCAGCATAGCAAATGATTTCAGAGTTTGGTGATTGCAAATTAGTTAGCAGATAATTTAAATATATCAGCCATACCAACGGAGACAATGGTCTCCCTCCCCCCCCCCACCCTGAGGACAGCCCTTTGTTAATATCTTTGAAACTTTAATATTATTATACTTGAAAATCGTTTTCTATTTTTCAAAAAAGAACGTAAAATTTTGATCAATTCAACTGGTAAATTGTCTTCGTCTAATTTTTTAAACAAGGCTGGCCACCATGTATTATCAAACGCTCCTTGTATATCAATTGCAATCAGCGTAACTAGTTGTTTCTGTCTATGTTCCATTATGATCTTTGTGATTTCTTTCAAACAGGTTGTTGTTGACTTATTCTTCAAGAAACCATGTTGTCTGGGGCTAAGGAGATCATTTTTTTCATAGTATTCGTATATTTTATTTTTCAAAATTTTTCAAATATTTTTGATAAGTTAGAAATTATTGAAATAGGTCGATAACTCTACTAATTCTAAATCCGTTTTGTGAGGTTTTGAAATTATCCTGAGAGCTGCCTCTTTCCATCTATCTGGATAGTATCCGAAGTGAATGCATTTATTAAATAAATCGCATAATAATGGTAAAATATTTGGAAGGGCACTTTTGATCATGTTATTACTTATACTGTCAACCCCAGGGGCTTTTTTGATGTCTATGTTAGATATTAGGTTCACTATTTCCCCTTCCTCAACACAGACCTTATTCTTGTTAATCATTTTTAGTTTGTAATTTCTAATTAATTGATGGTAAGAATCATCCGTATCGAAATTATCATCTTGTTCCAACTCATTTAACAGATTGCTCATTGATCGTTCTTTTAGGTGTTCTGGGGCATTGTCAATTAAGTGTATTCCCCTTTGTTTATCTAGTTTTCTTAATATTTATTTAAAAAATTATATGTGTTATAACGGTCCCGCTCTATTCTCCCACAGGTATTCTTTGTAATAGGTGAGTAGACTCTATTCCTTATTCTATAGTCGGTGTAGTCTATGCAAACTCACCGCTTAGAAGCTTATACTGCCCCTAATTCAAGGATCTTTGAACTGTGAAGCCCAGACTTAAGTGTAGCTTATGTAACAATAGTATTTGGGGGTTCAGCTTATTTAGATATTATTTAGGTCTTGTTGAATTATTTTGATACCAGCATGAGATTGTACATATGTCTTCCTTATACGCAGGATAATTATTCTCCCAATAAACTATCGCAACATAAACAGAGCCCTATAAACTATTACTACATAGGCCTAACTCCTATAGACTTTTACTAGATAGGCCAAGCCCCAATGGATCTTTACTAGATAGGCTCTAAAGACCCATTAACTAGTACTAAATAAACTACTCATAGAGGCTGAACCCTCTAGACCATTTCTACATAGGCTGAACCTCATAAACTATAGATACATAGGCTAAATCCCCAAAGACTTTATCTAAATAAGCTGAACCCCCAAATACTATTGTTACATAAGCTACACTTAAGTCTGGGCTTCACAGTTTGAAGATCCTTGAATTTGGGGCAGCATAAGCTTCTAAACGGTGAGTTTGAATACACTACACCGACTATAGAATAAGGAATAGAGTCTAGTCACTTATTACATAGAATACCTGTGGGAGAATAGAGCGGGACCGTTATAATCCTTAGATACAAATATAGGTTCATTTGAATTACTTGCTCAATTGAATGTGTCACGGAGGCAGCAGCTAGAGTAATTTGTCCAGGAGACAATACGACTGGGCAGACTATAAAGGACAATAGGGCCCTCAGCTGAAATAACGTTCGTGGGGGAACCTCTTATCAGAAACCTATTTGTAATAAAATCCGTAAAATTACAAAATTTCAATCCAGATTGGCAAGCTATAAACCCTTGTGTTTACTTTAATCTTTTCTTTAATAAGAATTAGAAAAATAAACTTTTTTTTATATTTTAGAAAAGAAGTAGAGTGATCTTTCTCGCCTGTGTGTGCGATTGTTAAAAAATAAATATTTTTAAGAAAAATATTTTCTTTGGGGTTTAAAGGAGCCGAGAGTGATATAGGAGACGCCATTTTTCCATTAGATGTTGTTGATCCAAGGCCTTCATTGAAATGCCGCAGTGTTTGGACAGGCAAATGTCGGTGAATCCTTGGACCAGGTCGGGTGGACAGATTGCGTTACTGCTAAAAAAAAGTGAATACCAGATTGAAGAATGCATTTATATGGTGAATGAACTCAATAAAGAATGTATGATTTAGTTTAAATACAAGTTTAGTATATTATTGTTAGACCACCAAACACTTTCCGCTTTGTTGATTCCATGAATAAATGAATACACAACGTAAGGGATGGTGAAAGTGAGGATGTGTTAGAAATGGGAAATGTTGCAAACTGTTACTTATTCGAAAGAAATCAATTCAAAATACGGCATTGTTTTAATGTATTTGGTTATTGCAATTTGTATATTTATTAAAAGAGGATGGTTTTTTAGATACACTATTATCTATCCAGTGCGTTTGTCATAGTAAATAAGTACAATGAAATAAAAGTATTTCTTTTTACACATTATCACCAAAATTTACTTCTTTCACCAAATGTTACTGTGACTTCCTCATATTGAAATGTAGAGAGTATTGGATCGAATAAATAAATATTTGGTTAATGCAAGGCTCTTTTATTACAGGGAAATTTAAACCGGCAAGACTAATTATCTAGAAAATCGAATATGATTATTTTGATTATTTTAAGAAGCTGAACATTTTGCTTCTTCCTAATTGTAATTCAGCCGTGTATGTTCGAGAACATTAAAGAGGAGAGATTCTAATTAAGCCAAATACTTTAAACAAAATTAAGCCATGAATAAATAATTTGCCGTAAGGAAATTAATATAAAAAAGGAAAGGACATATTTCACCCATCAAAGTGACGTAAAATCAATGCGACTTCAGTTAGCCGTCTATACAAGACTCGGATGGGTGACAAGGCAGCAATACCAGATTTGGCAAATTGAGCATGTTCAATTTGCATGTTCACCTGGAGACCATGGCTTCAGACTATAATATTTGTCAATCCAGGGCGATTTGATGAACTCGTCACAGGATTCATGAAATCTTCAAGAAATTGTAAACAAAATGTTTATCTGGTAAAGTGGCTTGGTCAATTATATTGACCAGATTCTGTTAGTTTGTAGAGAAGGACAAAAGAAAGCGCATAGCTATTTACCACCCAAAACAAAGGAATTGTTTCCAACAATGGAACACGCCACAGTCACTAGCGTGAAGTCAGAATCTAGGATATATATATTGGCCAAGGTAGAATTAAGATTCTGGCCATGCTTTTGTATGTTCTTCGGCGTCGACTACTCGTGACCATAAAACATCACGTATGCAATTCTTTCTGACAAGTGTTCTTTATGACCATATATGTACATTCTTCATCTAACCAATAAAAGCCTTCGCGGTTTCTTTACTTTAAAATTACCCCTTTTTAATCCAAGTATTTATATGTTATTATAAATTAGTCTAATAAAGAATTTGCTTTCCGATTTGAGACCTTTAACGAAGAAAATAAAATATTACACATTTACATATCTAAAGAAAGGTTTGAGCTGGCCAACGGGAAACAACAACAATAGGTTTATATATGGGAAGCTGCGACATCTAGCGGTTGACTTTACAGAGTAGTTTGTTCTAAAGAACAATATAATTTTAAATTATATAATTTTTATATAACACACACATATATATACTTGATAAATAAAGAAATTGGGTTAGCCAAATATCTTTGGAAGAATCTAAATCAATTTTAGGCGATTTTTGTTCCACTAGATAGCGCTCTGCCATATAAAAAGCTCATGTTAGCGGTCAGGAAATGTCTATTTTGTTTTTAATATATATATATATATATATATATATAATAATATTTGGAAATACGTAAAATAAAATGGCCTGTGTGGGAGTACAAGGAAAGAGGGAAGATAGCCAGGTTAACAAACAACCCCCTTGGTAAACAAGTATCACGACTTTTCATTCTCCCCTAGGGGACTTATCTTACTTAAAGCGGCTTAAAAGCGGCTAGACAGGATGATCAAAGTTCAGTTCTCACCGAGGTGGTCTCGACGCCAGTTGTTCTAGGGGTTGTTCTGGGACCTTCTATCTTTCCTCCCCGATCTATTTCCTCACGGGTTTTTGCCTCTGGATCCTGTCTCCTGTGTGTCCTTACCACCCATCACTCAACCACCACGACTGCTTCTAACCAACATGCCACACTGCATTCATCCAACAGCATAAACTACAATACTACAGAGAGTCGACAGGATCCAGAGGCAAAAACCCGTTTTTGTCGGCTTGCTGATCCAGGATACTTTGGGGTTTTCTAGATGGAGGATTCTAAGCTTGCCTGTGAGTGTCGCATTTAGACGTTCACAGAGGCCGTTGGCCTGCGGATTGTTACTAGTTGTGAGAAGGGGTTGTATACCATGTTTTAGTAAAAATCTCCTAAACTTGGGTGAGGTAAACGCAGGTGCTCTATCCGAAAGGAGGCATTTGGGTGTATTGCTCTGCATTACCTTTTTTAAACACTGTAAGTATGTAAGTGTGCTGGTTGACTTAGAGGGGAAGGTCCATGCGTAACGGCTTAGATGGTCGACGATCACATGGAGATAAGTTTTCGAACTGCCATATTTTGAAAATCCGGCTATGGTGTCTATAGATAATGTGTCGAAGGGATGTGAAACGGGAGGAAGTTGTCCAAGTGTACCGTAATTGGGACCTTTGGGTCTTTTAATTAATTGGCATGTGGGACAAGACCTAACATATTTGACAATCGAGTGTGTCATTCCACGCCAAGTGTATTGGGTGGAAATGATTCTCGTCATCTGTGAAACACCAAGGTGATTATATTCTACATGTACCTTATTTTTTAGTGTGTGTTGGAGTGAGGGAGGAACGATGACTTTCGTCACGCCTTTTCGAGTTAGAGTGTGAAGGTCTTCTGGATTTATGGTGGCGTTTGGATAGGGAAGCTCAAGGGGTTGTTTTTCCTTTATTTGTGCAGCGCTGAGGAATCCAAAGAAAGGATTGCGCGATAGAAGGTCCGCCTCATGCTGTTTCGATCCTTTTATGTAACGGATCTCGTACTCGTATGTGGACATATTTAGACTCCACCGAAATAGTCGTCCAGTTGGATTTTTTATGGTCTTAAGCCACTGTAAGGCATGGTGGTCGGTGAAAATGGTGAATTTAACGCCGGTTAAATACACACGGAATTTGTCCACACATTCAATGATGGCGAGACATTCCAGTTCGGAAATTGTGTATTTTTTCTCGTGTGGCCTAAGCGCGCGGCTGTAAAATTGTACTGGATATAGAGTCCCATCTGGGTATTGTTGTTTTAGAACACCGGCTATGCCTAGAAGTGAAGCGTCACAATAAAGTTGGCACGGCAGGCCTTCTTTAAAAAGATGTAAGATTGGTTGTGAGGTCAGACTCTCTTTGAGAGCTTCGAAAGAGGTTTGGCATTGATTGTCCCAGTTCCATGTGGTGTCCTTCTTAAGTAACTTATTAAGGGGGGTTCTGAGTTGTGCATAATTAGGTATAAATTTATTGTACACATTAATGGCACCTAAAAACGATTGGAGTGTTTTTAGATTAGTTGGAACCTTAATAGCGTTGATTACATCAAGATTTTTAATTTGGGGCGTGTAGGTGCCCGATTTTATCGTATATCCTAAAAATTCAATTTGGGCCTTGAAAAATTCGCATTTATTATAATTTAATTTAATATTTTCTTCCTGGCACACTAAGAAGAATTTTTGTATATGTTGAGCATGCTCTTCTATGGTATTAGAAAATATAACAAAGTCATCAAAATAATGGGCTATGAAATCTAACTTATACTTTTGTATTACTTGACTTAGAGCACGTTCATATATTTGTGGTGAATTTTTCAGACCGAAAGGTAATCGAGAAAACTGGTACTGCCCTTCGAGAGTTACAAAGGCTAAAAGATTCCGGGAACTAGGTTCGATTTCAACTTGCCAGAATGCTGAACTTATGTCTACATTTGTAAAAATTTTGGCGTTTGCTAACTTATCCAAAACCGTTTCTATTAAGGGGAGAGGGTGTACATCGGGGCAAATTATCTCGTTTAATTTACGAAAATCTACGCAAAATCTTTTCGTTTTATCCTTTTTAGTTACAAGGGTGACTGGGCTAGCATAAGGAGAAAAAGAAGGTTCTATTATGCCGAATTTAAGCATTTGGTTGACCTGCTCTTGTATTTCTCGTTGATCAACTAGAGAAGCACGATAAGGTCTCAAAGCAATAATTTTATCGGATAAAGTATGAATCTTAACTGGGGGTATCTTCAATTTAGGTACATCAAATTTGTTACTAGAAAAAATATGAGAATATCTATTAATTATATCTAAAAAGCTTAAAGGGATGTTGGAATTTGAACAAGACTGGGATGCGGGTATCTGACATACATTAGTAGTATAATTAGGAATGCAATCATTAAAAACGTTATTTTGTGGCATATCAACTTATGTTTTTTATGAACCAATGACCTATTTTTCGCTGAACCTCTCAGTCTTTCTGCAGTGAATCTATTCCTACATTGAAACTTAGATTCTGAAAGTCAAGGCTTTTTTTTTCAACCATTCGACCTCAGAGGTCTTATTTTTTGTCAATTGACCGCAGAGGTCCACTTTTTTTTCACTCGACCCCGAAGATCTTTTCTCTTTCACGCACGTGCATGTCCATTATTTGTTTAATTTATTAATTTTAGTGTTATCAAGAGAACCGCACATAAGTTGTCTGCCTAATCAATCTCCTTCATTCTAAAGTATCTCTGTAAAATGTCTCAATACGTTTTGTTGACGAATGCTGCAGATATGACTATTTGCTCCAGCCTCTTTCTAATGGCTTCCTTTATTCATTTTTACAATGTTGAACCACTTACTTTACAGCTCTCTTACTTTCCACCTTTCCATTCTCTTCAGCTCCTCATTAACGTATCCATATTGTACATTGCTATGATTGTCCATACCCACACTCTGTACCATATTAACATACACATAAAATTAATTTGTACATAGCCAAATTATTTCCCACCCTCAAAGAATTTCCTGCACAAATTCTTCTTTGAAAGGGGGGGACATCTATAATAATATTTGGAAATACGTAAAATAAAATGGCCTGTGTGGGAGTACAAGGAAAGAGGGAAGATAGCCAGGTTAACAAACAATCCCCTTGGTAAACAAGTATCACGACTTTTCATTGTCCCCCACCCATCACTCAACCACCACGACTGCTTCTAACCAACATGCCACGCTGCATTCATCCAACAGCATAAACTACAATACTACATATATATATATATATATATATATATATATATGTTGCTTGGACTAATAGTCGATGAAATATATATAACAAGAAAAATGCAGAGACGAAATGCTTCTTGTTTTGGGAGACCGAACTTTCGATCATCATCGACTGGTGTAAATTGAAAGACGCGGACATGTACGCATACAGGGTGCGAATACCAACGCTCATAAGGCCATTAATAAATAAAAATGTACATTGAGCTAGGTTGTTTACGATGAACCATCACAGAATATATTTATAAACCTATCTAAGAAGTAGAATCAATTTTAAAAATAGTTAAAAATTGCCCACATTTAGGAGTGATTTCAATTTCCCCCGATATTCAAATGAAGACATTCCATAAAAAAGTCATTATAGACAACGTGTAGCCTTCCTTCCTTACAAGCCAACCAACTCTGCCAATTGCCGCCAATATTTTATTTGCATCATAACTTTCCAAGTTGTTATAAAATGGAACTATTTTATATTCATAGATATTCCATGTTTATAAATAGCTCACGTAATTTCACCCGGCAATTCATCCAAACCCCACCCCCCCCCCCCCCCTCGGTCACCCTTCAAACTGATCAATAAACAATTGCAATATTTGAAAAAAAGAAAAAAATATATATTCAAAATCATGTAGGTAGGTAAAGCATATATATTTTCATCCTAAATATTCACTTAAAAACAGCTATTATCCAAAAGATTGGATGAAAACAGAAAAATATAGCTGAATAAATTAGCATGATCTGTGATATTTTTTTATTTAATTCGGCAACACTTCGATCACTGATACATTATTCAGTGCTAACTTTTGTCCGCACCGAAACACGCCAATTTATTGACGTGAAAAAAAGAAAGAAAAAGTCATCAATAATAAAAATGAAGAACTAAATTAACTTTTAAATATTTGATGGGCTAGCAAATTTACTAATGGGAACCGAACTCAAAATAATTATTTTAACTCTCCTTTTTAAATTAGAATTACAAAGAAACAAAGTTTTTTATATAAACTTTTTTTTGCATATTGGATGCGTTATAAAAAAGAATAATTCTAAGTACATGTAGATACACAATTCTAGAAAAGTGATCATAGCGTTTTATATTCTCTGTATATGCAAGGATAGTTGAATACCAAAATTCTTAGAATTTACATAAGATAGAAATTGTCATATCCTCATCGTTTGTTTAGTAAGCTACATACCATAGGAGCCGATTTCGAATGTTTTCAATTCTTCATCAATTCTTCTTCTGAAGAATAAGCTCTTCAAAATATCCTTTCTCCAATTCTCACATCTATTTATCATAACAGAATATTTAACCTTTTAGCCAAAGAATTTTTATAGTTTGTTACTCCGCAAATTTCCCTTTTTCTTGCTTCTCTTTTAACTTACGAGTATGTAAATGAGGGTGCATTTTATTTACAATAAATTGCTTCATCATCCATATTTATTTCAACACACAAAACGCGATATCTCTGCAAGGGATAATTGCGTCAATTTGTTATTGTTTAAAAATCAGAAACAAAAATATATAGGTCACTATACAATTAAAAAAAAAATTGAGATAGTTTAGGAACCTGATCCTTTCATATCACACAAATAGTCATAACCGTAAAGTCATAGTCATATATATATATGTCATAATTTGTATATGTATATAGTTAATAATAGTTGTATTTGTATATAGTTAATGCCAAGAGATACAATTTATTCTCGTTAAATAAGTATGTAAATATGTTACGCTTGCGTTAAAATGTAAATATGTAAATTCATCCATGTATAAAAGGCGGCACAAAAAATAAAGTGGCAGACATCGCGGGCGCGCTGCTCGCTAGGCATAACGACTGCGCCTCTTCATTTAGCTACGACATATATATGTCGTGATCGAATGAAAGGGTGCAACAGTTATATGTAATAAATAATAGCAAAAATAAAAAATACAAATATTTTTATTCAATTACAATCAATTACAAATTCAAGCACCCCTCCTCTACCTGGCAGGCGGGAGAAGCAGCACAAGTAAGGGACTTCCCTGTAGGGTGAAGTACGGTGTCGTGAGTCCCGAGTCGCTACGGTAACAGTGAAGACCTACAGGAAACTCTGAAATGTGGCTGACTAACGGGACAATGGCACCCCCCATTCCATGGATTGAACATGACACCCCCCATCACCATAAATACATACAGATCTTCAACCTTAGTAACTGTCTGTTGTCTGACGCTATAGGAAGTGGGTATTCCAACAGTAGGTGTCTCTAGTCCTTGGTAATTATCCATACACGATCCATATACATTCATATACGTTATTATCCATTCACTTCTATATTTGCCATTTTGATTAAGAAGCTGGAACGATTAGGTTAGACAAACTGATGATCGCCGATCAGACCTTGAGACCCCCACTTTTTCCTGAATTAACTCCAGGAATTCATCGCCGTGACAAAGCAAAGATCTACCTACAAGAAGAAGACAAAACCGTTCTTTACGTTGCAAAAAAGGACTTGTAGCTAATATAGGACAATTTCAAGAAGCTGAGGCAAACCTTGAAAGATAACG
Organism: Cordylochernes scorpioides; assembly: GCA_030710605.1. Classification (NCBI taxonomy): domain Eukaryota; kingdom Metazoa; phylum Arthropoda; class Arachnida; order Pseudoscorpiones; family Chernetidae; genus Cordylochernes; species Cordylochernes scorpioides. The sequence continues at coordinate 166,404,394 of CP092865.1, read as the reverse complement.
CAATTAGTAGAAACAAAATTTTCTCAAGTTATGGGCCACATATAATACAAGGAAGAAGATTTTTAATAGAAAATATAATATATGGTAATATTATTCTTGATATTTTACTATTCATCTGATCTTTAGTTACATCTTTATTTTGCTTGGAACGGTTGAATTGTTTGGATTAAATATAATGCTTCATTATCCTTACATTTAGATTACCTCATCTTTCTACTGGATAATATTATAGGTTCCATTATCCCCCCCCCCCCCCCCCCCCCCCCCCCCTCTGTTGAACTGTCACAAAGAGAAAATTGCTGATTATTTAACTACTAGCCGAATGACCCGGGCAACGCCCGTGTTTTACCCGATTGAATGTTTTGATTCAAATACTATTTGTTACAATTATAAATTGGCGCCTTAAATAAATGCATATGTTAGTTAATAACTATAGCCTATGTGCTTTATCTGTCTATGTACTGTTGGCTTCCGTAGGCGTCTCTTACTGGGAAAAAGAAAGAGAGGATTCCATTTAGTTATTAACTAATATATGCATTTATTTAAGGAGCGACCCGCTCCAACACAATAGTTACAAAAACGAAAAAGCGAGTGGGAGGGGGGGGGGGTTCAAAGGTGGCGTGATCGTAGCCAACCAATAGGAGAGCGCCATTCCAAAAAAAAAAAAAAAAGCAAACGGTGACAGAGATGAAAACTGAAGAATTGATTAAGAACGCATGACGCTCGTAACTGTATATAGAATAGGTATTGGTGTAGGTCTCTCTCGTATAACCATGCTGCTCCAATAGGTTTACATATTCCAAAGAGCTGGGACCTTCCCGAACTACCCCAGTTTAATCCTCAATCTTCTAGCTCGAAATTCAATTTAACTCTTCTTGGAGTCTATCTATTTCTTTTCAACCATCCATAGATAGGTGGCTGTCAGCATTTCTGTCCTTTCGCAGATTCCTTTCTATGATTTGTCTCTTTATATTATAAGGTCTTCTTTATAAATTGTATATGAATTCCATTCTCAGCCTACCCAATCTCCCTTCAATATATCCCTTCAGTAATATCTTTTCCAGTGTAAGACAAGATATCCAAATATGATTGTCTTTCTCTCAATCGTCTCCAGAATGTAAAATCTTTCCTCAATCATTTTAAAGATATCTTAATTGCTCATTTTTTCCGAGGTGACCTTATTCTAAACATATCTAAAGACCAAATACGTTAGGTGTCAGATTTAAGAAAGGTGTAACACATCTATGATAGAACGAAGTTTGACAATTATCCCGCAAATGTTTCTTTTGAACGAAAAATCTAAATTTATTTTAAAGAGAAATAACGATTATTTCTATCCTTAGGGCTGAAGTATGAAAGGATGAATTGTGAAGAGTAATGATAAATGTAAAAATAAAGTGTCCACTCTTGTTACTCTTCACAATTCATCCTTTCATACTTCATCCCTAAGGTTAGAAATAATCGTTATTTATCCTTAAAATAAATTTAGATTTTCGTTCAAAAGAAACATTTGCGGTATAATTGTCAAACCTCGTTCTACAATCATAAGCCGTATTATATTGTATTACATCTATGATACTTTACAAAATAATTTATGCTATATGCTTAATATTTGGCTTTCAGTATATGGCCTTCTCAGCTTACCAAAAGTGTATAAAATAAATAAAATCTTTCAAAATTTAACATATATTTCCGTATAACAACAAGTATATGTAAATATATTATATTTACATATTATATTCCTACAATATATGGAATATCAGCCACACACACACTTTGATAAATTCTTGATTATATACACCAGGAGATCTCATTCGTGAAAAAAAAAAACATTTCTCTAAGCAAAAAATGGTTCCCCAATTCAAGAAAGAGAAAAAGATAAATAGATATGTTTGTATAAAAAATGAAGATTAAAAATTCTCGCTGGCTGCGGGGATCTATCACCATTAGTTGGAGGTTAGGAGAGAACCAATCCATCCGCGTCGTCATATTTCACCCAGCGCCATCTTTCATTGGAAAACTTTACATTTGGAAATCTATATATACTCTGGATAGGTTATTCCTTACGGTGATATACTCTGTGTAGGTAGAAATACAATGGTGGAGTTTATATATAAGTATCGAGCTATCTGAATTTGACTGTGACTTCTATAATACAGTATCAGCTAGCTTGCGAGGAGGTGGATTACAAATCTGGATCTCCCCAACACCATTTCTTGGTCGTCACTCAGGCGTTGTGTCTTCTCCGGCCATGACGCAGATGTGGCAGTGAGACTGGCCCTACACGCTTTGCCCAATCCAGCCTCGGTCCAACAGTCCTGTGTCGCCTGTGGGTCCAGTGACCTGACGCTAGCCTACTGGTCCTGCCGCTACATCATGCCTCATATCTGAAAGGTCTTCACCATCCTTCAGCGTTCCCCTGACCTTCAGGGCTGGGTCTTCGGTCTTGGCCTGGATGATGACGCCCTGGCCACCCTGGCGTCTGCAAAGACCTGCATATATAAATATATAATATATTATATTTATATACTTCAAAAAGTTCATAAACTATTAATAAACAATATTAAAAACAAATTCGACTAATTAAGTGTAACAGCGTGTCTTGAAATACCATGCTACATACTGATAAAACTTATAATTATCGTTTCTACTGTGACAAATCAAGATGAAAATATTTAGATATACAAACACACTACCAAGATCTCATATTATTTCATACCAAAACACAGTCACACACATTACACATTGGTTACACATAAAATATAAACATAAAATGAAATTAAACACACAAATATTCAATTCATTTTTTTTCGAAATCCTTGTCTTTTTTTTTCTATTTAACTCTATAAAGGTCTAAGAGATTGGTATGATCGTAAAGCTTAATGTCGAAACAATCGCCAGGTTAACTTTTGACAAGACTCTGCCAGGTACCAATCTCTTTCCACCCTGGTCGAACCATCATGGTTTCCATCTGAAATAAACAAAATTATTACAATTATATTATCTCCAACTTGTAATAGGAATTATTATTAAAATATACAAGTATCAGAGTCATCAAGCAACAATTCTTAATCAATTCTGTCACCGTTTGCTTTTGTGAATGGAATAAATACCCAAATATGGCCATTTCTTATAATCATCGGTAGTTCAATGGAAGAATGCTCGCCTGCCACGCAGGCGGCCCGGGTTCGATTCCCGGCCGATGCATTTTTTTTACACTTTTTAAAACTCATTTATTCAAACTATATTAATTTTGAAACAACTAAATGGATTGCAAAAAAAAAAAATAAATAATAAATCAAATACCTAAACACTAATATAATACAATTTTTGCCATTACACACTTTTTTCCTGTAGTTTATGTGTTTCTTCTGTATTGCTATTCTATGGCACTTCTACTATTTATTATTATGTACTTTCAGTATGAAGGATACTTCACTCGGGGGATTTCTCGGGCGAAGCCGGGTCATTCTTCTAGTTATAATCTAAAACCCATATATAATTTTTAAAATAGAAAAAAAAAACATTTTTTTAAAAATAAATATTATCATCGTTCTATCTTTAGCTCTCTCTCTTTTTTATTCTCTAAATATTTTCCCATCTTCCTTTTTTTTCCATGTTCCGCATATATGACCGGTAACTGCCGACACTTTTGCGTGAACCTTGGTATAGCCGTTTAATGTAATTGCAAAAATTAAAACTTTTTATGTCTGTGAAATATTTTAATTTATACTTCATTATCTTTATTTTTCTTATTTTTTCTACTTTAGAACTTTCTAATGTTTATTTTGATAAATTAAGAACTTAATTCATACTAATGATTACAAAAAAAACATTAAATATATAGGTGTACGTTTATGTAATTGGTTTTTATTTAGGTAATAATAAAATAAGTCGGCAGAGATTTACGGGAATGAGCCTAAATCACCGTTTAGTTGTGATATATTCCGAGAGATGGCGTCTGAATTGCTCAATAAAGAGTCCGAGGAATATGGCTATTTATTCATCTAACTGCCTATCTTTATCTTACTTTTATTTAATCACATCGTCTCGAGTGTAGAATATTACAGCCACTTGAAGCGTCTGTATGTTAGTGTCGACTATCAAATCCTCTACTATTTTAGAGACATATACACTCATAGATAAAAATAAAGGAAGTTGTACCTTTCATCTTGAATAACAACTCCGCCTTTGCCGGTCCCAAGCCCGGATGAAAAAGGAGGAGGTGGAGCAGTAACAAGCTCACTAAAAAACCTGGATTCAGCTGGCCCGGCTGATAGTACCCTGTAAGGGCTCCTAATCCAGGGATACAGGATGAGTAGCGTTTGTACTCCATGTTAGGAGCAGCTGCACATGGCGTCTGTTCCTCATGTCAGAGGCGGACATTTCTTTTGGAGCTAAGTCGGCCTGCCACTGAGTAGTGCCCCCAGTCTTAATGACAAAGGCAGACGCATTCTACTTCACCCAGTCATGATGGTTGTCAAACAGACACCATCAAGGGTCACAACTTGATATCCTAATATGATTGAGTGGAGATAAGAAAGAAGAAGAAGATCATGAATAACAGGATTCAGACAATCACTCTGAAAGATACACTCATGAATAAAACTTAAGGAAGTTGTACTTTTTGGCATGTATATCGGGATTCAGACAATAACTCAGAAAGATACACTCATGGACAAAACTTAAGGAAGTTTTACTTTTTAGAATGTATATCAGGATTCAGACAATAACTCAGAAAGATACACTCATGGACAAAACTTAAGGAAGTTTTACTTTTTAGAATGTATATCAGGATTCAGACAATAACTCTGAAAGATACACTCATGGACAAAACTTAAGGAAGTTGTACTTTTTAGCATTTATATCGGGATTCGGAAATAACTCTGAAAGATACACTCATGGACAAAACTTGAGTAAGTTGTGCTTTTTAGCATGTATATCAGGATTCAGACAATTTAGGGAGTATCTAGAACCAGCTTTTTCAGTCGTAAAATTAAAACTTATACTACAACACTGACGAGAGCCAAGAATCTGAAACTCGTCGTTGACCTTTCTTGATTTATCAAATTTGGGCCAATGAAGTTGTACCTTTAACATGTATATCAGGATTCAGACAATAAATTTGAAATATATTTGATACACAGTGAGACCTTTATTGAAGACACACCTGTTAATTATGTGCGAACAAAATTACCTGTCCCAAAAAAAAAATGATCAAAGACTTTCAATTTCCTTAAATTTTATCCATGAGTGTATGTATGTAAGAGTATAAAGTCAGGTTTGAACAAAGGTACTGGGCAGCCTGATTCCATCCGTGTTACCAAGCTTATTTTCCTGCCAGGTGGTGTCCAGGTGTGCAAATTAAACACCTGAATATGACGTCAGTTCGCTGCGTGTGTGACCAGAGAGAAACGGCTGGATATTTTGATGGAAAAACAGCATTGAGAGAAAAAAAACAATAATTTTTAAATTGGCAAATTAAATATGAATATATTCTAACTAAAGACAATATGCAAAAATATTCGAAAGTATATATATGTTTTGATATTATTTTTGTTGCAAAATAAATTGAGATGATTAGCTATGTCTGGTTAAGGTATGCTGTCTAGAAGTGGGTTATGTTTAGTTAAGGTAGGCTATGTTTGATTGAAGGATTTGCATATTTGAAATTAATTTTTCTTTAGGAATTTTGAACAAATAAACAGGTGATATCCTGTCGGATATATATCGCGACTAGTTCAGTTTTCAAATTGAAACAATGGGAACCTATATGCTACGAGTTAGGTGTAATAAAGGGCATATGATAAGCAATAGGGAACTTGGGACTAATTGAAAAAGAAAAATTGGAAAATGTAAAAAAACATTAAATATATATATGTGTAGAAGCAATGGGCGCTTCTCCCCTCAAAATAAACGTCAGAATCTGACGCCATCTATTGAACGTCGCCGCAACTAGCGGCATCGGGTCGGTGACAAAGCCACAAGCACCAACTTTGGCAAACTGATAAAGGTCCACCTAGAGACCATGGTTTCGGGCTAATGGCCCTCGTCAGTCTAGGGCGGACTTTATTCCATGAGACCCACACGGGATCTAATGGAATCCTCACAATCTACCAAAGAGGCGTTTTGCTGGCAATGTGGCTGGGCCAAATCTATTGGCTAAACATAGATGGAAAATTTCCTCCCGGCAAATTTTCATAAATGGGTGTATATAGATGTTGTAATAGATTGGCATCAGGCGGCGTTCTATTTGTTTATTCATGTTCTCCTGTAGAAGGGCAGAGATGTCAGAAAGTTTGAGATTGCTTTAATAAAATGAAAAGAAACTTATTTCCAGAAAACTGGTCAATTATTAAATTAAGTTTGTTTATAATCATGTTTATATACAGTATATCAAAATTGAATGAATTATAAAATAGGAAGGTCTCAATCTGTGAAATATTTCCACAACTTATATACCCGTCGTATATGTGGCGAAACATTTTATTGCGTTGCCTCTGTCTGGGTTGCTCATTACCAGGCCACTATAGTCTCTTAGAATTTATTAGAACACTAACTTCTACAATATGGACTGACTGACTGACTGCTAACAACTTGTAGTGCTATTTATACATGAAGTCAGAAATGAGTATGCAAAGAGGATATTTGCATTTCTGCAAATATCCCAAGTATGCAAATACACAACAAAACCTAATTATTAATCCTAAAATGAAAAAAAAAACGCCATTTTAGTCAAATAATTCCTTGAAAAGGACGACATAGGGTTGTCGAAATGTTGGAAGTATTTTTAAAAAGGTTGATGTAAATAATGTACAACTCATGTTAAACACAGATTGTTACATGTTTCAAAATGCAACTATTCGTTCGCCGATATAATTTTCTATAACAATAAAAGGAGATCAAAGCTTCGGTAAAATTATCCGCCATGTTTCAACCTTTGAATCGCCTAGTTACTTTACCACACTTTGCTATCAGAAAAAAGGTATATTCGGCAAATTATGAATAAATAGTACAAATTAGTTAAATTTTCAAGTGGATAAATTAAGAGAAAGGTATTTTCTGGCCTTGCAACTAAAGGTTGCTTATGGCTTGCACCATCTATCGGAAAAATATCAATTAATCGTTTATTTTAATAATTCCAGAATTCAGATATAAGAAAATTGCGATATACTTTTATAAAAATATCTAAAAACCTTACGTAATGAGTTTATTTATTGTTAAAAAATTGGCCAACTACACATTTCAGGCTGTTGGCACTCATCAGTGTGGTGCAAGCTGTACATCATCGACAAAAAAAGCTTTTCTTCGAGGCTTCTTGAACAATAAAGAAATGAATATTCTCAGTGCCGTAAGGGCGTGAGAAGCCAAACATTATGAAAATATAGGACAAAAGTTAAATTGTACTGGGATCAGGTGGCTAAATGAAGAGAAAGGTATTTCCTGATCGGGTAACAAGAAGTTGCTGATGGCTTGCGCTATCTGTCTGAATAATGAAGATTTTAAAATTCCCTTGGTGATATCATGAAATCAAAGTCTGATATAAACTAAACCTTAAAACATGGTCACCAGGTGAGCGTTCTGTATTTCCCAAAGTTAGTGTTGTCACCGATCAGAGTTTGCTAGATTTGGGTTTATTTTAACGTTAGATAGTTATCCTTTCTTTTCAGATTCTATTTATTCCGATAGAAGGCGCTATACCATCATACCAACATTTATTCGCATGAACAGAAGATTCTTCTTTCTATCAAATTCTCAAAATGAGTCGCATGATCAGAAAGTTAACTATATCAAAATAGCTAAATACACATTCTTACACATTCATAGATATTATCTACTATTGTAACACGCAACTTCTAAACTATATTTTATAGACGTTATAGACCTTTTATAGTTATATAATGAAAATCAATAGTGTTTTATCAAAATAGAATTTATTTAAATGCATCATCACAACTGCAGAGTTTCTAATGTGTTTGAAGAGCTTTCATTGACATTCCAAGCTATAAAAATTCCCCCAAGATTTGCCCAAGTTCTCTAGAGGCCAAAACAAAGAAGTTGCCCCATAATTTATAATTTATCTTCTGCCACAGAGAATGGAGAGATCATAAATTTTAGAATTATCGCCCTCCAAAATTACATCGGATAAAAAGAAAAATTTGGTAGAAAACTGAATCGAAATTTTTGCAATATAAACATATCCCCGCCTGAAATTTCTAATTTTGTGAAACTGAATTTATCCTTTGTTTGATCAAAGACTTGAGAATATAAAGTAGAGTGTATTTAGAAATACTCTCGTAAAAAAACTGGCATATTAACAATACATTTTATATAAACCTATACGTAGACAGATTGGTAGTTTAAGTGGTATTTAGATTCTTATATTGGATTTGTTTTTAATAATTCAAATTGTCAACGCACAGATAAATCATGTATACATAAACATAAATTTAAAATAAAACACTCATTATAATATAATATTGCCAATATTATATATATGTTATGAATAATATGTTTGTTGTAAAGATAAAGGATTGAAGGCACAGTCGTGATAATAAAAAAAAAGATAATTATTTCTATAAAGTAGTTTTCATTTTTAATTACTTGAATAAATATTACACATTAGTTATTTTCACAATTATGAATTGATGAAATTAATCCTATATTAGTGACTAAAAAAAAGATAGATATTTTAACAATACATATTTACAACAAAACTGAAAGTCATTCTAAAAACGATGATAAAAAAGTATAATTATCAATAAATAAAAATAAAATATATATATTTTTTTAAATATGAAATATTTGAGCTTTTAGATTATAATGAATATATATAGAAGTATAGGGCGCCTCTCCCGTCAAAATGAACGTCAAAACCTGACGCCATCTATTGACCGTCGCCGCAACTAGCGGCCTCGAGTCGGTGACAAAGCCACAACATCAGCTTCGGCAAACTGAGAAGCGTCCACCTAGAGACCATGGTTTCGTACTAATGGCCCTCGTCAGTCTAGGGCGGATTTTATTCCATGAGATTCACACGGGATCTAATGGAATCTTCACAATCTGCCAAAGAGGTGTTTTGCTGTTGCGGCGACGGTCAATAGATGGCGTCAGGTTTTGATGTTTATTTTGACGGGAGAGGCGCCCTATGCTTCTATGGATCAATTTCCTCCCGGCAATTTTCCATCTATATATATATATTATATACCATTGTTGAAATAGAAAACTTATATGCTTGTTTCGAAACAAGAGTATTCTGCCAATGACAGGCAGTCGTGAAACCCTTTGAAAATAATAAAATAAAAACTTTTAGATCATTATTTGTTTTAATGTGGTGCTGAAAAAATAATTAGAGAAAGAACTACCTGACTTGAGGTGTGAAAAAGAAAGAAAATAAAACACTTAAAAGCGTATTTACATATTTACAAATATATATATGATTACAGAAGATATTTCTGTAAAACATCATTTTTCAAATGAACCCACGCCGAATTTCAACAATTGTCAAATTAAAAGCAAATTTGAACGTGTTTGAAATAGTTAATGTTTATTATTGTAATCTTTATTATACGTGTTTTCATATAAATAGGTTTGAAATACTATAACAATTATTCAAATAGATATAAGTAATTAATATGAAAATGTTTTAGAGAGAGAAATATATATAATAATTTCACAAATAACACACAAGCCTCTTAGGACATATATTTTTCAAATATTTCAAATTTATCAAAAAACTAAAAAAAAAAAATGGAGCAAATTCCTCTCTCGAAATATTTTTGTCCTTTTTTCAAATCGATCATCTGATATCCGTTTTCTTTACTCTTCATCTAAGCATTTTAGATATTTGGTAGAAACTTATTTTTAATTATAAAAAGGTTTATCTCTATAACAGTTCCAATACTCATATGTTACTAATTGATTTAAATCTCCTGAATGTAAATTAATTAATGCAACAGGTTTCTAGAGTTTCTTTTCATTTTATTAACGCAATCTCGAGGTTTCGGCCATTTCTTCCCTTCTACAGCAGTATATAAAAACGAATAAACGCCGTTAAGATGCTATTTACTGTATCTACTGTACTAAACAGATTGATGTGGAACAAATGAATCTGAATTATTTCACTTAAAAATTTATAAAAGATTTATAAAGTAGAGAGGGTCGGTGGAAGGGTAATATAAACCGTTGGGTTTCGACCCGGGATCGAATTCCTCATTGAACACTTTTTTCAAATTAGAAAAAATGTTTCAATGGCCCCCGATTCTTGAAAAGGTCCAACTCACCAGCCAGTGCAAATGACCAAACTGGTACATTTGTAAGATCAAAGGTAGAACTGCTTTTCACATGTAGAGACATGTGGCTAACTTACAGTAAAAGAAGTTGCCAACTAATTCCCACCAATATTATCATGGCCTGTACCACATTTCCTAGGGATAATTTAAAAAAAATGAAAAACATGAAATATAGAATTAATGATGGTGATTGACACCAGCTGTATCTCTTACCTTCACGAACGCCACTGGAAGGGCGTGTAATTTGAAGGATGTCGAAATTCTCTATTAATTGCAATTCGACAGGCTGAAGCTTTCAGAATTCAACTCTGCGAACCTTTGAAGAATATATTACTATGGATCCTTCTTCAATTAATGCCTACAGTTCTAGTCTGAAATGAAAGAAAGTATGTTAACAATATTTTTGAGCCTTTGCTTTATCAAGGATGGTTAAATACGCACGCGGGATCAATAGGAATTTCTGTTTGACTTATCATTGATTTACCTTCGTGTATTATAGAGAACAAGCAAGTAACACATACAAAGAACATCACCAAACAACAGCCGTCAGCAAAAGAGAGGAAGACTTCACTGCTGGCCAGATGAGCTTCTTCCTTCCTGATTGGTGCGTCCACCCCCGGTCTATAGGTGATAGAAGGTTTTAGCCTCCTCTATGTGTTGTCATAACACTATGTATATAAAATATGTTGCTTAAAACCAGAAGCATTATATTAAACGTTTCATATGGAGTTGGTATGTAAATATGCCTCCAAGACCTGGATTCCTAGACTGAGGAGAAATGGAAAATCTACAGGCTTTCGTTATTGCCGTGATGATGACGGACGAGGAGAATACCAAGGACTGACCGAATAAGCAAAGAAGATGTTCTAAAATAGATCGAGGTGGGATACAACCTACTAGATACGATTGAAAACTAGCATGTTTGAACATCATGTCCGACACTCGGAGTGGTTAAAGGTATTGCTAGAAGGATACATGGATGTTATACCTTAAAGATAACGACCAAGCTTAGAGTTAATGGAAAATTCGGGGAGAAGACCCTACGATACCATCAAAAGAATAGTCATAGAAAGGAATCTAGAGATCTGAAAGACCAGGAATTATTCCAGCCATCAACTAACAAGACAATTGTGTGACAATTAATATAATTTTTTAACATCTTGTCAATACAATGCACAGTCTGCACTATTGTTTCAAATTTATAATTAAATATATAAAACTATAAATCTATATATACCCCAACAGAAACATTAATTATAGGATATAAACAATAGTATTTTAATAATATAAAATTTAAGAAGTAATCATATTTTCATTATAAACAGTTTACCACACCATTCTGCTTTATTCAAACCTCACCACTCGTGCATCACGTGGATGTTTACAGGTTTAAATTCCCGAGGAAGATAGGCGAACAGCCTAATCGAAATATTGGAAGGTATAATAAATATTTTTGATCCAAAATAAGCGTAAATATACAGAATATTGAACTATGTATACAGTGAATTAGTGCATGGACTCTCTGCCACCACTGCAGAGTTTAATGAAGAATCGCCAGCGTGTCTACAGCGACACCACGTATTTTGGCATCAAAGAGAATAAGACCAAGACAGAGAAGGTTGGCTTGTCACTAGTAAGTGATTAACTCGAGCTAGAAGTACACAGAGCTTATGAGATTATCGAAATACAAGCTAAATAAGTGCAATAATATCTTAACTAGAAATAAAGCGTAAGGAGAAAAGATTTTTTATTCACATAATCGTGCGACAAGCTTTCGGGCAGCCACGCCCTTCGAGAATTGGAGAATATATAAAATGATTATAATGAAGCTATTCACACCTCTATTCGCATACACCTTTCATAAAAGACTATCTCAATTATAAATCAATACGAACTGAAAAAAAAAAAATACCAAGAGAAATATTTACAACAATAAATAGTAAAGAAAAAGCTAGTATTATGAATCATTTGTATCAATCCATTCATAATGCTAATTATATAATTCGCACTATTTTTCCAAACGGAATTCCTATACAGTTCCATCCAAATTTTATAGTCACTCAATTTGTCACATCACACGGAAAATTCCAGAAATACTTACATAAAAGAAGTCTATCAGTAGCACCAAATTGTTTCTGCGGAGAAACTGAACAAACTGCTCTTCACCTTATCTACGACTGTCTGTACTTTACAGAAGTGAGATATCGATTGTTAACTTTCTTACATCTGCCACTTTGTCTATAAAAATTTTAGGAACTCTGTCGATTAATACATGTAAATTTGTAAATATTTTCCTCTGTAATAGGGGCAAATATTTCAATATGGCGCCTATGATTGATTAATAAAATAAAAAAGCTATATTTTATATATTGTAAAGAAATATTGATTTATAATTGTTACATATATGCGATATAAATCTTATACTAATCTCCAATTATATGTAAATTAATATATTCGAATGTCCAATCTAACTATAATCTGACACTTACTACCCACATGCAGACGATAGCAAGAAAACTGGCTTCTTATCCTCATAAAATAAAATAAAGCCAAACGATACTCCGACAAGTCGTCTGGAAGAACCAGATTGATGAGTGAAGGTTTAAAAACTGATTATGATGATAAGAAATGTTGCAATCCTCCCTTTTATCTTATTTATGGCGCTTAATTATAGCAGTGTTGCAATCCTGTCGACACATACTTCTGCCTTATTATAAAATAAATTCTGCGGTTATAAACTTCAGAATGTTATCACATATATATATTTGGATACTTTACATATATTTATTACCATACGATGGTTCTTGATTAAGACGTCTTCTGACACAACAATGAGGAGATGCCGTTTATCTTAATTTGACTATTCTCTTCATGTGTATAATACTTTCTTCAGAATATGATGCATTAGCGCGCCATTTGTTATCAAAATTAAAAACTATTATAGACGCGTATGTTTCTTTTTAAAGTTCACCACTGATGAGCCAGGCCCTCCCATTAATTTTTCCATTGCAGTAAAGACAGTAGAAATTGTTTTATTTTAAAAAAGAATCATACGCGTCTATAATAGTTTTGAATTTTAATATTTTCTTTGTTTTAGTTGTTCCATTTTTGAAAATACGTTTTACTTTCAAGAGGGAGACATCTAACTATACACAAATATATTAATTTTATACATTCATAGACAAAACCTAAGGAAGTGGAAAGTCGCTTATATCGTCTTTTGTCTGTTTTTTGTTGTTGTTGAAGACAGAGACAATTTTATTCACACTTGGCTATATCGTGTGTCTTCAATAAAGTTCACTATGCATCAAATATCTTTCAGAGTTATTGTCTGAATCGCGATATACACGATAAAAGGTACAACTTCCTTTTTAAGTTTTGTCTATGAGTATAGTTATGGAAAAACTATTTTTGAGCTTCATTTAACAAGAAAACGTAATTTCTTTAATATATATTTCAAAATTTTCGAAAATTCAAAGCACACGCAACAAAGATAACAATCTCTTCTACCAAATCTGAAATTCTCCCATTCCAACCGTCGTACTATGACGATAGAAAAAGGTTCATTTCCAGAGCAGAATAATAAAACCTAATTAAATGTAAATTTTGCCGGGCGGATATTGATCTACAAAGACAGAGGTCGCCTCTCCTGTCAAAATAGACATCAAAGCTATATATGAAATATATTTTTTTTTCTTCTTCTTTCTTATCTTCACTCAATCATATTAGGGTATCAAGCTTGTAGAGCTTATTAATAGTGTTTGACAACCATCATGACTCGGTGAAGTAGAATGCGTCTGCCTTTGTCATTAAGACTGGGAGCACTACTTAGTGGCAGGCCGACTTAGCTCCAAAATAAATGGCAGCCTCTGATATGAGGAACAGACGCCATGTGCAGCCACTCCTATCATGGAGTACAACGCTGCTAATCCTGTATCCCTGGATGAAGAGCCCTTACAGGGTACTATCAGCCGGGCCAGCTGAGCCCAGGTTTTTTAGCGAGCTTGTTACTGCTCCCCCTATTTCTTTTTCATCCGGGCTTGGGACCGGCAAAGGCGGAGTTATATATATATAATAAATGAAGACAATAAGACGCGACTTCTGTTCATAAATAAGTCAGACATATACTGTCCTTACTAGAGAATTATCTAATACAGTATTAGAGCTCTAAAGAAGCAGTTTGAAATATCAAATTCGCGAAACCGCTGGGAGGGTTCACCACTGATGAGTCAAGCCCTTCCAATATTTTTCTCATTGCAGTAGGAGAGTAGAAGTTTGATTTATTTGTGAAAAGAAACATTCGCGCCTTAATGTTTCCATTTGTTATAAAGTAGATTGATGAGACCAAATTGTTCAATGGGAATATTCAATTCCTGAATTTTATGATTAAAATACAATTGTGTGTATATATTACTATTTACGTTTTATATATATATATATATATAAATCAATGTTTGTATGTTTGTTTGTTTGTATGTATGTTTGTTTGTATATATATGTCCGGTATACAAATTCGCAGTAGTTCACTAATTCAAACCAAAATTTCCATACATAGGTAAAAATATACGGGGAAGACGATAGGCTATTTTAAAAATATATAAATCAATTATTGAAACTATATATTCAAATTATTCTACTTAGCTCACGAACAGCGCCCTCTATCAAAGATTAGATTAAATTATGCTGATGCAAACAAATAGATAATGCTAATAACAAATAATTATAAAAAAATCTTATCTAAATATATATCACTCGGGTAGATATGCACACGGGTCAATCCCGGGGCGAAGCCCGGGTCACCCGTCTAGTAGAATATATACAATAGTATTATAATAATATAATTTAAGAAGTAAATATTTTCTATTAAACCATCGCAGACAATAGAGGAAATAAGAGAAATAACCTATGGTAGGGACCTCTGGAATTTCTTGATGTACATCCTACTGAATTATTATTGATCATGGTTATTTGTATATATTTTTCACCTTTCACAGGGAATATTCACCAATAAGGAAGTTTTAAAAGGGCCGTTTTTGATCTTGAAATTTCGCATGAATTCCACAGGCTTCGTATGGCCATTACAATGGATAAATAAACAGAAATAGAATAAATTTTAATCTTAAACACATGTTTAGGACAAATTGTAGATACATTAATTTACATTCAAATACCTACGTTACTACTGCGGCCATTGTGTCGCAACTTATCACTAACAGAAGAGCATCCTAGAAAAATGGAAGATAATTTGTATATGAAGACATCTACAGCAGTATTCTGTATTCTGCAATAACTGTCACAACACACAACTCACTCCGGACCATATATACCCGGCCATACTTGCAGCCCACTATATCGCAGATATCTATCCAGAAGAAGACATTCATACGGACACCTCAATTGGCCGGTATTATGATCAGGGTGTATGAACCGATCAGATCTGCCCCATGGACAAGACAACCAAAGTAATATGACCATATATACAGTTTTCCGTCCATCATTACAGCCCTCTATATCGCAGACATCTATCCAGAAGAAGACATTCATACGGACACCTCAGTTGGCCGGTATTGTGATCTGGGTGTACGGACCGATCAGATCTCTCTCTCTCTGCCCCATGGACAAGACAACCAAAGTAATATGACCACATATACAGTTTCCCGGTCATCCTTGCAGCCCTCTATATGGCAGACATCAATCCAGAAGAGGACATCCATACGGACAAGGCACCTCGGTTGACCAGTATTGTGATCAGGGTGTACGGACCGATCAGATCTCTGCCCCATGGACAAGACAACCAAAGTAATATGACCACATATACAGTTTCCCGGTCATCTTTGCAGCCCTCTATATGGCAGACATCAATCCAGAAGAGGACATCCATACGGACAAGGCACCTCGGTTGACCAGTATTGTGATCAGGGTGTACGGACCGATCAGATCTCTGCCCCATGGACAAGACAACCAAAGTAATATGACCACATATACAGTTTCCCGGCCATCCTTGCAGCCCTCTATATGGCAGACATCAATCCAGAAGAGGACATCCATACGGACAAGGCACCTCGGTTGGCCAATATTGTGATCAGGGTGTACGGACCGATCAGATCTCTGCCCCATGGACAAGACACCACCATCACAGCTGTATTCTGTTGTACACAAGACCTTTTTCTTTGTTTTGTCTCTTAAATGTGTAAAAAAATCTTTAAATTATTTAATATTTAATTACATAGGCATATTTTGGATCAAAAATAATTTATTCACCAATATTTCAGTTGTCTGAACGGCAACCTTTTTTTTATGGTATTACAACATATTTGTGTCATATTTAGTGTATCAAACTTTTAAAACTTGAGAGTCATGATGGTTTCTGCTGGGGATGAGTAGAGCTCAACAATGAATGAGTCAATAAGTCAATAATGTGTTTTTGGGTTATTTTTATATTATTATAATTGAAATCTTTGTTTTATTGGCATACTTACGTTATAACATTATAACAACAGATATATTTGTGTAATAGAATGTTATAAAAATGCTAAAACACGTATCATACATCTATAAAGTAAATTAAGACATAAACGGGGTTCTATATAGGTTGAGAGCCGGGATAAAAAGATTGACGTGGAAATAAATTAGATGAGAAAGACATTAGACTTAATCGAAATGTCCAGGTGATGAGGAAGACATCCATCCATCACCAGACGATGGTATTTGCATGGAGGACATCAGGGAAGTTTGAGAATATTGGATGTTACAATCTTACTCTATCTCAGGGCCTTATCTCCTGCCTCTTGTCTGGAGGAGGACACGATGGAGGAGCCTTCCTTCCTGAGAACACTTTTTTATATTTTTTTATCACCAAATTGTAAGAACAAATGTCAGTATTTGACGCTGACGCAAAATACAAGATAATTAAACAAAAAATAAGAAAATATTAAATATGCGAAATAAACTCTGAGAGAATAATAACAAAAACAATTACTAGACTCAGAACAAAACACTATAAAGGAATAACAATACATCCAGATGGCACAAGAACCTATAGGACATGAAACAATTGTCCTAGTGTGGAACTAACACCTACCCACATATTCCCATGCCCCGCAATGACCGCAGCCTGGCAGAAAATCGACATAGACCCAGAGCAGCAGCTTTACACACCCAAGATAGTGGACATTACAACTTCTGTGATAGAGATGTATGGAGACTTCTGAGGCTCTTCATTGAACACGACAACAACAACAACGTATGTTTCTGATATGTTTTAGATAGTGGACATTACGGCTGCTGTGATAGAGATGTATGGAGACATCTGAGGCTCTTCATTGGACACGACAACAACGTATGTTTCTGTTATGTTTTTGATAGTGGACATTGTAACTGCTGTGATAGAGATGTATGGAGACATCTGAGGCTCTTCATTGGACACGACAACAACAACAACCAAATTGTAAATAATCACATTTATTAATTAGAATTATGATCCTCTGTATCAATTAGATTGATCAAATATAAATCTCCTAAGTTAGGTTTCTTTATCACACCTTTAACGAGTTTACAAGTTTTCGGGTTTTAAACGACCCTTCTACAGGTAAAGAAATTTTTAGAAAATACCTTTTATAAATTTTACCTGTAGAAGGGTCGTTTAAAACCTGAAACCTTGTAAACTCGTTAAAAGTGTAAAAAGGAAACTTAACTTCGAATATTTATATTTGATTATTCTAATAGTTATTAAAAAATAGCATTAACGCGCCATTTATTATGAAAACCTTTAACTATTTTGACGTGTATGATTCTTTTTAAAATAAATCAATTTTCTACTGCCCTTACTGCAATACCAGGCCCTCTTATTATTTTATCATTGCAGTAAGGGCAGTAGAATATTGCTTTATTATTAAAAGAATCATACGCATTAAAAATAGTTCAAACATTTATCTTTGTTTAATTTCTCAATAATTTTTAAAACGATTGCCTAAGAGCGTCAATAAAATATTATAAATTGTTTATCTCAGGGAAATATAAAACTACGTCTATCTAGTAGCATTCTTCTGTCAATTATTTATTTATGTTAAAATTCGAAACTATTATAGACACGTATGATTCTTTTAAAAATAAAACAATTTCTACTGCCTTTACTGCAATGGAAATATTAATGGAAGAGCCTGGCTCATCAGTGATGAACCCTCCCAGCAGTTTCGCCAGTTTAAAAACCGCTGGGAGGATTCACTACTGATGAGCCAGGCTCTCCCATTAATTTTTCCATCCCATTAAGGGCAGTAGAAATTGTTTTATGTTTAAAAGAATCATACGTGTCTATAATAGTTTCGAATTTTGATAACAGATGGCGCGCTAATGCATCATTATATATTTATGTACTCTGTGTTTATATGCTATAAATATATTAGTAGGTATATATATATACTCGATGTATAATACGCCCACCATAACATTATAATTAGATGGTGAGAAGGGGCTGGTAGTAATTTTTATTATTCATATGGATGGCAGGCGTAGCTTTCACATAATTGCTTAGCTTGACATATGTTGTACTACCAGGAATAGAGCCACTCTAGTACAATGAGCGTATCTACGGTAGTTGAGGACAATGCAGGTTCATATAATACCAAGTGTTTGTAGCGATTGGTCAAATATCTGTAGAGAAATATTTGGTACAAAAACATATTATAAAAGGTTGAATTAAATTATTTAATCTAATAGAGTAACATATCATGCTCAGACTATAGGTGTAGATAGAACACTTCGATTTTGCCTGTCATACTTGCGCAGGGGCAAAGCTAATCTTCTCTGTATCGTTCCTATTGTAGTAGTTGTACCGCCGAACTGGTATCACAGGGGCCATGCTGATCTTCTCTGTATTGTTCCATATTGTAGTAGTTGTACCGCCGAACTGATATCACAGGGGCCATGCTTATCTTCTGTGTATTGTTCCTATTGTAGTAGTTGTACCGCCGAACTGATATCACAGGGGCCATGCTAATCTTCTCTGTATTGTTCCTATTGTAGTAGTTGTACCGCCGAACAAGTATCACAGGGGCCATCCTAATCTTCTCTGTGTATTGTTCCTATTGTAGTAGTTGTACCGACGAACTTGTATCACAGGGGCCATGCTCATCTTCTCTGTATTGTTTCCATATTGTATTAGTTGTACAGCCGAACTGATATCACAGGGGCCATGCTTATATTCTGTTTATTGTTTCTATTGTAGTAGTTGTACCACCGAACAAGTATCACAGGGGCCATGCTTATCTTCTCTTTATTGTTCCTATTGTAGTAGTTTCCCGCCGAACAAGTATCACAGGGGCCATGCTAATCTTCTCGGTATTGTTCCTATTGTAGTAGTTGTACCGCCGAACAAGTATCACAGGGGCCATGCTAATCTTCTCTTTATTGTTCCTGTTATGTCGCCTCCCAGTAGTAATCACGACACGCAGCCTATCTTTACTGGTCAATTTCCCTTTAATTGCACCGTTAATGTTATATATATACAAATAAATATTATGCCAAATGCCGGAGCTCACGCAGGTATTCTGAGACGGATTCACTTTCGAGTTGTATTCTCTTCAAGAACCTACATCGTTGAGGAATCACCTTCTTTCTTGGGGCTAGATGTAGTTTTATTCTTTGTATTAACAATTCATACGGCTGTTCTCTCATTGTACTCGGGAAAAATAAATCATTGCCCAGTTTCAACATCTCCGAATCCAGCAGAGAAACAAAGATGGGCATTCTTCATTTTTCTTCTAATGCATTTGCCTCAAAGGCTGCTTCAAACCTCTGAACGAAAATCTCAAAGGATTCTTCCCCCGGCCTAAAGAAACCGAACGGTACAATCATTGAACTTCCAGACATTCTGTTGGCTTCTCGTTCGCTTAGATTTCTATCTTCCTCCACCTGTGAACGAGCACTTGAAACAGTTCCCACACACTCGTCGCCAGTTGTTATGTCGCCTCCCAGTAGTAATCACGACACGCAGCCTATCTTTACTGGTCAATTTCCCTTTAATTGCACCGTTAATGTTATATAAGCCGAGTGACCCGGGCAACGCCCCGGGTTTACTCGAAGGGCCCGCAGGTGAGAAACTATAGGCATTGGTTCCTATGCCTAAAAAATTATTTAAAATGAAAAAAGAAGAAAAATACTAACAAATCAGAAAATAAAAGTGCAAACAACACATCGACACTACTTCAAGAACATGAGAGCACATGCACTGTGTCACCATACGTGTATACCATTCGCAAAGACCCTGCTTAGGATTAAAATATCTCCGAAGCATAACAATACAACCAACTCATGTTTGCTAAGCAATTTCAGGAAAGAAACTATAGGCATTAGTTGAAGAGTTTAAATAAATATATTTTGAGTGAAAAAATGACACAAATCAGCAAATAAAATTGCAAAAAATGCTACTATATCGCAGATAAGACAACATATAAAAGGAATGAAAATATTTAAAGGACCTCATTAAAACTACATTTCTAGTTTTATATATACAATATAACCTCGATAATTCGACCATGTTTTGTTGTCTTGACCTACAGCCTATCATATAACAAAGTGTAATTCAACACTATCGATAATTCGACCATTTTAAATTTCAACAATTGTTTGTTGCTCAAATATAACTTCACTGCTGAAAAGGTATTACAGAGAAAATGGCTGACATTGTAAATGTACAAAATGTATGTATAGAGCAGGGGAATAATAAATAAAGACCAAAATCAAATTAATTGATAATAAATAGATTATTGCCAAAAAAAAAATACAAAAAAATATTTTTTTCTCCTTTCTTATCTTCACTCAATCATATTAGAGTGTCAAGCTTGTAAAGCTTGAAATTAACAACCATCACGATTGGGTGAAGTAGAATGCGTCTGCCTTTGTCATCAAGACTGGGAGCACTACTCAGTGGCAGGCCACTGACTTAGCTCCAAAAGAATGTATCCCTGGATTAGGAGCCCTTACAAGGTACTATCAGCCGGGCCAGCTGAGCTCAGGTTTTTTTAGTGAGCTTGTTACTGCTCCCCCTCCTCCTTTTTCATCCTGGCTTGGGACCGGCAAAGGCGGAGTTTTTTTTCTTTCAGGTGAGAAACTTTAGGCATTGGTGAAAAGTGTAAATATATATTCTGGAAATGAAAAAAAAGGATAAAATAAATCAGAATATAAATTTACAAACTATATTTCAGAGGAGACGATTTATAATAGGAATTCATTTAAATGACCTCATTAAAAACTACATTTTATATATACTTGGGTTCAACTTTACATGTATGCTATCCAAAGTTCGCACACTTGAAAAAGTCACATAAAGTCGTCTGTGCGTAAACACAGGCTCTTGTAGCAAAGGTTTGGCCTTGAGCCCTCTTTATAGTCATATATTTCAGACATTATACAGTGTGTTCAACTTTGGGTACTGTCAGTATATGTGCTTCAAGGACATGAGAGCACATGCGCTAGAACACCATACCTGTTCCATCGCAAAGATCCTATAGGCATTGGTGAAAGTGTAAATAAATATTTTGGAAATGAAAAAAAATTGCAGATATGACAACATATTAAAGGAATAAATTCATTTTAAAGACCTCATTAAAAACATAAAGTCGTCTGTGCGTAAACACAGGCTCTTGTAGCAAAGGTTTGGCCTTGAGCCCTCTTTATAGTCATATATTTCAGACATTATACAGTGTGTTCAACTTTGGGTACTGTCAGTATATGTGCTTCAAGGACATGAGAGCACATGCGCTAGAACACCATACCTGTTTCCATCGCAAAGATCCTATAGGCATTGGTGAAAGTGTAAATAAATATTTTGGAAATGAAAAAAAAAATGGAGATATGACAACATATTAAAGGAATAAATTCATTTAAAAGACCTCATTAAAAACAACAATTCTATATTTTTATATATACAATATAATCTAATTAATTCAACACACGATAATTCGACCATTTTTGGATGTCTCGACCTACGGCCTATCATATGACAAACTAATTCGACACTTTCGATAATTCAACTATTTTGGAAAATCAAATTTCAACAGTTGATATTTGTCTAAAACCCCTATTATTAACAACATTTTAGACTGCAGAGTGCAAAAATGTAGAAAAGTGTATGTATATAATTGTATGCATATATTTGTATGTAAATAATTGTATGCAAATAATTGTATGTATAGATCAATGAGTAAAATAATTTTTTTTGCTTATCCCTAGTACACGTGGTACAGGCCTTGATAATCATGGTGGGTAGAGTAGGCGACTGCTTTAACTGTAAGTACACCACATGTCTAAACATGTGAAAAGCAGTTCGACTTTGCATTTACAAATGTGCCAGAGCCCCGTTTGATTACTTGCGCTTGCTGGTGGGGTTGGACTTTTGCAAGAATCGGAAGCCATTGGAGCATTTTTTTTTTATTTTTCAGAAAAAAGTGCCCAATGCGGGAATCGAACCCGGGTCGTAGCGGTCGAAAACCAACGGCTTAGACCATCCTTCCACCAACCCCCAGTAAAATAAGTAAGTAAAAAGAAGACCAAAAGTAAGTGATAATACTTTATTGAATAACAAATAAAATAAAAAATCTTTCAGGTGAAAAATTATAGGCATTGGTAAAAAAGTAAACAAGAGAAATAGCAATTGGGGTTTTGTGTCTGCGGCGAGTCATATTAGCACGCCTAGCTGTTAGGGAAGTGAGTCTTCCACGGCCTTTTCGAGGCATGACAGAAGACGCTGAAAAAAAAAAGGTAAAATAAGAACCAAGCAGAGGAAAACTATAAAACTGAAAGCCAGGACAGGCATAAAAAGAAAATTCCAAGCATGTGAGGAAACAATTGATGAAAAAAAAAAAAGGATTCCAAAAAAATACTGCAAAAAAGAAACCAGACACAAAAAGCAACAATTGAGTACACAAATACAGCATCAGCCTATTTATGAGAAGAAAAAAAAAACGACAGAATCAAAAATGGAGCTAAATTTAAATGAAAAACTATAACAGATCAAGTAATCAAATCAGGCATTATGAAAGATACTGTAAAAAAGAAAATCAGACACAAAAATCAGACAAAAGAATAAATGAGATTTTATTCTTTAGTTTATTTATTAAATAAGACACAAAAATGGAGCTAAATTCAAATGAAAAACTATAACAAATTAATAAAAAAAAATAAGACCTAATCCAAATGTCACCATCATCAGACAAAAGAAAAATTGAGATTTTATTCTTTAGTTCATTTATTCTTTTGTCTGATGCTGTCGCTGAAACGTCACACACTATTAAATTATTTGGATTAGGTCTTATTAATGAGAAAAAAAAGATGCCAAAGAGAGATGAAAAGATGCCAAAAAAGATAACCAGATACAAAAATTGTGCTAAATTCAAATGAAAAACTATAACAAACACTTATAAAAGATAATTATTATAGAATAAAAGTAATAATTCAATCTACAATTCGAAAAATAATATAACCTCAGCCTATTTATGAGAAAAAAAAACGTTGCCAAAGACATTAGGAAAGATACTGCAAATAGAAAACATACACAAAAATTGAGCTCTATTTAAATGAAAAACTATAACAAAGTACTTACAAATTATAATCATAATCAAATGAATCAGAAATATATATTATAAATAGCGAACCCGGCCACACGCGTTGCTGTGGCTAAATTGTAATATGTTAAATTAACATTATACTAAACTATTCAGTACAGTAAAGTTAATATTCACTTATAAAGATAAAAATGTTTTAGCCGATCTAAAGCCCTACGGGATTGAGAATGGAACGTTACTTTAAAATTTGAAAGAGATTTTTTATATATATCGATAATATAGCCCTTCATTGTAATCATTGATTATAATCACTGCATTAATAAATGTCAGTGAACTCGTTTATATGTATTGTTTTTTGTTTTCGAGATATTCTAATAGAACGTTCTAAC
This sequence comes from Cordylochernes scorpioides, assembly GCA_030710605.1. Lineage (NCBI taxonomy): Eukaryota > Metazoa > Arthropoda > Arachnida > Pseudoscorpiones > Chernetidae > Cordylochernes > Cordylochernes scorpioides. The sequence continues at coordinate 166,380,154 of CP092865.1, read as the reverse complement.
ATTTTCTGTTAAATATTAATATATGCACAAACACAGAATATAATAACTATGTCTTAATTTCGCTATAATTATTGTTATAAATATTATTCTAAAATAATTCGCCAGAAATCGTCCTGATAGTATACTAAACAACTTCCCAAAGTTTCATGGCAAACATCTAAAATAAAATAATACTTTTAATAGTTTGCTACAATATTAAAAAGAGGGGGTCTTAGGTGTTTAAAATGTAAAATGTGCTCTAAATAGTATTACATAGAGCCTTCATAACAAACATATTTAAAATAAACCAATCAAAATATAATAATGCTGTAAAACAGACCTTTCTACAATAATATAAAAGAAACGAAAATAAAAAAAGACACCCACGCTGAGCCTCGAACCTAGTTTTGTTACAAATATTATTAAAAAATTGTGTATGTTAATTTTTATTTTAAAAAGCCTACATTTTAAATAAAATAATATTTTTAATAATTTGCAACAATAATATAAAAGAAATGAAAAAAAAACACCCACGCTGAGCCTCGAACCTAGGTTGCGGGGGTACGAAGCTGCGTACCTAACGAATAGGCTAAGCTTGACGTTACAAATAAGATCATGCGAGGCTATTTAAGGCCATACGTCTGCCGCGAGGGGGCGCTGATTGCGAGTGAATCTACGTTTTATCGTAAATAAAAATGCAACGAAAGGTTATTTCTAAAGAGTAATTAGCCAGAAACCATCCCGGTAGTATACTAAACATCTTCCCAAAGTTTCATCACGATTGGTTGTAGTAATAAGACAAAAGAACGCATTTCAAAACAAAAAAATTGATGATGATAAATGCAAAAAATCTACGATTGTAAAATAGATTAAATTTAAAAATAAAAATAACTGTTAACATTAGGAAAATAAAAACAGGCCTATCATATGAAGAAAAAAATAACGAAAATTTTGGTATATAGATCGTTATGTGTAGTTCAGAATCTTCGGAGGAGATAGCTCAGGACTTTACAATGGAAAACTCTGTTACGGTATTATCTATATAGATATACAAATAAATATTTACATATTAATAATAAAAAAACATGCAAAATACATACAGATATTTAACAATTTGCATACACAACAGTTCCTATTGTTGTAGTTGCACCGCCGAACTGGTATCACAGGGGCCATGCTAATCTTTTCTGTATTGTTCCTATTGTCGTAGTTGTACCGCCGAACAAGTTTCACAGGGGCCATGCTAATCTTCTCTGTATTGTTCCTTTTGTAGTAGATGTACCGCCGAACAAGTATCACAGGGGCCATGCTAATCTTCTCTTTATTGTTCCTATTGTAGTAGTTGCACCGCCGAACTGGTATCACAGGGGCCATGCTAAGCTTTTCTGTATTGTTCCTATTGTAGTAGATGTACAGCCGAACAAGTATCACAGGGACATGCTAATATTCTCTTTATTGTTCCTATTGTAGTAGATGTACCGCCGAACTGGTATCACAAGGGCCATGCTTATCTTCTCTGTATTGTTCCTATTGTAGTAGTTGTACCGCCGAACAAGTATCACAAGGGCCATGCTAATCTTCTCTGTATTGTTCCTATTGTAGTAGATGTACCGCCGAACTGGTATCACAGGGGCCATGCTTATCCTATCTGTATTGTTTCTATTGTCGTAGTTATACCGCCGAACTGGTATCACAGGGGCCATGCTTATCTTCTCTGTATTGTTCCTATTGTAGTAGATGTACCGCCGAACAAGTTTCAAAGGGGCCATGCTAATCTTCTCTGTATTGTTCCTATTGTAGTAGATGTACCGCCGAACTGGTATCACAGGGGCCATGCTTATCCTATCTGTATTGTTCCTATTGTCGTAGTTATACCGCCGAACTGGTATCACAGGGGCCATGCTTATCTTCTCTGTATTGTTCCTATTGTCGTAGTTATACCGCCTAACTGGTATCACAGGGGCTATGCTTATCTTCTCTGTATTGTTCCTATTGTAGTAGTTGTACCACTGAATATGTATCACAAGGGCCTTGCTTATCTTCTCTGTATTTTTCCTATTGTAGTAGATGTACCACCGAACTGGTATCACAGGGGCCATGCTTATCCTATCTGTATTGTTCCTATTGTCGTAGCTATACCGCCGAACTGGTATCACAGGGGCCATGCTTATCCTATCTGTATTGTTCCTATTGTCGTAGTTATACCGCCGAACTGGTATCACAGGGGCCATGCTTATCTTCTCTGTATTGTTCCTATTGTAGTAGATGTAACGCCGAACTGTAATCACAGGGGTCATGCTCATCTTCTCTGTATCCTCCTATTGTAGTAGTTGTACTGCCCAACAAGAGAGTACGAGGGTGTACAAGTGAGTGTTGATAGATGTTTTGAAGGAACCTGGTTGAGAAGGCACATCTCTTTTAGGAGGGATTTACCTGAACTAACAAATCTTCAAATCACTTGTACACATCCAAATTTGATTAGGGATGATTCTATCCAGCTTGGAGGGTCAAGTCCGAACAGAAACTGTCGCTAAGGCGATAGATCAGTCTCAGTTATGGAGGAGAAGACTAAACCTCAATATCTGAGGTATCTCAATATCAGATACAATAATTTGTAAATTAAGTTTACTCTGCAATAAATTAATAAAGAGTGGGTAATCTCTTTATATATTTTGAGAAAAACTCTTTTTTTTTTCTTCACAGATCCAGGTACGCCATTTTTATATAAACTTAATATCTGAGGCAGCGAATATTTTCTTACAGCGTCCAATAGGACACCTTCCTTTCTTCATATCCCTTACAGACTGGTTCATTGTTGTGTTATTGGAAATAATAGTTGTATTGAATGCCCCAATTATTATAATACCGTTTATATGTTAAATAAGAGTAAAAGAGTAAAATTTGAATCTCTTGGATATATTCAAAATGATGCATCAGGTTTTTGGACTCCTGTAGAAGGGCAGAGATGCCCGAAAGCTTGATATTGCATAATCAATTTTTTTTAATTCATCTTCAGAAACCTGTTGTATTATTTTATTTATAATACAATCCCTGGACACTTTTATTTTTCCGTTCTCCATTACTCTTGACAATTCATCCTTTCATACTTCATCCCTAAGGATAGAAATAGTTGTTATTTCTCCTTAAAATAAATTACGATTTTTCGTTCTGTAAAATGAAACATTTGCGGTAAAACTTGCCAAACGTCGTTCTATTTTAATTTTATATTTTTTTCTTGAAAATTATTTAAAAGTTTTTATATACTTTATGTATATATTGAATCATAAGATGAAAACACAGTTCAATAACATCAAATATAATAATTGAGTGATCTTTTTAAGCGCCTTACTATTTCCATGAGGTTTTGAAACTACTACTATATATGTTTATCTAGTGCTCATATCTGTGCTTAATATATTTCTACTCATTAAAACTTCCTCACATTTTAGGTCTGGTCGGGAGTCAAATTCATCACGTATTTATATATCCCAGACGACAAAACAATATATCCATTTTACTTTTTCCCTGTAAAATACTTCTTTATTTCAAATGTTAAAATAAATTAAAATATTTTGCCACGTTTGTGAATTTTATAATTATTTATTTCTTTTTTTTTTCACTGATTTTTGTATATTAAATTAAAAAGTCATATGTTATCATCATCACATGCAATGTGTTTTTTAAACAAACGATAATAAAACAAGAACAAAAATGTAATTTGCATTTTCAATATTATAAAACAACAACAAACTTAAATTAACAATGCAAAAATATTTTAAAATTCAACACAAAAACGTTACAATATAAATAATATAATTTTTAAAAAATTCTATTCAAACAAATGTTAATGATCTTGTCTATAATAAATTTATTTCTGGACAAAATATATATCTATATTTTTATAATATAAAGCTAATTTCACATACATAACATGTTATATGTAAAATATACCAATATTACATTTATTTATAAGATATATAATAATATAAAATTTAAAAATGATGGAAAATATATATAATAAAAAGGCAGATATTTATTACCTCTATGAGAGACTTCCAATCAAATACATTACAATTATACCCGGGGAAAAAACAAACAGAAGACATTTCCCTTCACCGAACACAAAAAGCCTTTTGTCTGCCAAACGATCATTTCTTGTCATGTTTTGTGCATCTCTCTCTCTCTCTCTTGTAGTACATAATGTGTTCTTTTTTAAATATACAATGGATTTCCATCTGTACACAAATAATAGAGCCTCTATTTTATATTTTTACTTTTTTTTTTAATATTTAGAATTTATTATATAATATATAATCGTATTTATTATTATCTGAAATATTTTAAGCATTTATTCTTGAAAATAATTTTGTTATAATATTGATAAATTAATCATTAAAAAATACATTTTATTTACGGTTTGTTAAAAAAAAAGGTGTTTTGAGTTATCTTTAAAAATAAAAAGTATTTTTGATCAGGAAACAAAAAATCCCTAATCACACACATGAAAATAGAGTTTAGCATTTTCAACAATGGCAAAGGTTGGTTAAAAATTGGATCTACCTGAAGAGCCAATCTTTGTTTGTTGAATTAAAGAATTCGATACCTAAGTCTCAATATCATTAAATGATTGAAATGTTCGCTCTTGAAGAAATTTCTACATTGGTCAAAACAGACCATAATCAGAAGGAGCAGTATCAGTACTGTAAAAAGGATAAGTTGAATCTTAACTCCACATTGAGTTCTTCAAATTTCTGTTTAGTCATTCTAGCGAGTTGAGATTTGGTAATGTCTTAATGAATAAAACTTGATTTTCAGTGATACGCTAACCTATAAACGATGGATTATTTGGCCACTGGACATGCGTCGGACATAAAAGCTATCGGGTTCTGCGCTTCTTGGAGTATAGGAGCTGGTCGAATTGGAAATTACTAATTGCCAATTTTCAATAATTAGAGGCGAAATTATTCGAAAATAAAATTTGATTAAATTTTTAACACCAAATTAAAATACTAAAATTGATTTTAGAAGTAAAAATAATAGAATATTAATATATTGATCTAATCAAAATAGTCAATATTGTTAAAACGATATTAATTGAGCAATAATTCAAGCCGAAAGAGTCCGGGCGAAGCCGGGTCCCTATTCTGCTAAATATATTATAAAGTTGTATGAATATAATGTATAGGGTCGGACCTGTAGGCTGTTGTTGGGTTCTGGAGTACAGTAGCTCCATCTATGCCCCCTTCCTGTGGTGAATCTGTATAAGACCGGTGGTCTTAATAAAACTGTATGTGTGTGCTTTCGACCAACAAGAACTGGATTCTTCTTCATCAGAACATCCTAGATACTGTCTACCTGTCAACAGTAAAGCTCTGCATTTATGGACTTACCATTTGACACAAGTTCGATATGCAAATTTCTTTTATAGTTCTACCAAAGGCACAGCCCAAACAATTCTCTTGATGAGTAACTAAAGTATGAAATATACTTCACAGGATTCAACTGATTTTTGATAAAAACTACTAACATATTTATATGGACATCAAACACAATTGAATTCAAAATTTAATTTTTACATTAATAGATAAGTAATATTAAAAATTAAGCTTTCTAAATAAGACTCAAATATACCTTTTCGATAGAGATTCATCATACGATCAGAGAAAATAAGTAATATATAAATAAAATTGGAGAAAATATATTACTCTGTGATTAATATAAAATTCATTAAATTATATCAAATTCATCAATCAAATTTAAAATATATGAAAGAGACATGTTTAATAAGATGAATAATAGAAATTCAATAAAATTATCAAATAAATTTTCTATTTTCTCATAATCCATATTTCAACGTTTAAGACATTAATTGAATAAGAATGAAACAGAAGACTATTTTAAAAAATGATTTCATCTCTACTATGTATCAAAACCCATTTGAACTAATTGAAGAGAAATTGAGAGAGAGAAGTAAAATGTATTAATTTAGCCTCTAAATCTTATTTTATTATCAGATATAAATTTAATAGTTATTAGATTTCAACTTCATTAGCGATATTTTATAAAAAGTTCTTTTTTTTTTCGAATTCCTTCTTCTCAGACATTATTAATATTTCTCTACAGGTGTGTTGGAATAAAAACCTTATAGATCAATATGAGGATGATAGAAAAACTTTTAATTTGATTTCAAAGGTGTAAGATTTCTTTTGTAATTCCCTCCAATAGAGATTTCCTTTAATGGTAATTTGTACAGACTGTGTTAATACTTCCAATTTACGATGAAAGAATTGTATATTAAAAGAGAATTGCTCTTTTTAAAAATTATTTTCAATAAAAAAATATTTTATACATTTTTACATTCTCTTACTTAGATTGATATGACATTCATCACGGCAATCTCAATATTATTGATGAAAAAAAAAGAACAACTTGAAGAATGTATGGAATCTGTTGGTTATATTAAGAATGTGACTGATAACTTGCGCCATCTATCGGAATAAATAAAAACTATTCGTTAATAGTTTTTTTATATTGAAGAATATTGGCTATATTTAACATAACGGTTTGTCCAATTTAATCTACCACACCGCTTCTTAGAGCTCTAATACTGTATTGGAAGATTCTGCTTATATATGCTATACTGAAGGGTGGAATCTCAGAAATAGTATTCAGGCAAACTATGGACATAAGCTTTTAGGACTGTAAAATTACATATCTCTTCTTCTTCTTTCTTATCTCCACACTGGGTGAAGTAGAATGCGTCTGCCTTTGTAATTAAGACTGGGAGCACTACTCAGTGGCAGGCCTACTTAGCTCCAAAATTACATATAAATATTTGCATCGAGCAATGCTCTTCCTCAAACAACAGTAAGGGCAGTAGAAGTTTGTTTCATATGTAAGAGAAACATTGTTGCATATCGCGTTCAATATTTATATATATAGCGCGTTATTGTGTTATAATTAATTGATTGTTATTTTTTTAAAATTTATTTCAATTTAAAGCGCTATTTTCCCCCTAGGGGTACTTTTCTTAAGTTTCCTATTCAAACTGAATGTTATCAATGATCCAACATGTGAATGCCGCTCAGATGTTGAATCACCAGAGCATCTTCTTTTAACTTGCCCTCTGACTAATCAAATTGTATGTAGATACTTTGAAACATCACCAAATTCTCTTTGTGTATATACTCTATCTTATGAGAACTTTGTTAAGTTTAGAACTATTTGTACAATAATTTACAAAACACTACTAATCCATCGTGTAAATAATTAATCATATAAATGTATATAATACTGGCACAGCACAATAGTCCTTTTGACTTCGTGCTTTTGTAACAATAAATAAAATAATAAATAGGGGTACTTTTGTTGTCATACATGTATGCCTTTACATTTGTCTATACATATATACACAATAATTTTAGGCCGTGAAGAATAGTCATATGATATTAACAATGAGAAAGAGAGAAAAAAAACTAGAAATGACCTGTGTACAAAAAAAAAGAGGTGTCTGGCAATATGTACAATAACCATAATATAAATTATCAGTTTCTTAAAAGATATTTGTCGCTATATAATTTAAAAAATATTTACAAAATGTATTGAATTTAATATACATTCCTTTACTGGAAATAAAAATACCCTGGATCTGTTACAATTAAATATATAATAATTGTTATGTAAATTAAATCATTGAATAAATAGCTGATGATATCTCTGAGATAATGAGATTTTTATTGTGGATACTGACAAAGAGATGACAAAATCATAAGGTCTTTAAATTCTTTATTCATTCTGTTCTACTTTTGTCGAATTATTTTGACAAACATAATGAGTTTTAAGTTTCTCAGTTTTGCGAGAAGAATGTTATTTGTTTTTCAAGTGAACTGATGGCTTCTCATTGGACGAATGTGGCCATTCTATATACAGTTATCAGCGTCATGCGTTCTGTCACCGTTGCTTTTGGTGGCGTGATCGTAGCGAGCCAATAGGAGAGCGCCATTCAGGTGTCACCGTTTGCTGCGCCACCACGTGGCGCGACGGTGACCTTGAGTGACGTAATGACAGGGTAGGAACAAGAAATCACTTGCTATCATTATCATATCATTTTATGTATATATCAGATTTAAAATATATTCATACAAAAAATCTAAATAATACAATTTTCAAATATCGTTGTGAAAATTTACATTTTTATTTTTGTATTTTAAAAACACACAAAGATTGAAGCGGGACGTTTCAAAAGAGTGCCATTCACGACGCCAATTTATAATTGTAAAGAATAGTATTTTAATAAAGCATTTAATCGGGTAAAACCCGGGCGTTGCCCGGGTCATTCGGCTAGTGTTTGTACATAGATAGGGTACAAAGGGAATAAAGGGACTCTGTCAGAGGTGATCGTTTGGAGACGCTTAAAGTATTCATTGCGTCATATTTTGCTACAAGTGACTTTAATCAGAATTAAAGTTAAAACAAGTAACAAGTATTTATTTAGACACAACAATCTTTATTTCAAATATTTATAGATTTTAAAGAATCAAACAAAAGCCATCTAGCAACAGTTTATCATTCCACATTTTTTATATTGATGATGATTAACATTTTTTATTTACATATGTAATTAAAAATATTTATAAATACTCTTAATATTTTAAATAATATTATATTTATTTATTAAAAAGTTGTTACTTTTAATTATTTAATATATTTTAAATAATCAACTCTAAAATATTTTTAGGTATTATTTTAAAAAGTAAACAATACAGAATAAAAATAAAAGATAATTGATAAATAGATAAAGCAAATTATAAAGTCAGCAATAATATGTAAAGGATAAAATATATACTTAGAATAT
>CP092865.1:166234204-166371221 GCA_030710605.1 Cordylochernes scorpioides | reverse complement strand
ACATCACAATTCCTTATCAAACAAGCAAAACTACTTGTTTTGTTGTCAATGAAACCTCAATAGCTAAAACAACTCTATCACAGCAGTCGCAATGTCCTCTAACAAAAACATTCAGAAACATACGTTGACTTTGATATATATAGATAAATGCCACTTCAAAAAATATTTTAAATAGGTGTTATTAAAAAAATTTAAAAATTCCAGTTACTATTTTCTCTCTAAGAGAAATATATGTTTATCGATTTTTTAAAAAGTTATAGAGATAATCTTAATGAAGTTTCAACCGCAAATAAATAACGTGCAGAAAACATTAATTACTCAGTTTTTAAAACAAGAAAAAAAAAAGGAAGCCTTAGTAATTAACCCTAGCAATTCATCGAGGAGGGAAGATTCAGAAGCACAAAATTCATTTACGTAAAAATTATGTTGTAACCTCAGGGAAAAAAATCAGAGAGAGAGAAAAAAAAGCGAAAATTTGTTATGAAATATGAGCTAGACCAATCTCCCGCCATTTTAAGAATCGTTTGGTCTGCTTTTATGAGATTATTAGGCTTAGCGCGTTGGTTTGAAATTTATGTTTGCTTGGCGCGCTGTTATTTATTACAATTCTTTTTTTATTTATCATAGATTATGTTCCCTTCTCTTTCTAGAAAATCTTTCATCCTGCCCTCGTCTGTTCCACTACAAAATACGACGTATAAAACGTGACTATATTTACAAGTCTCTACGTGTTCTTTTGATTGCATTTTTTAAAAACCAACCTTGCCCAACATTTTCACATTGTTTAGATAGAATTTTAGATTTGGGCGAATTTTATTTATGATGCTTTAATTCTTTCCCCAAAGCCTTCCAAACGACGATATCAATTTTGTTAGATGACAAGTTTTATTTTTTTCTTTTGAATTGTTTTGTATTATTTATTAGGATAGCGTTATATTCCATAAATATCAAAATATCAAAGTTGATAAGCTCACTTTATCCTTTTTATTATTCTTGAAATATAGTTAAAAAAAAGAGTCGAAATATAAATATTATATTCAACAAAATTCAATATGAATACAAATTATTTTTCGCTTTTACAAAATATATTACATTAACTTTTAAGATATTTTATTCAAAAAAGATTTAAAATATCACTTGTTTTTATCATCATAAGGGAAAGCCAAAAATTACTTTATTAATATAACCTATTTTCATTTAGAAACTGTATATAAAATATTTTAAGATGGATACATTTATAAAGAACTAGTCGAATTACCCGGGCACCGCCCGGGTTTTACCCAATTAAATGTATTTATTCAAATACTATTCGTTACAATTATAGATTGGCGCCGTGGATGTCACTCTTGTGAAACGTCCCGCTCCAAACTTTGTGTCTGAGAAGCGATATTTTTATAGAGAGATGATCTGGCTTTGTGTCTTCTGCTCGAATTAATGTTTTTCTGTTAGAATTTTGTTCCTGCAAACTAAAAATGAACTGACTTCACCCCTGGTCTCTGCTTTTTGGAATTTTTCCCGATATAATTATGTATCCGATAATTATAAAATATTTTTATAATCAAACCTGATACAGCATATTATCATCATCATTTTCTAAATATAAAACAACTATTTTTTTTTTTGCCCAGAACCTTTCAATTTAAATTTTTCTTGGCTAAAAATCCGATAAATATTTTTTCCAGATATTTCTCTATGTCCTGTTAAAACACGTTTTACATGTACATTAGGTCAGCTGATATTACCTCCCATCTTCACCGCTAGAGGCGCTGCTTGCGAGCGAAAAGGCTAATTTGAAACGCAATTTGCAAATACAGTGGTACCTCGACATTCGAGTTTAATTCGTTCCGCAATCTTGCTCGTATCTTGAATTACTCGTATCTCGAAGCAAATTTCCCCATACAAAACAATTGAACTACCATTAATCCGTTCCAACCTCCAAAATGTCACCCCAGTTATTTTTGTTACGTGGTTTTAAATAATAAAAACGTATTTATAAATATCAAATATTTATTGCACAAAAACAAAAAAGAGAATGTAAAGAAATAAATTAGATATCCTCACTGGTCTTTGCCTTTTTCGCTATATTTTTCTCGCTTTCACCTGTAGGCCGTTTAAAAAAAACATGTCCAAGGAGGTTTGTTTCTTCCTCCCTCAGAATGTTCCGAAAATGAGTTAGGCAAGTGTCATTAAAAAGGTCAGATGCACGACCTGTTGCAACTTTTTCTGGGTGTTTTTTTTTTCCACGAACTGTGAAACTCTCTCCCACATTCCTAAGATCTCCTTTATCTCACTTGTAGAAATAACCTCCTCCTCTGACTCCTCAAAACCAATGTAACCATCGTAAGGCCCTTAGCCGGCGTTACACTCTTTATCGACTCCTTCCGTTTAAGCACAGAATATATCATGGACGTACTACGGCCATTCTGCCTCGACAAATCAACAACCTCGAACACCTTGCTCATGTTTTTCTATAATTTCACGTTTTAATTCAATACTCATCATCTTTTTCTTAGCACTTGACTTTTTACAAACTTTCTTCCGATCCATGGTTATAAAAATAAATGAACTAAAACTGTAAATGTAAACGCAACACAAAACGCGAACACAAAATCACAACTTATCACAGCGGAAGCACGCTGCTAACTGATCGTGATGGCGCGACTGCGTGTTACTACCGAACCGAACTCGTATCTCGAATTTCGCTCGTAACTAAAAGCAAAAAATAACTTGCTTGTCTGCTCGTATCTTGAAAAACTCGTATGTTGGGGCGCTCGTATGTCGAGGTACCACTGTAACTCGAAGAATATTCGGTATAGAGACCTGAAATTTTGACTATAAGTTTTCCAGATTCTAATATATATACTGTTAAAATTTCAGTCATATTAGCAACGTATTGTGGACGTGTATAGCCGACATAGGAACAAACACACACACATGCATACATACACTGACTTTTATATATATAGGGATTAAGTATAGTTTGATTTTTTCAAAATCAGAGAGTGGCTGGATAAGTTTTCTAGCAGAAATTATCTAAAATATCGTCACATTTTTCTTATTTGATTATTTATAGACTTATGATTTGATTATATGTAAAACCGCCATTATATTTATACTTAAACAACATTCAGGTAAAACCTTTTTAATGAATGCGTTTGAATTTTAAAAAATCGATAACAACTCGATATACAGGGTGGCCCATAATTCCCGATACCATTATAAAATGTTTAACTAATGAATTATTTATAATATTTGTCTAATTAACATGTGTGTGCTCAGGTTCCATCCAAGTTTAATTCAGAAAATGTCTTCCCATGATATTAAAGAAAGAATTAAAATTATCAAACTATTTTATCAACATGGTAGTTTCACAACTCTACGATGTCAATGGTCAAAGCATTCTGAGTCTTCTGCACCTTCTAAATCAACCGTAACAAGAATAATTTAAAAATTATGAAACTACCGGTAGTGTGGCAGATATCACTAGATCAGGAAGACCAAACTCTGCTACCTGTGAAACTAATATAAACTATTTAAAGCATCTTTAGAAGCTAGTCCTCAAAATTCATAACAAGGAGGTTGCTTCAAGAGCTGAAAAATACCTAGAACCTCCATCCTAATAATGCTAAAAGGTCTTGGTTATAAGCCCTATATTCCTAAATTAATTCATACACTTCATGAAGATGATTGGGATAGAAGGATGTAATTTTGTGAAAGAAATGCTTGAAATGATCCAAAAAATGGAAATTTGCCTAATCGAATAATGTGGACTGATGAGGCTATTTTTAAATTGATTGACCATGTCAATCGACATGATTGTGTTTATTGGGCTTCAGAAAATCCAAAGGTAGAATTTGAGAAGGAAGTTTATTCCCCTGGCTTAACTGTTTGGGTGGAATTTGTTCGGAAGGAATAAATGGTGAGAATTATTTGAAAATATTGGAAGAATTTATGCAGCCAAAATTGGTTGGAAAAAACTTTTACATCATGCAGGATGGTGCACCTGCACATTACTCAAATATTGTTAGAACATTTCTCAATTAAAAGTTCCTTCACAAATGGATGGGGCCCGTGGACCGATTGATTGACCTGCGCGGTCACCTGATCTTACTCCAACTGTTTTTTGTGGGTTTATTTAAAAGATAAAGTTTATCATCGAAAACCCAAGACTTTAGAGCAAATGAAAATTGCGCTAGAAGAAGAATTTAATATTCTTGATGCGAATTTATGTGTTCGTGTTTGTCAAAGTGTCTCTAAAATATTTAGATTGTGTTTGGAAGCAAAATGAAGGAAATTTTTAATAACTATAAATTTAAATATATTTGAAAAAACTTTAATCTATAACCTAAAATAAAATAGTTATAGTTTTTATTTTAGTTTGACTTGTAATTTTTAATAAAAAAATAAAAGGGTTCGGGGCTTATCGTCCATCTGTATACAAATACAATTGATACAAAACACTATGTCATTTCTTCTAAAATATTTCGTAACAATTTTGCACCTTTTCATAATCTTTTCGCACATTATATACACTTATGGAGAAAACATAAGAAAGTTATACCTATCAGCATGTATATATCGGGATTCAGACAATAACTCTGAAATATATTTGATACATAACGAACTTTATTGTAGACACGATATAACCAAGTGTGAACAAAATTGCCTCCGTCTCTATGAAAAAAAAAAACTTTTCATTTGCTTAAGTTTTTCCATGAGTGTATATGTATGAAACGGTTTCTATGATTATCTGTACACGCCAATATGCAGATCATATTGTTTTGCGTAAAGAAAAGAGAGAAGATCTAATCGTCTGACTAACTTTATTTCAATTACGCGCCTTTTATATAGTTACAAATATTTACATAATTCCTAACAGCGTAAAAATTTACATCTACTAATAATATATAAGCAGAATGTGACATGTATATATATGCCTTTTTTATTAAAGATTTATTTATGGAATGCCTCTATTTTCAAAAAAAAAATGTTTACGATAATTATAACAATTCTTACATCCCCTTTCATATAAGATACAAGGATTTATAAATTTCAAATTTACTTCACTACATCTTTCTATACTATCTTTTTCTTTATTATCTCTAGTACATGTGGTCCATGACTTTTGAATTTACAAGTATGCCAGAGCCCTGTTTAAGTTATTTGCACTCTCTGTTGGGTTGGACTTTTGTAAGAATCGGGGGCCATTGGATATATATTTTTTTAATTTAGAAAAAATGCCCAATACGGGATTCATTTCCCGGGTCATAGCGGTCATAAACCAACTATTTAGACTACCCGTCCATCGCGACCCCTCTCTATCTCTTATATATACATATATATTGCTTATCCCTAGTACACGTGGTACAGGCCATGATAATCATGGTGGGTAGAGGTAGGCGACTTCTCTTACTGTAAGTGCACCACATTTCGACACATGCTAAAACCAGTTCGACTTTTGTACTTACACATGTGCCAGAGCCCCGTTTGGTTACTTGCACTCGCTGGTGGGGTTGGACTTTCGCAAGAATCGGAGGCCATTGGAGCATTTAAAATAAATTAAATTAGAAAAAATGCCCAATGCAGCAATCGAACCAGGGTCGTAGCGGTGGTAAACCAATGGTTTAGACTACCAGTTCCCCTCTCTATCTCTAATAGAGTTGAATTGTTTGCTTCAATTAAATTGCCTGTCTCTGCCAACATTCCAACGTTACACCGCAATGTAGGCAGAAGAAAGGTCGACTCAGCACATAGAGAAGTCGCGGGGAGATGAAAATCATAATCCACCGGCAGCTCATAAATATTGGGCGAGTCAGCCAACTCAGGGAATATAAAGTGGAGCGCCATAGATGAATTTGAATATTTTATTCACCTCCCATATATCATTTTGTTGTTTTAGGCAAATAGAGGCTCTTCCTCCCTCCCTCCCTCGAGTTTCTAACTTGGAACCTCCCTGATGTTTAACTTCTTTCAGCGGTTTAGAAAACTGCGGTCTCTAGTGCTAGCATTTCATTATATGGATCCCAAGTTATTTGAGCAACGTTTGGCCATCAAATGTAACTATCTATCAATATGGATTAAATCCTGAAGACAATTTTGTATTTGAATTATTTGATTCAAACTTTCTCTCTCTCTACTGTACGGGTCCTGTATTTGAAACATCCTTTCCTTGAAGACAACACACCACAGAACAAGTACCTATTACTGGAATATTCCTAACATGGATTTCACCATATAATATGTAAAACTCGGAATTCCATCATGGTTTTCACACTGTGCGGGAAGTCTGTGGAAAATGAACATTAGCTATTGTTTGAGTCAAGAGGCGATTCATTGAATATACTTATATAAAAAAAGTGCGTACTTGGATTTTTCCCAAGATATTTCGCTATTATTTATATTCGTTATTAGCTATTGTGTAAATATGTAAACTTTTATTTCATTTTCAACTTTAGCTCTGTGACGTAGATGTAATGTTGCCTTTGTGAAAAGATATTCTCACGACAATAAACATTAGAAAATTAAATCTATTTATTCATGTACGTAGTAAGTACATGCTGTTTTTTAAACAGTTTTTGATAAATATTATAAGGAGCTTGAATTACTCAGTTCACTATAATTTCAACAATTACATAGAAAATAGTGTGTGTGACATGATATGTAGTCTCCAAAGCCTGCCATAGACTGTATATATTCAGAATAAAATGAAAGGATTTAAAAGCACGAATGTTTCTTTTATACATAATACAAACTTCTACTGCCCTTACTGTGATGAAATAATATATTGGGAGGGCTTGGCTCATCAGTGGTGAACCCTCCCAGCGGTTTCGCCAAAATAATCCACCAGACCGCTTCTCAGAGCTCTAATACTGTATTGGACGATTCTGCTTATATACGCAGCACTGAAGGATGGAATCTCAGAAATGGTTTTCAAGAAAACTATGGACATAAGCTTATAGGACAGTAGAATTACATTCAAAGGGCAGTAGAAGTTTGTATTATGTATAAAAGAAACATTCGTGGTTTTAAATCCTTTCATTTTATATGTATAGATGGCGCGTTATTGCTTTGTGTTAATATTCAGAATAATTTTATAGTGACAAACATTTTATATCTTAAAAAAAAGAGTACGAAGGTTCAACGGAAAGATTTTATTGGAATAAAGAGGTTAAATGAATAAAAATATAATCATATCTTGATCGTGCGACAAAAAGTTGCTGATGGTTTGCGCCATATGTCGGAATAATAATTAACTATAAATTTTAAATCAGTATAATGGCAAAATAACCATTTTTGATTTTGCCATCATACTGAATTAAAATTTAGTGATTAGTTGAACCGGGTATCAAGGAGATGTCTTTTTCTTAATTTTATATATTTATATTACATTTATCTCTTAATGATTTATTGATGAATTATATTTTATGTACTTAATACAAATATTTTAAAATATAGGATAGACCTCATTAATTTATTTCTTTTAATATTTTAAGATGTTTAACTTATCTGATTGTAACTTTTATAATAATATTTTCATGCACAAATTTATCCCACCTACTTTGTATTTTAAATTATTTTAACTGTGATATTATAACACTATGCAGTCCTGAGTTTGTTTACACAAAAATGTAATGCCTCGATAAAAGTTGGCATTTAGCCAACCGAAATATTGGCAATAAATAATTTTATTCAATCCAATATATGCCTTTTTTCTATCTGATACTTATATATGTACAAACTTATATATGTATAAACTTATATATGTATAAACTTCTAGTTTCGAGGCCCACTCCCCACTTAGAGAGACCCAACCTACAGAGGTCAGTGTCTTATTTAAAATGTAAAAAGCTGTCCGAACCTTGTTCTAGTCAGAAAATAAACAAAAATGCTGCCATTTACCGTGCATACCACGCCGATTCAGAGATTATGATATTATTAATGTAGTCAATAGTTGACTCATGCAAGAATCGGGTGAACCATGGAAGCTTTTTATAGGAAAGGTTTAACTCAACTCGGATTCGAGCTATATCTATTTGTAGCAAATATATTACTGATAACCAACACCCCCCAATATATACATGTATCACATGTGTAACATAGGGTGAGAAGTGAAGTTTGAAATAAGAACCATATATCTCCCATTAATCCATCCTGCACAGAGCAGAAGGAGATAGGTAAATGTAGAACAAGACCTCAGGGACAAATGGTGCCATTTATTCCGCCGCAACAATAAAGCTATTAAAGCTGAGGAATAAAAAAGAGCTCAATAAGGAAAGGCCATTTCTGTCTCCAGGGGCCCCGGGCTATAATTCGATTAGACATCTTGTTTGCCATGCAGATGCCGGGACAGTCTCTCTGGCACATATATGGGGACAGTTTCCTGGGGCAAATGTTTGTAAATACACGTTTATATTGGCTCTTGGAGGTAAGATAATGTAAATTCCAGTTAAATGTTATTCTAGTTATATGTAATGTGTAGTAGAAATAACAATAAAAAAAGGATTAGTGTTAGAAGTCTTGGTGCCGGTTGCTGTTGTTGCTCTCTCCAACGCCACAGTCGCTACTCTTCTTGTAAGTCTCCCTGTCCCCCCACCAGTGGTAAGGCCGAGAGTTACCGCCAGAGGAAAGGTGATTCACCTGAGTGGTGGTTCTCGGAGGTCTTTGGGTGCTCTGCAGGGTAGGGCTTTAGAGGTGAAGCAACGGGAGCCCGGGGCAGGTGATCCACAACGGAGAAATCGGCGTCGCCGCGAAGAACCGGAGGGGTCACGCCGCGATACTTGTGTCAGAAGTGGGATTCCTTTTCGTGGAGGTCACCAGGAGGCTCTTTTTTTAAAAGGTTTTTGGTTTCTGACAAAGACTCATTGAGTGAGAGGCCAAGGGATGGCCTCTGAGCAGGACTCGCTGGCCGAAATCGTTCAGAAGCTACATGGATATCAGGAGGAGAGGGACGAAGAAAAGCGCCGTAGAGATGAAGAATGATTTCTTTTAGAAAAAAAAGAGAGGAGGGAAGGTGCCGTAGAGAGGAAGAAAGGCTTCTTATGGAGAAAGAAAGCGAGGAAAGAGGGCGTCTTGGAAGAAAAGAGATACAGCAGTTGTTGTCTGAAATGGAATGTTATTTACAGAGAGAGCCAAGTACGGTCTAGATAACTTTGGGGGGTGATGTCGGCGAGAGCCGGGCGGAATCCCGAAGGCTGGAGTCGAGCCGGCTCACATGGAGGAAGTTAATAGAGCAGAAGGCCTGATTGTGACACCTTTAGGACCGACCCTGAATCTGCTTCAGACAGAGCCGCGAATGAAGCGGTTCAGGCGAATAAGGCGGTTCCAGCGGTACCGGCGAGCAATGCCACGAGAGGATAGGTCCCGGCGAGAGAAGTGGTCCCAGAGAAAGGAGTGGTCCCGGCGAGGGGAGTGGTACCGGCATAAGAAGCGGTACCGGCATGAGAAGCGCCTTCGGCCTATCGCCTCTGAATAGCAAACTCGATAAGCACTCACAATAGAAGCCCACGTTGATTCAAATAACTGTAAACACCCAAAGCATTTTATTTGATTTCAAATCTTATTGGCGTTTAAATATAAAATATTTTCTCCCGTAGAAGGGCTTTATTGCCGGAAAGCTTGAGAGATTTGTAAATAAAAATATTTAAAAAAGAAATCTTTCCCTGGAGGCCTAATGTTGATATTTGAATATAATTCCCCTATCACCACACTGCTATATATCAGATATACAGCACGAGTCAGCCGACACGGCCAATAGAAGAATTTGCCAGAAGAACATCTGCAGAATAATCAGCCAGTTTCAAGGTTTAATTAGATTAACATTCGGTCAGAGATTTAAAAAGATTTATTTTGACCAAGTTCCTCATGAATATGGAGTTGCCATCAATTAGCATGAGCTGGAATTAAATGAAGCAGTTCAATCACTTCCACACCACGGGAGACAGTTTTATCTAACGGACCTGAGACTTCTTTTTTTTTTGACGGTGGGAGAATTGTTTGACATTACAGTGTGACGTTGAGGTGTTCTTGGCTTTTACAATAAGTTTTGCATTTGTAAAAAGAGAGCTTGGTATTATCACGCCATTATAGTCATGGAGTAAATAATTGTGTGACATTAAAGTTTTATTGAAGAGTTCTTGGTATTTAAAATAAACATATAAAACCCCACTCATCCTGATCATTATTGTCTACACTCTGGAGAATCTGTTTAAGACCAATGGGGTCTTAATAAAGGCATTGTGTGTGTGATATTTAAAATAAAAGAGAGTATAGCTATATCAATTTAATTATTTATTTCTCGCTAAGTAACAGCGAATCATTGAAACACCGAGAATTAAATAAAAAATGTTTAATGTAGATATATCTTTTCCCAACCAACTTTCAACCCCACAACAAATGATCTTTAAAACTTTACAATAGGTTTTACATTTTTAAAGAGAAGGCTGTGTTGTATTATCACGCCATTATAGTCGTCGAGTAAAGAATTGCGTGACATTACAGTGTTATTGTGCAGTTCTTGACCTTTATAATGAGTTCTATTTTTTAAAAAGAAGCTGTTGTATTATAAATTTGTAAAGATTAATTCATCTTTAAATTATAGATAATAAGACAAAATATACTAGCTACGAAAGTTTTAGACTTTAGAACCTGATGTCCGTGGTTCGAACACGCTTTTCGCTATCTTTTTATTTTCTCTAATTATTTTTGTGATCTCTTCCTCATTTTGTAAATATTGACCGAGCTGTCAATAAATTTGTTTTAATTGTCAATTGTCTGTGGTATTATAAAGCCATTATATAATT
This sequence comes from Cordylochernes scorpioides, assembly GCA_030710605.1. Lineage (NCBI taxonomy): Eukaryota > Metazoa > Arthropoda > Arachnida > Pseudoscorpiones > Chernetidae > Cordylochernes > Cordylochernes scorpioides. The sequence continues at coordinate 166,360,422 of CP092865.1, read as the reverse complement.
GTGGAGGAAAAAATTGACATTACAGTGTTATTGAAGTTTTCTTGACATTTACAATAAATGTTAATACAATAGGTTTTACATTTAAAACAGAGAGCTGTGCTATTATCACGCCAACATCATAATCGAAGGAATAATTAGCAAGACAATGTCGTTTTACTTTTCAAGAAAGCTTTAGTATTACAAAGCCATGTGAATACAGATGGAATAATTGATATTGCAGTTTGGTTTAGGAGTTCTTGACATTTAGAAGAGAGAAAAAGCTCTGGCGTTACCAAATAATTATAATCACGGATGTAAGAAATGACATTTACAGTGACAAAATGAGGATATATCTAAATTTAAGATAATTTTTACTTTTCTAAAGAGAGCTGTGGGTTACCAATATATTATAAATAAGATGCATGGGTAGTTTCTTGTACTATATGTGCGCAATGATTGCATATGTAATGGATTTATTTTTTTTTTGCCATATTTTTTACGAAATAATAATAAAACAAAATGGTTGCTCCACTTGAGGAGTAGCACCGATGAAAAACAGAGATAGGTCATGAGATTTTATGTAAGTCAAAAGAAAAAAAAAACATGAAAGTAATTTAAGATTAAAAATAAACCATACGCCCATATTTATAAATAATAAATATGAATGCATTTCTCTCTATTTCTTTTTTTTCAGTTTTTCACAGATAAATTGAACTTACTTATCTATCTTTGTATAAGAAAAATAATTATATACGGGTTTGTCTTTTCAGTATATACTTGTATATAAAATATAAAAATGTTATTTTATTTTAAAATTATAATTCCCAGATCAAATTACTCTGTGAAGTCCACCGCAAGATGTCGCCGCTTTTCCTATATAAACCTATTGTTGTTGTTTCCCGTTGGCCGGCTCAAATCTTTCTGTAGATATGTAAATATGTAATATTTTGTTTTCTTCTTTACGCCTCAAATCAGGTATTTCTTCTAAAATTCTTTCATTAGCACAATTAAAGCAAATTCTGATATAAAAAAGAGCAAACTTTTAATTGTACTAATGAAACATTTTAAGAAGAAATAACTGATGTGAGGCGTAAAGAAGAAAACAAAATATTACATATTTACATATTTACAGAAAGATTTGAGCCTGCCAACAAGTAACAACAACAATAGGTTTATATAGGAAAAGCCGCGACATCTTGCTGTGGACTTTATAGATTAATTTGATAGGAATCATAATTTTAAAATGAAATAACGTTTTTTTATATAATATACTATGTATAACTAGTATGTTATAATAAATATTTGAAAGAGAGGAAGTATTGGTTTGATGATAGAATTATTAATTGCTTGTTTTTATATATACATGACATTTTATAATGAATATTGATGGGACAGATATTATTTGCTTGAGATTTGAGATATAGATAATTATTGAGCATTTGCTGGATTTTGGAATACATTAGTATTATCGTATTGCCATGTAGTCGTGGAAAATATAATAAAAACATTTTTTTATCACACAATTTGCTTTAATTGTGTGCTGATTAAAATAATTTAAGGAAGAAATACCTGACATTAGATTTTAAGAAGAAATAAAATAAAATATTACATATTTACATATCTACAAAAAGATTTGAGCCGGCCAAAGGAAAACAACAACAATGAGTTTATATAGGGAAAGCCGCGAGAACTGGGGGTCGAATTTACAGAGTAGATCTAGGTATTATTTTATAATAACGTAATTTTATATAACACATATATCTATATATATAAAAATCAATGTTTGTATGTTTTTTGTTTGTATGTCCGGTATACAAATTCGCAGTAGTTCAATAATTCAAACCAAAATTTCCGTACATAGGTAAAAAAATACGGGGAAGTCGATAGGCTATTTAAAAAAATATATAAATCAATTATTAAAACTATATATTCAAAGTATTCTACTTAGCTCACGAACAGCGCCCTCTATCAAAAATTAGATTAAATTATGCTGATGCAAACAAATAGATAATGCTAATAACAAACAATTATAAAAAAAAATCTTATCTAAATATATATCACTCGGGTAGATATGCACACGGGTCAATCCCGGGGCGAAGCCCGGGTCACCCGTCTAGTATATATATATATATATAATCGTTTTAAATGGATATTAAAAAGTTTGTCAAGTTAATGCCTATCTGTCCATTTACTGTCCATCCGTACTTAATCGACAGTGGGATATTCAAGCTACACTAATATGAAACTTTTTTATACAATAAGGTAAACGTCTGAGGATGAGTATCTTACAATTCAACGTTTTTCGAGCTTTCGGAATAACGCCTTCACAGGAAAATTGATGTCATTTTGTATCAAATTTTTTCCTGTAGGAGGGCGTTCTCCCGAAAACTCGAAAAACGTCTAATTAAAAGATACTCATCCTTAGAAGTTTACCTTATTGTATACAATTTCTAGCAAAGGATTATATTCTGCACTAATATGAAACACATAGATTGTGTATGTCCTAACATAACCTAACTATCGAGAAATGCTCCAATATTTTGAAATCAAACTGCTTCTATTCGTCTATAAAACTAATAAAAATACTTGTTCAGAAAAAAAAAATTACCAAACGAGACATTTCATCAATGATGACTCATCAACAAATGTTTGTCAATCTAATTAATTACTTAATTGATTTAATTGTCTTGAGTATTTTTCCTTTCGGCTATTTTATAGCTATCGTATTTTAAGTTTATTTCCCTCCTTGTTGGCACTTTTATATTCCTTCTAAATTATTCTCTTTATACTGTATAAATTATTTCGAATTCTAACCAATGTAGTTAGTTGAAATTTTAAAAATAATTCTTGCATCTTAATAAGCTTTTTTTTTTTTTATTCAGTATTTTTATTCCCTTATTAACTTAAATTCCCGCATATATTTACATACATACATATTTATAATTACTTAAATATGGCATACATTTTATGAAACATATTGATTAATATAAAAAAATCCTTAAATATATAATCAAAAGAGTATAGATAGAGAGAAAAAAAAAATTCTATGGAAGATATTAATGCAAAATATCCTACAAATTGAGAATAAGTATCTTAAAATATCAAAAGAAAAAATAAAAATAAAAAAGACAAACGATTGTTATCTCTAATATTTTGCACGCAAACGAAAAATAACCGGATGTCTTCTGCCCTAAAAGAAAAGATCATCAAAGAGGTTTTTTTTTCTTTTTTTAGGTACGCGAGATAACGAGCCGAAATAGAAAAAAAAAAGCAGACGATGGAACAAAGTAAATCGTTAGAGGGCCCCACCTGCAGCACTTTGCCTAAGGAAGCAGACGACCCACCTGCCAAGGCTAAATTGTTTATCCCAAATCTTCTGCTAGCTAATTGATAATTTGAGGGCAATCAGAAGGCATTCTTGTCGGTTTGCATCATTTCCTTTGTTCTTATTTCTCCCCACGAATATGGCTTCAATTCTTTTGAAAATAAATATATTTAAATATCTCTCTTCATTTTATATTCAGAATGCATAAAATTCAGAAAAAAAAAAGAACTCCTAGAAAGTGAATAGGTGAAACTCTCTCACATTTTAGATTAAATCACTCATCAAAAGAAGATCAAAAAGCTTTTTCAGCTAATTTTATAAATGAGATTTTAGTTTTTCGAAAAATTTTTATTTTAGGTTTTTGTGTTTAAAAATAGTTTAAATTAGAAAACTTCCTATAATATCTATTTATATTTTATAATTGCATCTGTGAAGAAAAAGTCTTGTAATCTTTTCACAAACAAACACGCAAAATTCTTATATCGAATTTCGCATCATTGTTTTGTGAAACCAGACCTTTTTTCACAGCATATATTCAAAGTAATAATTGAAAAATATTTTAAATCTATACTATCTTTACTGAATCAAAAAACATTTATTTATAAATATTAGTGTTAGGCGCTCTAATAAAATATTAAAATTATTTTTGGAAACAAGTATAGAATATATGGTGGTGTCATGTCCATGGAGCAGATCGGTCCGTGCACCCTGATCACATTACTTGCCAACTGAGGTGTCCGTATGGATGTCCTCTTCAGATTGATGTCTGCCATATAGAGGGCTGCAAGGATGGCCGGGTATATATGGTCCGGAGTGAGTTGGGTGTTGTGACAGTTATTGCAGTTTCTGTAGGATCTAGTCATGTCTGGGTTTATCTCATTCCTTTAAAATGACCTATTCTGATTCTTGAAATTATTGTTGTTAATTCTCTGATAATGTTGAGGTTGCATATGGACCGGGGTATTTTGGCTTTTGTAATGAGTTTTGCTTTTGCTATTGTATTTGAATCTTTTAGAGTTATTGAACTGGTTTTCCAGTGCCTGTTTTTATCCTTCCTTCGCCAGACCAGTATAGAATATATAAATACTGATATATATTAACATACAAGGTTTTTTTAAAGTCATAATTGAAGTAGACAAAGGTGATACAGAGCAACAACATGTCCCTTGTATTTGACTGTTATAAATATTTACTTAATTATATTTATGCTAAACATATGTGTTGCTCAAATATAATATCAATTTTATTTATTTATTAGAGAGCTCCTAAATTAAAAATTGTATATTTTAATTTATATTAATTCAAATTATTTCTGCTGCTTATCCCTAATACACGTGGTACAGGCCATGATAATCATGGTGAGTAGAAGTAGGCGACTGCTTTTACTGTAAGTGAACCACATGTCTACACATGTGAAAAGTAGTTCGACTTTGCACTTATAAATGTGCCAGAGCCCTGTTTGGTTACTTGCACTCGCTGGTGGGTTTGGACTTTTGCAAGAATCGGGGGCCATTGGAGAATTTCTCTTTTTTAAAGCATAAAAAGTGCCCAATGCGGGAATCGAACCCGGGTCATAGCGGTCGAAAACCAACGGTTTAGATCATCCTTCCACCAACCCCCTTAAATTATTTCTATATAGTTTATATTGATGGATATGACACACTTTCAACATTATATGACGAGTTGACGAATATTATATTCAACAATTCTCACCAAGTTACAACAATGATTTTCAATCTAATTTATAAATTAACCGTCGTAACACTTTAAAATAGAATAATTATTAAGATATATTGTATATAATACACTGCGGCTTGTGATTGTAAAACGATACTTGAAGTTACACCGCATGAGTTTCTTTTCAACGAAAAATCAAAATTTATTTCAAGGTGAAATATTGACTATTTCTAACCTTTTTGGATGAGGTATGAAAAGGTGAATTATGAAGAGTAATGATGAACGGAAAAATAAAAATGTCCAGGGATGGAAACGAACCCACAATGTTCCGCTTACCGGCAGATGCCATGTCCACTAAGCTACCCTGGACGTATTTTTCCGTTCATAATATTTTAAAGATATATTGTGTTTTTCAAATTAAAGTTACTTCGACTAGTAACTCTTTTTATTACCTCGACGTTTCGACAAAAATATTTTGTCCTCGTCAAGAACAAATATTTAAAACATTTGGGAAAGGAGAATAACTTTTAACGCTTTGCCTAATGTTTTGCACTTAAAGAAAACACTTTACACTTTACTAGCAACATTTTTCATCTTTTGTTATTTCATACATATGTTATTCCAAAAGTTCAAAACATATATTTAACTTATATTAATATACACCTATCCCCCGATTTACACGGTAGATACGTTCCTGATAAAAACGTGTAAATCGAGGGATAGGTGTACACAGAAATAAAAATAAAATGCATTGACAGGTTAAAATATGTAGTCAGCACATAAGCTCGGAATTCCTCGTGAGATGTGTACACAGCGCATGTGTTCAATCACAGTAGCATTCAGTATAGTGCGATAAAAAAATTATTTGGAAAACCGTGTAAAAGCGAAAACGTGTAAAACAAGTACCGTGTAAATCGGGGGATAGGTGTATTTAATTATATATTAACTATTACTATATATTAACTTATATATTCAAATATGATCAAGATATTGTGATAATATATTTGTTCAATAAAATGACATTTAGATAGTTATAAATAAAAAATATAGGTTCTGTTAATAAATAATAGAGAGATTTATTTTTTTTTTAATATTCCAAAGGATTTTTCTAATCTGGCAACCCTTCCAAACTAATTCAGTGATTAATCTCGTAATTAACTGTATTTAACAAAATAAGGAAACGTTAGCTACACACTGGTGTCGGATTTTTCCTTCATTTTTATTCCTAAATATTACATTACGTTTGCCAAAATTTAATTAACATTCCTTGAATATTTAAAAGAAAAATAAATAATAATTATTTGTAATTTTTAACATATCCATTTACTTATTTTCCACATTGATTTGTTTAAGAAGTTAGTAACACTGGATGTATCATTGATGTTATAAATAAATAAAAACGGTATAAATAAAAGGTTAATTTTACCCATCAAATTTATGTATAGCATTTTAAAAATTAGATTATGATAAATAATACAAAAGTGAATTTGTACTTGGATCAGGTGGATAAATTGAGAAGAAAAAAAGCATTTCCTGATGGTGCAAATAAAGGTTGCATGACCTGCGCCATTTATCGGAATAAATATCCACTAATCGTTTATTTTTAAATTATTCCCGAATTGACCAAAACCGTTTATTGATTAATTAAGAAACGGTATTTGGCCAATTCTGGAATAATTAAAAAATCAACGAGAATAGTTTATATTTATTCCGATAGATGGCACAAGTCATCAATAACTTTTAGTTGCACGATCAGGTATTAATTAAATTATATGTCATTTGGGTTTCAAGAATATAATATAAACCTCGAGTAAAAAAATAATTATTTGTAAAGGATCAATTGGCGAAATAGGTAGTCAAATAGAATCTGTAAAATATCCCCATATGATAATCACAAATTCAGGAAGAATAATTTTATATAATGGAATATTTTAAATAAAAAATGAAGCTTGAAAAATCTAAAATACCTTAATCACTTCACTCTATAAATATTTTAGCCTTCTCCATTAAACAATCAGATTTCTATAAGACAAAATGGCGGTGGACGATCATAAGGAATTTCGATCTTAATGTGATTTAATTTAAAACAACTGATAAAAACAAGTTTTTATATAAATATTAAAATCAAAAAAGGCATATCTTGACCACGTTCACATCAACTTTTAGATGACAGAGCGCCATCTAGTGGAACAGAAATTAACTAAACGTTGATTTAGTCTAAAAACAGACGACCAGCGACATAAAGAAACTCTTTTTCACTTCCTTAAGTGTTGTTCATAAGTGTACATGTTAAAAGGTAAAACTTCCTTAAGTGTTGTTCATAAGTGTACATGTTAAAAGGTAAAACTTCCTTAAGTGTTGTTCATAAGTGTACATGTTAAAAGGTAAAACTTCCTTAAGTGTTGTTCATAAGTGTACATGTTAAAAGGTAAAACTTCCTTAAGTGTTGTTCATAAGTGTACATGTTAAAAGGTAAAACTTCCTTAAGTGTTGTTCATAAGTGTACATGTTAAAAGGTAAAACTTCCTTAAGTTTTGTTCATAAGTGTACATGTTAAAAGGTAAAACTTCCTTAAGTGTTGTTCATAAGTGTACATGTTAAAAGGTAAAACTTCCTTAAGTGTTGTTCATAAGTGTACATGTTAAAAGGTAAAACTTCCTTAAGTGTTGTTCATAAGTGTACATGTTAAAAGGTAAAACTTCCTTAAGTGTTGTTCATAAGTGTACATGTTAAAAGGTAAAACTTCCTTAAGTGTTGTTCATAAGTGTACATGTTAAAAGGTAAAACTTCCTTAAGTGTTGTTCATAAGTGTACATGTTAAAAGGTAAAACTTCCTTAAGTTTTGTTCATAAGTGTACATGTTAAAAGGTAAAACTTCCTTAAGTGTTGTTCATAAGTGTACATGTTAAAAGGTAAAACTTCCTTAAGTGTTGTTCATAAGTGTACATGTTAAAAGGTAAAACTTCCTTAAGTGTTGTTCATAAGTGTACATGTTAAAAGGTAAAACTTCCTTAAGTGTTGTTCATAAGTGTACATGTTAAAAGGTAAAACTTCCTTAAGTGTTTCATAAGTGTACATGTTAAAAGGTAAAACTTCCTTAAGTGTTGTTCATAAGTGTACATGTTAAAAGGTAAAACTTCCTTAAGTGTTGTTCATAAGTGTACATGTTAAAAGGTAAAACTTCCTTAAGTGTTGTTCATAAGTGTACATGTTAAAAGGTAAAACTTCCTTAAGTGTTGTTCATAAGTGTACATGTTAAAAGGTAAAACTTCCTTAAGTGTTGTTCATAAGTGTACATGTTAAAAGGTAAAACTTCCTTAAGGTGTTCATAAGTGTACATGTTAAAAGGTAAAACTTCCTTAAGTGTTGTTCATAAGTGTACATGTTGAAAGGTAAAACTTCCTTAAGTGTTGTTCATAAGTGTACATGTTGAAAGGTAAAACTTCCTTAAGTGTTGTTCATAAGTGTACATGTTGAAAGGTAAAACTTCCTTAAGTGTTGTTCATAAGTGTACATGTTAAAAGGTAAAACTTCCTTAAGTGTTGTTCATAAGTGTACATGTTGAAAGGTAAAACTTCCTTAAGTGTTGTTCATAAGTGTACATGTTGAAAGGTAAAACTTCCTTAAGTGTTGTTCATAAGTGTACATGTTAAAAGGTAAAACTTCCTTAAGTGTTGTTCATAAGTGTACATGTTAAAAGGTAAAACTTCCTTAAGTGTTGTTCATAAGTGTACATGTTAAAAGGTAAAACTTCCTTAAGTTTTGTTCATAAGTGTACATGTTAAAAGGTAAAACTTCCTTAAGTGTTGTTCATAAGTGTACATGTTAAAAGGTAAAACTTCCTTAAGTGTTGTTCATAAGTGTACATGTTAAAAGGTAAAACTTCCTTAAGTGTTGTTCATAAGTGTACATGTTAAAAGGTAAAACTTCCTTAAGTGTTGTTCATAAGTGTACATGTTAAAAGGTAAAACTTCCTTAAGGTTGTTCATAAGTGTACATGTTAAAAGGTAAAACTTCCTTAAGTGTTGTTCATAAGTGTACATGTTAAAAGGTAAAACTTCCTTAAGTTTTGTTCATAAGTGTACATGTTAAAAGGTAAAACTTCCTTAAGTGTTGTTCATAAGTGTACATGTTAAAAGGTAAAACTTCCTTAAGTGTTGTTCATAAGTGTACATGTTAAAAGGTAAAACTTCCTTAAGTGTTGTTCATAAGTGTACATGTTAAAAGGTAAAACTTCCTTAAGTGTTGTTCATAAGTGTACATGTTAAAAGGTAAAACTTCCTTAAGTGTTGTTCATAAGTGTACATGTTAAAAGGTAAAACTTCCTTAAGTGTTGTTCATAAGTGTACATGTTAAAAGGTAAAACTTCCTTAAGTGTTGTTCATAAGTGTACATGTTAAAAGGTAAAACTTCCTTAAGTGTTGTTCATAAGTGTACATGTTAAAAGGTAAAACTTCCTTAAGTGTTGTTCATAAGTGTACATGTTAAAAGGTAAAACTTCCTTAAGTGTTGTTCATAAGTGTACATGTTAAAAGGTAAAACTTCCTTAAGTGTTGTTCATAAGTGTACATGTTAAAAGGTAAAACTTCCTTAAGTGTTGTTCATAAGTGTACATGTTAAAAGGTAAAACTTCCTTAAGTGTTGTTCATAAGTGTACATGTTAAAAGGTAAAACTTCCTTAAGTGTTGTTCATAAGTGTACATGTTAAAAGGTAAAACTTCCTTAAGTGTTGTTCATAAGTGTACATGTTAAAATGTAAAACTTCCTTAAGTGTTGTTCATAAGTGTACATGTTAAAAGGTAAAACTTCCTTAAGTGTTGTTCATAAGTGTACATGTTAAAAGGTAAAACTTCCTTAAGTGTTGTTCATAAGTGTACATGTTAAAAGGTAAAACTTCCTTAAGTGTTGTTCATAAGTGTACATGTTAAAAGGTAAAACTTCCTTAAGTTTTGTTCATAAGTGTACATGTTAAAAGGTAAAACTTCCTTAAGTGTTGTTCATAAGTGTACATGTTAAAAGGTAAAACTTCCTTAAGTGTTGTTCATAAGTGTACATGTTAAAAGGTAAAACTTCCTTAAGTGTTGTTCATAAGTGTACATGCTAAAAGGTAAAACTTCCTTAAGTGTTGTTCATAAGTGTACATGTTAAAAGGTAAAACTTCCTTAAGTGTTGTTCATAAGTGTACATGTTAAAAGGTAAAACTTCCTTAAGTGTTGTTCATAAGTGTACATGCTAAAAGGTAAAACTTCCTTAAGTGTTGTTCATAAGTGTACATGCTAAAAGGTAAAACTTCCTTAAGTGTTGTTCATAATGTACATGCTAAAAGGTAAAACTTCCTTAAGTGTTGTTCATAAGTGTACATGTTAAAAGGTAAAACTTCCTTAAGTGTTGTTCATAAGTGTACATGCTAAAAGGTAAAACTTCCTTAAGTGTTGTTCATAAGTGTACATGCTAAAAGGTAAAACTTCCTTAAGTGTTGTTCATAAGTGTACATGCTAAAAGGTAAAACTTCCTTAAGTGTTGTTCATAAGTGTACATGTTGAAAGGTAAAACTTCCTTAAGTGTTGTTCATAAGTGTACATGTTGAAAGGTAAAACTTCCTTAAGTGTTGTTCATAAGTGTACATGTTAAAAGGTAAAACTTCCTTAAGTTTTGTTCATAAGTGTACATGTTGAAAGGTAAAACTTCCTTAAGTGTTGTTCATAAGTGTACATGTTGAAAGGTAAAACTTCCTTAAGTGTTGTTCATAAGTGTACATGTTGAAAGGTAAAACTTCCTTAAGTGTTGTTCATAAGTGTACATGTTAAAAGGTAAAACTTCCTTAAGTGTTGTTCATAAGTGTACATGTTGAAAGGTAAAACTTCCTTAAGTGTTGTTCATAAGTGTACTTGTTGAAAGGTAAAACTTCCTTAAGTGTTGTTCATAAGTGTACATGTTAAAAGGTAAAACTTCCTTAAGTTTTGTTCATAAGTGTACATGTTAAAAGGTAAAACTTCCTTAAGTGTTGTTCATAAGTGTACATGTTAAAAGGTAAAACTTCCTTAAGTTTTGTTCATAAGTGTACATGTTAAAAGGTAAAACTTCCTTAAGTTTTGTTCATAAGTGTACATGTTAAAAGGTAAAACTTCCTTAAGTGTTGTTCATAAGTGTACATGTTAAAAGGTAAAACTTCCTTAAGTTTTGTTCATAAGTGTACATGTTAAAAGGTAAAACTTCCTTAAGTGTTGTTCATAAGTGTACATGTTAAAAGGTAAAACTTCCTTAAGTGTTGTTCATAAGTGTACATGTTAAAAGGTAAAACTTCCTTAAGTGTTGTTCATAAGTGTACATGTTAAAAGGTAAAACTTCCTTAAGTGTTGTTCATAAGTGTACATGTTAAAAGGTAAAACTTCCTTAAGTGTTGTTCATAAGTGTACATGTTAAAAGGTAAAACTTCCTTAAGTGTTGTTCATAAGTGTACATGTTAAAAGGTAAAACTTCCTTAAGTGTTGTTCATAAGTGTACATGTTAAAAGGTAAAACTTCCTTAAGTGTTGTTCATAAGTGTACATGTTAAAAGGTAAAACTTCCTTAAGTGTTGTTCATAAGTGTACATGTTAAAAGGTAAAACTTCCTTAAGTGTTGTTCATAAGTGTACATGTTAAAAGGTAAAACTTCCTTAAGTGTTGTTCATAAGTGTACATGTTAAAAGGTAAAACTTCCTTAAGTGTTTTCATAAGTGTACATGTTAAAAGGTAAAACTTCCTTAAGTTTTGTTCATAAGTGTACATGTTAAAAGGTAAAACTTCCTTAAGTGTTGTTCATAAGTGTACATGTTAAAAGGTAAAACTTCCTTAAGTGTTGTTCATAAGTGTACATGTTAAAAGGTAAAACTTCCTTAAGTTTTGTTCATAAGTGTACATGTTAAAAGGTAAAACTTCCTTAAGTGTTGTTCATAAGTGTACATGTTAAAAGGTAAAACTTCCTTAAGTTTTGTTCATAAGTGTATTGTAAATTTTATTATAAATCTTTACCGTAATAAATGATATGGTTCTTTTGAATATATTTTAAAATATAAGAATATACTGTTTGTTTAGAAACAAGGCGAGGGGATATCAAAACTGAAGATAAAAGTTAGAAATAGCAATTAAGCTTGTAGAAAAATCATCAACGAATTATGGATTGCAGTTGGCTTGGGAAACAAAACTTTAGGAAATTCCAAACTCTATCAAACTTGCCAATTACTGTTTAGAAATAAAGTTACAACAGTTTCTGTCTAGTTCTTTAATTGTAGAATGAACAAATAGCTAAAGATCACTGAATATTCAACACTAAATACTATCATTAGAAGTAAATATGTCTTTTGATTTCATCATAAAATTGCATATGAAGTATATATCATTTCTGAAAGGTTTAAACTGTTTGTAAATTTTGAGGTTAAGTAGAGTTATCTGTGATGGATCTCTATAATCTTTCAAGAGTATGTTAGTTAATGGTGTAGAGAACGGATCAAAACATAATAGATGGATACTGTAAATTTCTTACTTTAAATACTATGTTAGAGAGGGGAATCAGTCTAAAGACACAATTCATTTAATCGCTAGGTCGCTGGGAAATCAATCAGATGGATTAAAGGTAGTGATTCTTTAAGCGACCCAAATCTGGGTGAAATTAATGGAAGGGGAATTGGTATTATTCTGTGGAAATACTCGAATATGTGGTAATCTCAGATTGGGTCTACAGATATTGTCTTTAGAAAATTCTTGTAGCACTTGCCAGTTGATGATGAAGATAAAATTTGAGCACTTATCAGTTTTTTTGCTTATCTCTAATACACGTGGTACAGGCCATGATAATCATGGTGGGTAGAAGTAGGCGACTGCTTTTACTGTAAATGCACCACATGTCTACACATGTGAAAAGCAGTTCGACTTTGCACTTACAAACCACGTTTGGTTTTACATGCACTCGCTGGTGGATTTGGACTTTTGCAAGAATCGGGGGCTATTTGAGCATTATTTTTTAAATCAGAAAAAAAGTGCCTAATGTGGGAATCGAACTCGGGTCGTAGCGATCGAAAACCAACGGTTTAGACCATCCTTCCAGCGACCCCCATTTATCAGTTAAAATAATTCACCTCAATTCTTCATTTTTTGGTGAAAGACATAATATGCAATAGGCTTCTGACAACAAGAATCCATATATACAAATATATTACCCTTAAATACTTTCAAAACGAGAATTCCTCGAAATTGCCGGATAAATAAGCAGAACAGGCTAAAGGAAGAATTGAAGGTATTAAGTTAAGAAAAAGAGAAAATACAGAGAGAGAACCCCCCCCCCCCAAACCGTTAACCTCTTAATAAACCTTTAAAAGTAAAAATAAGGAAAATGTATTTATTTTTAAAACGTATTTTTGAAAAATATGTATATATATTATATAGAAATGTTATTTTATTTTAAAATAATAATTTCTATAACAAACTATTAAGTAAACAGATGTCGCCGCTTTCTCTATATAAACCTATTGTTGTTTCCCGTTGGCCAGCTCAAATCTTTTTGTACATATGTAAATATGTAATCTTTTATTTTCTTCTTTACGCCTCAAATCAGGCATTTCTTCCTTAATTATGTTTATCAGCACAATTAAAGCTACTTCTGATCTAAACTATATTTTTAAATATTTACACGACTGCAATATCACAAACATTATCATGTGCACGTATAAAAAAATAATCAGCATCAGAAAATAATCAATAATTCTATAACTCTAATTCCAAAATCAACAGCAAGAAATCATTTTTGTAATATATATAGAACATTAAAAATAAAAGAGGCATATCCTGACCAGGCTCATATGAGCATTTCTAGATGACAGAGTGCCATCTAGTGGAACAAAAATAAACTAAACGTTTATTTAACTTGTTCCGTGATATTTGGCTAAACCAATTTCTTGATTTATCAATATCACAAAACAAGTTAAATAAACGTTTAGTTTTATTTTCAATATCAACACCTGACCCTTTTTATATATTTTATTTTTTAAATTGTTTATTTCACATATAGAGCATTGTGTGTGAAAGAATGCTCAGATCTTTGAAGATATTGAAGATTTTTTCATTCTTTTATATCCTTGGTTTCTTAATATTTCTCTTTGTTCCCTTGTTGCCATAGAAATATCTACATCTACATAATATGAATTTAGGAAAATACTTGAAGGGATCTGTCCGTATCATGATATTTTCATCTAAATTATTGTAAATCTATAGATCCATTGACGCGGCTGTATACGATTCCAATGATTGGCACAACTCACCAACTTTTTAAATGTAGAACGGCATAGAGAATAAAGGCTTTTAAAAAAATTTCTCCCTTTTTTATGTAAATATATTTTAATATTTTTGTTCTTTTGATATTTGTATTTTATCATTTGCATATTTTAAATGTCTTGGATTTTCTGTTTAAAATATGTCGCTTCTTATTTGTTAGTTGTTGTTATGTACGCGCTCATTAAAGAAGCTCTAGCTGCTAAACGTGTAATTATTTTCTCCAGCTCTCAACACAGCACCTTTCTGGGCAAATTTAGGTTGTGTTCACGGCAAAGTCTTCCCTATTTTATGTTCCAAAAGTCGAACTACTTTTCACATGTGTAGATATGTGTGATATTAAAAGCACTCGTCAACTTCTACCAACCATGGCCTGTACAACGTGTACTAGGAATAATTATAATATGTTCATCTTTTGGTAATGAATAGTTATGGCCCCATTTCTTTAACCTTCGATCGTATCTTGTACATTTCATATATTTCTACTCGTGCTTTTCTACATAAAGTTGCAGAAGATGATATTCATTTACAAATCGATGCCCCTCTTCTTTAAAATGCATTAAACAATGCATCACTCCAGCGTATTGTAGATGATAAAGAATGAGCCCAAACCTGCATTGCTCAATGTATTTTAAGAGAGGGAGATTCATCTTTTGAGACGAGTAAAAATAAAATATTAGAAGATAAAAGATGATAAAGTTTCACTTTAGTAGAAAAATTATTTGATTAAAATGAACTTTTATTCTTATAATTATCTTCGTTATTATTCACTAAAAATTCCTCTTTATTCTTGTATATTCCATAAAAGAATATAAAGTTTATTTATTTGAAATATTATTTGAATAAATGAATTTCTCTATAATTTTAATACTTTTATATTCGTTATTCTCTACAAATCCCTCTTTATTCTTGTATATTCCATGGTCACCCGCACTAGGCTTTATCGCCGATCTCAATAGCGATTGACCGTTATCGCTCTATTCCCGCAACTCGCTGTTTCTTATCATTTTCCTTCTTTAGAATTCAACTTAAGGCTTGGATTCACTCCGTAACCTCTTATGAAGAACAAAAACACACATACAATTGAAAACCTTTTATTGGCATCTAGTCAATAATACATTTTCAATAAATGAAAAATAATGAGAATATACAATGATTTATGAACTAGGGAGACTCCATCACCTTGATAGAGACAACAACAAAAACACATTGAGAAATAAATATAGTCTCAAAAATGATCAACAAGGGAAGAGAGAAATTGAAGCTTGTAAAGTACCACGAAAGTACTCATAGGAGTTAATAAATACATAGCCGCTCATGAAGAACAAAAACATTTAGAAATAAATAAGTTTCAACAATGATTTACAAGAGATAAAACTTGAAAGAACTTCGATGATTAATAAGAGAAGAGAGAAATTAAAGCTTGTAAAAAAAACTTCGAAAGTACCACGGAAGTGTTAATAAATACATAGCCGCTCATGAAGAACAAAAATATATTGAGAAATGAGTAGTGTCAACAATGATTTACAAGAGATAAAACTTGAAAGAACTTCGAGAATACCACGGAAGTACTTATAAGTATTAATAAATACTTGTAGAGAGGGGGTTCAGATATCAAATATTGACAACCAGCCAAATATAGAAGTAGGTGGAGAGGTTACCCCGCAGTGGGCCAAAATAATTCCTCTATTTATTTTATTCGGGAGTAATCAAATGGGTGTCTGGGGATTAAAGGTCCTCCGATTGCTTTGTTCCTTCATTACGTCCATTCGACAGTATTGACCGAGCTCATGTATAGTTGGTCTTGCCATACAACCATACCTTCTTTTTAACATATATCAAATCATTTCGCCATAGAATTTTATTGATATCTGAGTATTTGAACTTTAGTTCTTAAACGAAGAGTTCTGTAGTGAATTTACAGTACATATAGGCGTAGTACTTTAACCAAGGCTATTTTGTATGCTTTGTAAACTGTCGTACTTTATCATACTAGTTTATTGCTAAACACTTGTTTGTAGGCCGTGTTCTCCAAGTATTGATGGAGTTTAACAGGCCATGGAGAGAGAGAGAGAGAGAGAGAGAGAATGATGTGGATTGAAACACGAGGCTTTTCTCGCCTCCTCTTCGTATTATAGCCATAGATATTGTGACTTCCCTCTTCACAAGAGCCAAGAAGACGTGGTGGTAGACAAGGAAGTACTACTGGCGCTATGGAGCTTTGAGGACAGTAAGTATTTATTGAAGTAAACTGCCCGAACTGCAGAACGCGTTTACCACTAATGAGCCAGGCCCTCACAATATTTCAATCATGTCGAAAAGGACAGTAAAAAATTATACTATTTTGCAAAATAAACAATCAAACTCAAATAGTTTACAATTATAAATGCAGATAAGGCGCTGTGATAAAAGAAATAAATGTGTGAAGTCGACTCTATGAAGAAACGCAGCTTGCAGTTCTGGTACTGGGGAAGTGGAGCTAGTGTGTTGACATAGAATACTTGTCTGCCACTTATACCTGGTACAGGCGATGTGGCTATGATATTCACGGAAGCAGTTAGAGACCGCTGTCTATACGTGTCTACGCATGTAGAAATCAATTCAACCGTTGCATTTTTCAAAGTTCTAAATCCACCTTTGGTTGTTCGCACTTACTGGTGGGATTTAGACTTGGAAAAAATCAGGGACCATTGAAAAAAATCGCTCAATGCGGGATTCGATCCAGGGTGGAGAGACCAGCTATCTATTGACGTCTCCGCATACTAGCAGACTTTTGGTCGTGATAAAGCCCCAATAACAGATTTGGCAAATTAAAAATAGTTGGCACTTAGCTTTTGCGTCTATGTCGGCGGGAGAGGTGACAATATTTTGTTATTACTAATCTATTTCATTATTATAAAATTATTATTTTTATGAATCAATATCCTCTCTGCAAAATTTCCATCTATAATTTTGCTATAGAATTGGCCTAGCTACTCTTCCAGCTAAACATCTCTTTAGAAAATAATCAAGATTTCATTTAATTCCTGTATTATGGCTTTGTCACCGACCTGAATCCGTTAGCTTGCAGAGAGGGTCAAAAGATGTTACTTAGCTTTAGCGCCATTTTAGACGGAAGAAGCGACATATTTACATACAAATACATATTTGTATATTTGATATAATAAATTGGACTATCCAGAGGTTTTAAGCGGCAAGAAGACCATGGCCCAAGAATGGCAACTTGCTGGCTCGGTTAAAGAAATGAGATTGCCTTTCAAAGCAACGACATTTCGTTTGAGACCTAAGCCCGACTATCTTTAACAAGCCTCCAGGCTTTTTATAGCCATAGTATCTCTACAAAGGGCAGACCTTCGAATGTCTTCGCCGTGTAAAGAGGTCGAGTTGTCACGCCTATTACTGGGATCGTCAATTTCCTTTAAACCTTTTGGCTCTATACAAGTTACATAAACTATCCCAACGAGAATGATCCTGATTTTTCAAGAATCTGACCATTTTATACTCTCTAGATGTGTTTGATTACCCTGAACGCCCCTTTTCCAGAGACTAGGAAGTTATCTTGGCTTCTTTTCGTCCTCTCTTCTTTAGTTTATCATCGATTACGGAAACAATTAAAGGTAATGAGGTTAGATTAGGTTGAAGAGAACACACTTAGTATAAGAATAACATATTTACCTACTTACTCCCTAATAAATCTATGTGAAAGCCAGCTGCGGATGTCACACAGAGGGAGGGAACTCCATTAGCTCGGTCGATCCCCGACCATTTAAAAGATTCTACGCACTAATTCGCATAAAAATGGAAACCGTGTTTTATTGGACGCTGTAAGACATATCGGATGTGACAGCTGGCAGGGAGAGAGAACTGGGGAGAACGGCTTCAACGACCGAAATGTTCGTTCGGCTACTTCAGATCGACTAAATACTTTGGAGAGATTTCCTGGGGAAATGGTGGATTCCACAAAAATAATAAAATTCGCATCTTTCCTGTGAAAAAATCCGCTAAAAACCGCACTACATCTATCACGGCAAGCTCGTCGATTAGAGTTTTACCACAACATCAACTTGAAGGAATTTTAAAGTTCTTCCAAGTGTAAGCCATTGCTTTGACCTAATACCACATAAGAGTTTACATATATCTTGGAAGTTAACAAAATTTTGTTCAAATTGTGTAGAACAGTATCATTAGTAACGAAATAATGGCGGGTAAATAATTTTTATTAAATAATTTTACCTTTGGGCCGCGTTGCTGTACCACGCTGAGTAGGTTCGGTTTACAAGACCATTGATATCTCCGCTATCGATAGAAGTTAAAATTTGAGTTGATTTTTCTGTTCCGCATGAGTTTTATTTCTATTTGATTCACACCGATATGGAACTCGTACAGTATTTAGAGTTCGATATGTAAAGAGTTCCAGCCATAGTCATCATCGGACTGTTCCACTTGTTCTGCAAGCAATATTTGACTTATATGGGATATAGGTTTGACTCAGGAATAAGATAGGGTTGTCATAGAAATGACATAATTAGAAGGGTAGGAAAATAATCACGTTATTAATATATAAGGGGGGGGGGTTCTATTCTTACACATACACTGCTGCTAAAAATTATGGGAAAAAAAGCCATCGAGAATAAACACGAGAAAATATTGTCAAATATTTTTTCAGAAATATATAAAAAAATATAGCTATATGCTAATATACTGAAAAATAAAGTATTAATATCCCTCTCTCTATATCTAAAAAAGTAATTATATTTACATATATACATATTTACGTTAAGTTAGCTTGAAGATAATTTTATGCCAATATTACTTTAAAAATCAGGCGAGCAACACTGCGCAGATAATTCACAGAGTGCAGCGGTGTCAGATCCGTTTTGAAGAGAGGAAGAGGTAAATCTATTTTAAATCCAGCGTCAAGTGGCGCCATTAAACCATTCTATGTCACTGACTCTCGGCTGTTTAAATCTCTTCTGAGTTTCTTTCATTTCTCTCTAGGCACATTGCCGTATTTTATATCCACATTTTTATAATGTATTTTAGAAATAAAATTGAAATATAATCAAATATAAGTGAAATGTGTTTTTACATCACCAACTTTACTGAAACTCATTACTCATTCCACGTTCATCTTGGAATTTGGTTGTGAGCAATTTACTTATAAATTTGAAATTCAGCTTAAAACTTTTTTTTGTTTTCAAATAGTGGCGTTTCTGTGTAATATTTATATCAATGCGGCAGATGATGATTTTAATTGTTTTTGTTTTATAATAAACCGAAACCACTCTTGCACGATTCCTTTAAAATTAAAACAACTTTCTTCTGCCCTTACTGTAAAATAAAATTAATGGATGGTATATTGACTCATCATTTGGTGACCCCTCTCAGCGGTTTGGCCAGTTTAATCTGCCATATTTCTGTGATATTGCATTTGGATATTTTGATTTTATACTGATACTGAAGCTGACCTCATGGAAAATGTATTTAAAATGAAGTATGGACATAGCATTGAAGATTTCTTGTTTTAGTTATTCTAATAATATAATAGAATATCAGATCACAACTCCTTAAGTTGGTGATGTGTTAAAAATTTGATAATTCTATCTGAATATTCTCAAAGATCTTGTTTTATGACTTGGATTCAACCAAGAAGTTGGTTTGGTGTTACACTTGGTCCATGTTGTCTTGATGTGAACATAATATTTCGGGGAATTGTTGACTGTCCCTCTCTATTTAGGGTTTTGTTTCAGGATGAGAGCGAACAGTAGTCGGTGTCTTGTACTGAAGTTTGGCAATTTATTCTCCATAGAACGCGGTATTGGCTTATTTTTTACTCTGTGGTATCTTTTGAAGTTGTTGAAACCGAAGTGTTTATTATGATCCATTAGTGCGCCATCTATTATGAAAATTCGAAACTATTATAGACGCGTATGATTCTTTTAAAAATTAAAAAAAATATTTTATGTTGTTAGAAGTTAGAAAGTATTGTAAATTCTCTTCTCCCCTCTCTATTTTCTCATAATTTGACCACAATTTTCATGAAATCCTAATCAATCTCATTACCTACTCATTTAACTATTCCAGCAGTTCCTAAACTACTACTGAATGGTCAGTCTAGTGCAGGAGTGGCGAACCTTTTATATTAGAAGGCCAATTTTCATTTTACCATTTTTGAGAAGGCCGCATATTTATATATATATATATAAATATTATATTTATTATATAATATATGACATTCGTATTAGATATTTTCAATAAAATAATGAAAGTAATTGAAAACTGCGAAACAAAAATTATAGTTTTGAATTAAGAAAAGGCCACAACTTGGCAAGAAAAGGCCACATGCGGCCTTAAGGCCGCACGTTCGCCACCCCTGGTCTAGTGGCTACACATGGGTCAGCCGGGATTGTCCAAGTGGAATTCTAAAGAGGGCCGAGATCTCTAGAGAAATGACAAATATATCTTCAGTGCAGAAATTAAAAATGTCTTTGTAGGCAGATATGATCAAATGATTTGGGCGCGCGCTTGTTAGTATCATTTATAAGATTAAATTTCAAATTTCTATCTATTTTATTTCATTAATAAAAATAATTTCTTTCAATTGCCATAGAAGACGAAAAAAAAAATTAAAATACTTTGCTTGGAACTAAATACATCAATTACGTAGACTTTAATGAATTAATATTGGTGAGGAAAACAAGAGTACAGGTGGAACTAGAGCCATGTTTCAGCTAACTGATGTCTTTGATTGATCTAAGGGGAAGGAGCTTGGACTGTGAAGGCGGCCCATGTAGTCGGTAATATATAAAATCCAGTAGTGTACATAGTAAACATAAAGCACGTCACCTATATGTCAGAAATAAAACTATTTAGCGCAATTTTACTTTAAAAAAAATATTAATATCCGTACTAAAATGGAAAAGGTAGGATTTAACACTGATGACCAGACCATTCCAATATTTTATATCGTAGTAAGGTCAGTATATATAGGGAGGTAGTTTTATTTTAAAAAGGGAAATCCATGCTAAAACTAGTTTCCATATTGCTTAAATAGAAACCGCCGCGTACTTTCAAGCGACATCGGTATTAGTGAGACTGGCTTTTAGTGTATTGTTTTATTGTATTAAAAAGTATCACAACATCAATGCTAGAAATCTGATGGTGATTGATAAATACTATCTATATATTTTTTCCTAATTTTTTTTCCTATATATGTAATATATGAAAATATTCAGCACGAAATTTTCATTTTCAAATCAAACAAAAAAAACTTCACCTCTATGAAAAACATTGGGAGGGCCTGGTTCATCAGTGGTTAACCCAGACAGAGATTTCACCCAGTTTGATTACACTCAAATATTGTGTTGTAAAATGTGTTTATATAACTGGTACCATAGATTAATTAATTCTTGGTCAATCAAGCTATGAACTCTACCACTGCCGGTCCCAAGCCCAGATGAAAAAGGAGTAGGGTAAGCAGTAACAAGCTTGCTAAAATACCTGAGATCAGCTGGCCCCTGATAGTACCCTGTAAGGCAGTGTCGGGCAACCGGTGTGCCGTGGCACACTGGTGTGCCGCGAAGAATTCTAGGTGTGCCGCGAACATTTTTGTAGGTATTTAGAACTTTTGGTTAAATTTAAAAATAATGTTTCAAAAAATATTTTTTATAATTTTTATTCAATTTTAATAATTTTTTTCAAATATTTTCATATAAAAAATGAAATTAAAAAAAAAATTTCATTTTATATAAAAAAGACTTCAAATGATAGATGAGGAGATGCGCGTTTGTCTTTCACAAGTAGATCCCCGTATTGATTTGATATGCTCTCAAAAACAATCGCAATGCTCGCATTGATTATGTTAATTTAATATTGAAAATTAATAAAATGTGATATATATGTTTAAATTTTTACTAGTATTTATTGTTGTATTTTAATTACCTACGAGGAAATTTATAGTGAAAACCACAGGTGCGCCGCGAAAAAAAGAAATTAAGCTTAGTGCGCCGCAACTCGAAAAAGGTTGCCCGACACTGCTGTAAGGGCTCCTGATCAATGAAAACAGAATGAGCAGCGTTTATACTCGATGTTAGGAGCGGCTGCACATGACGTCTGTTTCCCATGTCAAATGCGGCCATTTTAGGAGCTAAGTCGGCCTGCTACTGAGTAGTTCTCCCAGTCTTAATGACAAAGGCAGATGCATTCTACTTCACCCAGTCATGATGGTTGTCAAACACCATCAAAAGTCTCGAGATCTACAAGCTTGATACCCTAATATGATCAAGTGAAGATAAGAAAGAAGAAGAAAACGTCAGCTTTGAGGACCTATAGAAATACTTGCATTGAAAATATCTCTTTACTGCAAACAATTCACATAAGTCCTGCCTATCTTTAATATAAGATTTGATTTTATTACTTTTTAAAAATAACACAATATGTAAAATGAGCTTTTCATCAATTGACTTGAGAGACAACTTCCATGTTTAGAGCTTTGATATCTCGGGAATCTGTAAGAACATTTTCTGGATGTCCTCTGACACAAGGGGATGATGGTCAAGGAGAGAGCCATTTGAACACTTTTTGACATCTTGTCAATTAGGCTTTAAAAATTAATGAAAAATAATGGTAATATTTTCAATGGATTATGAATGAGGGAGACTCCACCATCTTGATAGGGTCCTCCTCCAGACCAGGAGGGGTCTTCTTGGACCCCCCAACTCCAGGGTCAGGAAGTGCCTATATCCGCGCCTTTGCAGACGCGAGGATAGCCAGAGCGCCGTCTTCCAGATCATACCCGAAGTTTCAGCTCTGCAGGTCAGGAGGCCACTGGATGATGGTGAAGGCCTCCAGGGAGTCAAAGGCGGACTCCAGGTCCATAAATACGACCGACAGCTGCAACCTCCCCGCAGTTGCTATCTCGACCTCGTCCGTGACCCGAGCGATGTTCCAGGGAGGAGACCTCCCCGGGACAACGTAGGTCTGGCAGTCAATCGCCGTGTAGGGAGGTGGGGCCTAAGACGCCGTAGAAGAATGGCAGCGAGGACCCTGTAGTCTTAGAAGGCAGGGTGATTGTGGTCAAGGAGAGAGAGGACAAGGAGACGATGGTCAAGAGAGAGAGGACAAGACAAGGTGATGCGGGTCAAGGAGAGAGTATGAGACAAATAGAGTGATACCGCATTATGTCTAAAGATGTTGGTCCCAAACATTCGGAGTAAGAAAAAAAATCGAATTAGTTTAAAAGACAAATGGATATTTTCTGGTTGGCTTAATAAAGGACTCGCATCCAATTCCAATTTGTCAAAGGGAAATTAATGTTCCGTTTTGTGGCTGACATTTGGAGACATTAATCCCGCGACAAGGAGAATCTTGAAACTAAATGTTTGGACCACGCCTTTTCTGTCTTCTTCACGGCAGAACGCCTGCGTTGACAGATTGAGGAAGGATCAAGATACTGGATAGTGATGGTTAGAATAAGATAACATTGAGGAGATTGACAGAATGAAGGCCAAAATCGGGGAAGCTGTCTTCAGCTGGCCTCCCAGACATGAACAACTTCCGAATTCAAGTGATGGATTCTCAGGTTTGACATCTCGGCCTCATCTTTTCAGCAAAAAGTAAGACTATTTTGCCGTTAAGATATTGATTTATAAATTGTTCTCGACATCTTGTATAGTATTGTGAGTTGTACTTCACCATCTCAGTGTTGAAAGGCATGTTAGCCCGAAATCTTGAAAAAATAAATAAATAAGAAACAAAACCCTTGATTCCTTATTTATTGGGTCAAAGTGTAGGGAAGAGTCTATATTATAAGTTTATGCTAAGGTCTTCCTTTCTTCTTCCCACTTATTTGATACACTGTAAATAACATTACTGATATTACTGTTATTCCTGCATGTACCCTACATTTAGGCTTGATAATCTGTATAAGACCAAAAGACATTTGTTCCTGTTGTTGTAATTTGATTTATTGAAAAAGGTCGTCTCTCCCGGTAAAATGAACGCAAAAACTTCTTCACCCTTCCGGGAAGTTTCAAGATATAAATTCAGCCCAAACACCTCATTGGTCAATTCTGAAGATTTAATGAATCCGGGTCAAATGGAAAACCCTCAACTACAACGAGGGAAAATAATCTGAGCCTCCAGGTGAGAGTTCCGAATTTGCTGAAGCTGGTTTGATGGCTTTATCACTGATCTGAATATGTTGCAGAGACGATCAATAGATGCGCAAGTTTTTACGTATATTTTAATGAGAGAAGAGACTTTTATTTTCATATTAATATATATACATATCATTTTTATTCTGTCAATATAATCTATCTATATAAGTTTCTTATAAAATAATGTGTTAATATAAGTTTCTGTATGCTACCCTCAGTGTGCTATTCAAACACATTGTGGGATTTGTGTGTCTATATCGGCTCAATGAAAAACTCCGTAGACAAATCCCACCATGTGTTTGAATAGTACACTGAGGGTAGAGAGAGCATACAGAAACTCAAACTGTGCTATTCTATTTAGTTTTGGAGTTACGGATTCATTATAGAATATCTATTGAAAAAAAAAACGATGAAAGAGTATTCAACCTAAAGAGTATATAAATACCAAAGGTAAAATGTCATTATAATTTCAGCTAAAGAGGATATATGTACTGATATACAGTGGAAATAATTTGAATTCCCGAGGTTGATTTTATTTCTGAGATGATATAAGTTTTGATATATCTTCTAATTTCATTACCGAATATAGGTAATGTTCTATATATATGCAAATACAGTGTCTATATGTATAATATACTGGTTAGTAATTATTATTAGTTTACTAATTACAATTCACCAAAAGTTTTATTTACACATACGTCTATGAATCCCAACCTACTGAGAAACAAATTTGTTAGATGAGGCGGACTGTTAGATGCTGGCTCTCACAGGAGGGTCGGCTTGAATTGGTGAACATCAGTTAAGGATCAGTTGTTATAGGCTCTTCCATAGAAGAATCAAGAATTCAGTTAAAACACTCTTTATCAACGAATGATTATTTGGGGAGAACCTTAGACCTACTTCCAAGCCAAGAAAGAGAGAGATGGATTGTTTTGAGAAGAGAGGTCAAATGGTCTGGGCTGTTTTTTTTTTCGAACAGGCCTTTCCACGTGTTGAAGGAGGCACATTGAGTGTTCTAAGATCCCGAAGCAATATTCATTGGCCATATTTGTGATCTTTCTTGGTTGTCATTGACTCTTTGGTTTATTTTAATGGACTCATTCACATAGGGCAGTATGAGTCAATGATATTCTTTAATATGAGATATTCGAAGAATAGAAGGCCAGCCAGATCTCAGGATTTGACTCCAAAAGATTATGGAAAAGATGAAGTTTGAAGGACAGACAATTACATTACCTTACATAGATATATTTTATCTAATTATTTCCCGTTGTATGTCTACATACACAGTCGCCTGTGGGTCCAACGACCTGTAGCTGGCTCAGTGGTACTGGCCCTGCCGCTACATCAGGCCTCTCATCCGGGAGGCATTTACCATCATCACCCTGACCTGCAGAGCTGAGTCTTCGGGCGAGGCCTGGATGGCGACGTCCTGGCCATTCTGGCATCTGCCAAGGCATGTCTATATAAGTATTATATCAACATTGAACTGGGAGCGGTTTAAATTGCTTCTGTCCTTGTCTGGAGGAGAACTCTCTCAAGATGGAGGAGCCTCCCTTCTTAAAACTTATTTTTATATTTAATCACTAAATTGAAAATTCTCATTAATTTTTGTAATTATCATTAATTTTTGCATCAATTGACTGAGAGTGCTAATAAAATATTTTTGAATTTTCTTACTACACACATTTTTCGAACGTTTAAATAGAACACCCGTGGGGGAAACAACCATTACAAACGTGGACAAACTTTGATTCCCCGCGTCCTGACAGATTTGATTGATCTCTCGCCTTGTCGTCGCTGAAATTCATTAGTGAGAGGAGGATTCATATTTAATGGGACTCTCTCGTTGTTCTCCTCGGGTCACACCTGATTGGTGGGCGTTTCCTGCAGAGTTTTTAAAATCTCAACTCTATAGTGAGAGCAATATAACTATTCCTCAGGGGCGTGGAGCAAAACTACGGAATAGCTGTTGTCCTCCAATCACATAGAGAACCAATGAATAGCGCTTATTCTTCAGTCACATAGAGAACCAAGGAATAATGGTTGTCCTTCAGGTCTATAGAGAACCAAGGAATAGCGCTTATTCTTCAGTCACATAGAGAACCTCGTTAGGTATCTCGTTACATAGGTATCTCGTTACATATATAACTATTTATTTGTATAATATATATATCGTAATTTAAACATGTGATAGGTAAGTAATAAAGTTAGACGTCTTTTCTAGTCGTCTCAAAGTGACACCAGCTTGCCACCGGACACCCGGGGGATCCAGAGAGGGACAAAGAAGGGGCGTTGGTCCGGATGTTGACAGTTAGTTAGGTTACAGTGGATATTTCGGAAAGGCCGCTCAGTTCTAGAAGTTTTCATCTCACGGCGGCCCTCGTGGCCGCCGTTTTGGTTCCTCCCTGCCTCCGCGGCTTCATGCAAGACGCCGAGGTTTCCTCAGTTAATCCTCAACTTTCCCCTGGTCCTGGTGCCACGTGAGACGTACTAGGAGAGCGTCTTTTGATCCCAAACTTTGTCCTTACTGTCCCGTGCGGACTTCCCACTCTGCACGCCTTGCCACTCAACCCTGACTGCTTCCAAATCACTTGTTGGCTTACCCGGGTTTACGACATATATATGTTATATTGCAAATGATCCTGTCGGATGACTTTAGTGTGATATGTTTGGTTAAATGCAGTCATGGTGACCACAATGGTCAGAGTGGGTTCACGCGTGAATGGGATAGCAAAAAAGAACGAGGCATGTTGGATCTCACCTCAGAGATAGCAGCCTAGGCCTATTAAGGAGGGTCTGATCTATTCTAGAGCTCGGAGGAACTGTCTGTAATCCGACTGTTTTTCGGACCGACGGTGTAATCAGACACCTTTCTCCTGTCTGGTCGCCGGCTGTCACTCAATCTAATTTATTATTTCGTTTTGTATTACATTTTAGAAATATACACTATATTACATATGCATATCAAATATATATTGAAATATATTACAACATATATATACATATAAAATGCAAATAATTATATTCACTATATTATCTTTCTCACTTTGATTGAATCATATAATATGTGATTTGAAATGATCATTTTCGCCGTTGTAATTTCCTTAGGGTCAAACAAAATCTCTTTAGCAGCCAAATAATTTATTATTATATTACAAGCAGAAACAATAACAAACTACATAAACATTAATCGTTTGTTTTTATATTATTTATATAATTATATATTATTGACTTTAGAATAATTATATTTGTATATCCTCGACTACCTTACACCAGGAGAGAGGATCATTCTTTCAAGATTCCTCGACCATATGAACGTTGGGGACAGAAACCACTAAGTCAGAATCTGACTGAATTCAAGACGGCTTGTAAAGCTTAGTAATACTAGACGTCCCTTCAGTCTGATGTAAATAATTTCCAATTGTTTTATTTTATTGTAAAATTGTTGACTAGATGTCAATAAATTAATTTTCAAATCTCAAAAATTTCCATCTACCTTTTAAAAATATTATTCATATGATTATTATTGACTTTAGAATAAAATTACATATATATATTTACTTAATTGTAAGATAGCACATAAACCTTTGTGGGTGTTGTCTTCCTCATTATCTACATTGAAGACAATGCTATAGCGGGATCAAAACT
Organism: Cordylochernes scorpioides; assembly: GCA_030710605.1. Lineage (NCBI taxonomy): Eukaryota > Metazoa > Arthropoda > Arachnida > Pseudoscorpiones > Chernetidae > Cordylochernes > Cordylochernes scorpioides. Next base: position 166,332,329 of record CP092865.1, on the reverse strand, counting down.
TTACCAAAAGAAAAATTTACTTTTTACTTTCAGAATACAACACATAAATATTAATTGTTTTGAAAATAGAGCAATACATATTTAAATCATTGGAGGATAAAAAGGCATATATTAGATTGAATAAAATATTTATTTGCCAATATTTCCACTTTCTGAACGCCAACTTTCAACTGTGTTATTATAGTTGTTATAGTCGTGTTTCAACTGTAATATTAGAACACTATGTGGCGCTGAGTTTGTTTATACAAAAATGCAATGCCTTGATAAAGGTTGGTGTTCAGCCAATCGAAATATTGACAAATATATATTTTATTCAATCCAATATATGCTTTTTAATTATCTAAAAAATATTTTTGTAAATAGGATTAAATACAATATGAATAAAATGTTTGCATAATAATATATCGTGAATAATTATATATAATCATATATACTCTATAATGTAAGCAACGTTTTATTTTATTTAGACAACAATTAAAAATTTAATCTTTCTTGTGTATTCTTCTAATCAATTGTTACAGAAAGAAATTATGATAAAATAAATAGAGAGAAATATATAAAATGGTGAATACAATGTAGGGAAATATATACAGTTGTATGTATAAATATCTCTAGCAAAGGAGGCACCCTTATTTAGAGAGAAACCCTATTTTATTTCAATATGAAACAGCCGAAATTTCTTGATAGAGCTCTATATAAAGGTCTTAGTTTCAATCCATATTTAAATAACTTTTGATCAAATTGTTTCTTGGAGCATAAATAATAGGTTATCCACCGTTCATATACACACACACTATGTATATATATAGGTAGGTGGTGGCGAGCATATTTAACGCCGCAATAACCACCCAATTTCCACTAGGAAATCACCCAATAGCGGCAATTTGATGGCAAGGGTCCATAAAATTGTTAATTTCCAATGTGGCGGTTGATAGATTTGAGACTTATTGGCCCCGACATCCGCCTGTGAGACTACACAACCTTTCTAGGTCATTTCTCACTCGGCTCTTGTTCCAGAATAAATATAATTGTTCCTCTTTTGTCGAGTTTTGCTTTCCTCAAATATTGATCTATATATACCTCAATGTAATAACTTCTCTAAGTCTATCCATACAATTTGCACAAGATTTGTTACCCACCCTAAGACAAGAATAATATCGTAAAGATAGAGGCTGCCTGGCCGGCATTCATAGTTCTTCAAATTAAAGATACTTCGGTCAGTAAATATTTTGATTTTACTTGCCGAAGTATTTTTAATTTGAAGAACAAGAATAATAGCTATTAATTGCTACTTCAACATAGTATTGATAGTAAAAATATCCATTGCGCGTTCTCTGTATGCTGAGAAATGAATTTCCACAATTAATGAAAGAGGATGATAAAAATAAGGAAGGATTGGCTCATCAATGGTGAACTTTCCAAGCGATTTCATCGATATTTGTGACATTTCCACAAAAGAATCCTCTCATTAATTTGTTAAACAACACCATCAATAAACCTCCAAGTACAGATACTATATAGGCAGAATGAACATACAAGACGATCCTGTTGTCAAAAGTTATATTTTACGGGTTTATATACAAAGTACTTGGACCTATAAAGTAAAATTAACTTAACACACATAAAAGCGTATACTCAAGAGTACAAAAAAAAGAGGACGTAGTTAAAAACTCACGATTAGTTATGCAAAAAACAAATAGTACATATTTTTTTTAGCGTTGATAAGGAGTGGACCGGTATTACAAAGGTATGCGAAGAGATCACCAGACTCGGACCAAGCAAACAGATAACACTTTAAACGTCTCCACACAATAACTCCTGGGAGTTTCTCGTGTTCAAAATCAAAATTTACTTTCCCCGTGTGCACCATTCGCTTTATGCGAATTCTACTCCGCGCCAAGAGTCCTCGTATACCTATGTACCTCTTTCTATACAAATCCAATCAGAAGGCGTTGGAGATTAGTTCGCTCATCAAATACAAATAAACAACAATATTTTCACCTAACTGATAAACTTAAACTACTTATTATAAATAAAAGGCAATTCGCTGAGGAAATAATTTCTTTAATATATAATGACAATACAAGCTTTCTGGCTTAACAGTCCTTCGACAGGTATAACTACGTTACAAGAATTTGAAAAATCAAACAAATACATATAAATATGTGACAATATAGTGATAATAATGTGGTTGGGAAAGAGAAATAATCACACCACAAATTGGAAGATGAATTTGGAAGGCAACCAGAGAGATTGAGATGGCGGGCCCGGCTGTCCGCCGGGCGGCCGTTTGTGTCGAACACAATCACCCAACTGTCCCCAAAGTCCCGAGGTGTTAAGGGACGGACCCCAGGAGCCCCTTGGAATGTCGCTGATGTCTAAAGTGACACCCTTTAGCTGCCCATCTCTCTCTCTGGGTTGACTGTAGGTTTGTTTTATTATTCCAGGAAGAGTATATATTATGACATATACATATAATGAAGTAGAAAATATGAGATAGAAATGCAAATAATGATTTACACAATACAGGTAAATCATTTTTAAAAAGTATAGATTATTGATTAGTGCTAATACTCTATTGAGGTTATGTGCTTACAGTAAATAACAAATTGGGAAGCCGGAGATTATTATTTAGAAAGAAGGAATTAACTATGATATACGTCGGTCTATGCATCTATTGATTCCTTTGAGTTTTTAGTGAGTAGAGCTTCGAGTACTAGGCGCTGGTGCTTGCTCTTTATTTCCTGATAATGGATTGAGGGTTCACTAATATTGAATGAATGGTGTAGTATACGAGAGAACGGGGATTCTTGAGTTATGAATGTTCTAGAAGTGTATCTAGCATTTCTTGGAAATGTTCTGGTAGTGGTTTGTTGTTGTCTCCTGTTTCAGAAATCTACTTGTACATTAACGACCTAGAGTCCTTTATATTGTTCTTCTCTAGTATGTTCTTTGATGACGTTATTGCGGTCATCTAAGATCTAAATTGAGACACTACAATTTAAACTTCCCAACCTCATAATGGAGTATATCAGTGTAGGGAAAAACACTATTTACTTTAGTCACGTACAAACTCTTGGCCACTTCAAGTACACCAATAAACACAACTTCTAAATCTGATTAGGAAATTCCACCCATAGTTTTAAACGAGCTACTTTTGTAATCTCAATTAAGACAGTCGTGTTACCAAGCACGCCGACATTTTGTCATTGATGTAGAACGAACAAAATTAAAAATATAAAAAAAAGACGGAGAAGGGGGGTTGTGGGTGGAAGATGAAGCGCTGGCCCATTAATCACAGAGGCAGGGGGACCAAGCGATATATCACAGACATCTTCATATGTCAGTACCCTCTCTCCTGGGAAATTACCAATGGTCCCAACGACCTAAATTTGGAGAAAAGCAAAACTTTGGATTAGACGCCAAGTTGGAGGGCAAGAATGGGTCATTAGAACTTCCCCTCGAATGGGCATCCATCGTGGGAGGAGATATGTGGGGTGGAACTATATGTAAATGGGAGTAGGGGACATGTGTCTGAGTTATGTGAGTTATTCTTGAAATGTCATCGGTCTTCACATATACACTTAGTTCTTCTGTTAAATCTTCAATTTCCCCAAACTCATTTCTCTATTTGTCCAAGCTCGTTACCTACTTTCAACTTCTTGAATCTCCGAGTTCAGATTACGTTTAACAATAGATGAGTTCATACATCATATGTACATATCTCTATTCACTAAGTTCATCAACCTTTTCATTAATTATGTAAATTTCTGAATTCTTGTGTTCTATATTTGCATAGATATATCTTTAAAATGCTATATAATCTATCTCCATTACCTTTTTTAATGTTTTAGTTAGCTGAGGAAGGACTTGCCCGAAAGGTACTTTATACAATTAATGAGAAGTGTTACGGCGCATTATACCTATTTGAGATCGATTGATAGTGTTGATTATTCAGATAAATATTTAGGAATAACAAACATCCTTATAAGTACAAATCTCCCATTGATGATATTTCTAACATATTGATTTATTAAAAAAAGGCATTTCCTGACCGTGCAAATGAAAGTTGCTGATGGCTTGCGCCATTTATCGGAATAAATATCAACTATTCGTTGATTTTTAATTATTCCAGAATTGACTAAATACCGTTTCTTGACTAATCAAGAAAAGCTAACCAATTTTTATTTTCCGATAGATGGCACATTATCTTAATTTATCTACCTGATCTAAGTTCAAATTCACTTTTGTACCATTTTTCATATTGATTTATGTTGAAATAGTTTATATAAATATATTCAGAAATGGTATATTTAAAGTAACAAAATTCACAATGGCGACGTTTGAAATAAATGTACTTTTTTAGTATTGTTGAATTTTCACATAACTCTATTCATAAATAACGTCCTTATATGTATAAATTTTACCTAAATATAAAGGTGTCCTGCAACCCAAAAACACACCATTGACTGTATTGACTCATCCATTGATGAGCTCTACTCACTCCCCAGCAGACACCATCAAAGGTCTCTAGCTTTACAAGCTTGATACCCCTCCTCTACGTGGCGGGCGGGAGAAGCAGCACAAGTAAGGGACTGTCCTGTAGAGTGAAGTACGGTGTCGTGAGCCCCGAGCCGCTACGGTAACCGTGAACAGGGAACTCTAAAATGTGGCTGGCTAACGAGGCAATGGAATTCCTATAAAGTTGCCCGGCCATCCTTGCAGCCCTCTATATGGCAGACATCAATCCAGAAGAGGACATCCATACGAACAAGGCACCTTTGTTGGCCGATATTGTGATCAGGGTGCACGTACCGATCTGATCTGCTCCATGGACAAGACACCACCACCATTCTAATTGATTGAGTGGAGATAAGAAAGAAAAATATAATGGTCCTTATAATAACAGTATGATGACACCCCCTGGCCATCCTGGCGTCTGCTAAGACACGCATCTATAAGTACTTCCTCGCGTGGAACTGAGGAGTGTTTAAGAAGAATTTGTCTGAAGGAGGACTCTCTCAAGGTGGGGAAACCTCCCTTGCTGAAGAAATTTGTACGTATATACAACTATATATATTTGCCTACATTTTATCTACCCTTTATTTACTCCTTTATTATATATTATCCTTTATGATCTTCTATCTGTAATAATTGATTAGAAGAGAATCAATAAAATTGTTTAAATTGTCAAAATTGTCAATGGAACACTAAGAGAGATACATTACCATAAAAAATTGCCAAGAGGAAAATATCTATAAAGGTGAATGCCGCCACTCCTGTCAAAATCCCTAATAATATAAAAGTCAGTGTATGTATGTATGTGTGTTTGTTCCTATGTCGGCTATACACGTCCACAATACGTTACTAATCTGACTGAATTTTTAACAGTATATAGAGTAGAATCTGAAAAAAAACTTATAGTGAAAATTTCAGGTCTCTATTCCGAATATTCGTCGAGTTATTTGCAAATTGCGTTGCAAATTTGCCCTTTCGCTCGCAAGCAGCGCCTCTAGCGGTGAAGATGGAAGATAATATCAGCTGACCTAATGGTAAAACCTGGGCGTTGCCCGGTCATTCGGCTAGTAGACGATAAAACTAAGAGTCATCTATTGACGTCGCTTCAAACTAGCAGACATAGGTTGGTGTCAAAGACACAACATTAGCTTTGATAAACTGAGAAACTGGTATTGTGGATTTGTAACCGACCCGAGTCCGCTGGTTTGCAGAGACGGTCAATAGATGGCGCTTGGCTTCAGCTGTTGTGTGGATCACAATTATTACCCACTTTTAAAACATACATTTTCTTTATTTAAGGAACAAATAAATAACCTAAATGAACATAATTTTCTAAATAAATCCAAGTTGCCTTTTACTGGGAAATCCTACTCTTTTTCTAACAATATTTATATCTATTAACTCACACCTCTCTACCCTTATGTTATCTCATATTTATATGTGATGATTTAAGAACATGGAATTGTTGTAAATAGTCCAGATATCTACTACCACATGTTCCACCACGTAACTGTATATAACTTGCCATTTACTGCAAATAGAAAGCATCACATAATATCAATCTGTACCGCGTAAGACTCTAATAAAGTATAGCAACTGTACAGATAGAAGGAATGGAGAATAACAGGAGAAAATTAAGGTTAAAACTAATCAGGCTTAGGTGAGAATAGGAGAACAGGCCTAGCGAGCCCAGTCCATTTGCAGTAAATGGCAAGTTATAAACAGTTACGTGGTGGAACATGTGGTATTATATCTGTATTATTTACAACAATTCCATGGTCTTAAATCATCACATATATAACAAATATTTATATATATATTACCGTTATGATAATTTCAAGATTTCTAAAATTTGTTATTTAGTTTAAACATATGTGGTTTGTTTTATATTTATGTAATAAATAAGTAGTTAGCATATAGTAATATAAAGGGGTAAAAATTAACACCAGAAAAACATCGGCGGTTAAGCGTCATAGGCTGGGTGAAAAAAAGGAATAAGCGAAGAGAAAGTTTTATAGAAAAGAGAATATATATATTCAAAATATGTATTTCTTAATATTTTACTTTTCCCTATTTTCCAAAAAATAATTACTATTAATTATATATATATTCCTGACACCACAGATCATAAAGTAACAGATTAACATAATCATAGAATAAAAAATAATACTTGAAAATAATATCCAACATTAGTGTCTATTTTGAATCAAGAGGCGACCCTTATTTTCATACATTATCATATTTCTTTGTAAAATAGACACTTCGGTCAATTAAAGAAAAAATAAAACTTTAACTGGGCGAAGTGTCTATTTTGTAAAGAAATTTGAATGACGGCCATGCAACCCCTATCTTCAAGATGATCATATTTCTTTGCTGTTCTGGCGAATGCCCTCCACACACATGAGGTAACTGCTGTAGGGAATGATGTATAAACTTACACGAAAGATTTTAGGACAAGGTCCATGGCAGGGATCAATGGTGTCCAAGTTTTACAAACAATGGGAAGAAAGATTATAATGGACATGGAACAATAGAACATGGCTTTGTTCTCCGATGAGACATGTTCGACCTTATAAATACAATTATGACAAGGTACATGTTCCGGTAGCCCAACATTCAATGTCATATCTTCAACTCTCATCCCATGAATCTATAAATATAATAAATACAGGAAAAAGAGATTTTTTCTGTGTTACAGAACAAGAAAGAAATAGATTTAGGTAACTGGGAGGTTGATTATAATATGAAAAGAAATCTTCTCTAACGCGCGCGGTCCAACTGAATGCCACTGATAGTAAAATTGGCAGTTTCAAATGCTTGTCAACGTAACGTGTCAAATTTGTTTACGTTTTTTCTCTGATTCATTGACTGATGACAATTCTGTCTACTTGTACTATCAAATATGTAGATTTGAAACCCTATTTTTAATCTAATTAATTATTGGAATAATATAATCACATGGTGTTTGTTCTTTAGATTTTTATGATCTGACTCACCTTTTCTTGTACTGAATCTAAGACACGTATCTGTCGTCGCCTACATCTCAACGCGGTTACAACCTGTGATTGTTATATTCAAATATAAAATCATTCTGTCATTCTGAATATATACACTCATGGGCAAAGCAATTTTGATCACACTTGGTTATCTCGTGCGTCTTCAATAAAGGTCGCTGTGTATCAAATATCTTTCAGAGTTATTGTCTGAATCCCGATATACACGCTAAAAGGTAAAACCTCCTTAAGTTTTTATTCATTGGTGTATGCATATGGACAATCATGCACTTGGTAAGATTAATATGAAGCTGGCTCATTCTCCTTGTATATAATGTATAATGAGACAAACAAAAACTCAGATATTTCTCATTTGCATATTTACATGATTGCGATATCACTAAAATTACTAAGGAATTCCTATACACTTCATTTGTATTTTAAAATAAGACAGTCAATTACTAAGGAAATACAAAGTATTATTTAAGGAAATATTACCCATGGTACACACAACCCCAACAAAAACTAATCAATAACTTAACCTATAAAAAGATATCTAACCATAAAGACTCCACTTATCTCAAAGAGAAGTCGTTGAAGATTAAAAAAAGTCCCTGATAAGAAAATAATTTTCTTTCAAAAAGAAGGCCAAGTTAATCTTTAGTCATTCACGAAACTATTTTATTTCGCCATGCACATGCTTGTTGCCATACCGAAACTATACACATGTGGGGAAGTTCTTGTAATAAAGTTTCAAAATGACACAAAACAGTTGATTCTTATTAAATCTGTTTAAACTGATAAATTCTTCGATGTTAGAAAAATAATTTTCCATCGGATGACACTGAATGAAAAAAAAATAAAGTTTAAAAAGTTGGAACGAAGATAGGCCTTTTTCCCGCCCAGTCTAAGCCTAAAATAAAAAGCATTCTAATAGGATCGTGCTACTTAAGAAAGAGGCTTTCCCTTCAGAGATTTCTGACTTGGTGAGATTATTGGAGATGGCGCTTGTTAAATCTGGCGTAAGGAATTTCTGTTGGCCATTTGTTCTTTATATGGTTTGAAGCATGTTGTCCATGTGCTTCTTTATATGGTTTGTAGATTCTTGGCCATTTGTTTATTTATATGGCTTGAAGCATGTTGTCCATGTGCTGCGTTATATGGCTTGTAGCATGTTTGAGATGTGGCTGCTTTATATGGTTGTAAATTCTTGGCCATTTGTTCTTTATATGGCTGGTAGCATTTTGGAAATGTGGATTTTTATATGGCTTTAATGTTCTTGGCCATTTGTTCTTTATATGGCTTGAAGCAAGTTGTCCATATGGCTCTTTATATGGCTTGTAGATTCTTGGCCATTTGTTCTTTATATGGCTTGAAGCAAGTTGTCCATATGGCTTGTAGATTCTTGGCCATTTGTTCTTTATATGGCTCGAAGCAAGTTGTCCATATGGCTCTTTATATGGCTTGTAGAATCTTGGCCATTTGTTTTTTTTTATGTGGCTTTTATGAGGTTCTTTAATAACTTTTTATTTTCAAGCTTTCGGACTTATCAGCCCTCTTCAACAGGAGTATCACATTAACATTTAACAATTTATTCATATATTTTTGAGATGTGGTACTCCTGTTGATTGGATTAAAAGTCCGAAAGCTTTAAAATATAAATGTATTCAAAATAACCTATCCCTGAAAGTATTATTTATTTTATTAATTATAGAACAAAGAAAACATATTTCGTATTTTGGCTTAGATATTACATGCGAATATTCATGGTATATATGAGTACAAAATAGGAATATAAGCAGTAGCAATGAGTTTCTTAATTCGTGCAAAGTACAAGCTTTCGGATCTTTATAATCCTTTTACAGGTTACTGTACTGAGAGAATGAGGATATATAGATATATAATATACAGGGTGCTTCAAAAAAATGTATACACACTTTGAACTTCCATAGAAAATTTATTTACCGTTCTACAAAGTTAAATTTCAGGAAAATAGAAAACTGAAAGTCCAATATAAATGAAACATAAATAACAAATGTTAATACTGTTCAAATTGGTGACCTGCAGCATCAATACAATTCTGAGTACGAGTCACCACAGATTCTGTACATCGTATCAAAACGTCCAATGAATTTCTCTACACACTGCTTGAATCTCATTCCAAAGAATGTCTAGGTTACGTGGTTTACGTTTGTACACCCCATCTTTTACTGTGCCCCACAAGAAGAAATCCAGTGGTGTAAGGTCTGGAGAGCGTGCTGGAAACTCGATTGGCCCCCTGCGTCCTATCCACTGGCCCGACAAATTTTTATCCAGCACGCTCTCCAGACCTTACACCACTGGATTTCTTCTTGTGGGCACAGTAAAAGATGGGGTGTACAAACGTAAACCACGTAACCTAGACATTCTTTGGAATGAGATTCAAGCAGTGTGTAGAGAAATCTCATTGGACGTTTTGATACGATGTACAGAATCTGTGGTGACTCGTACTCAGAATTGTATTGATGCTGCAGGTCACCAATTTGAACAGTATTAACATTTGTTATTTATGTTTCATTTATATTGGACTTTCAATTTCTATTTTCCTGAAATTTAACTTTGTAGAACGTTAAATAAATTTCTATGGAAGTTCAAAGTGTGTATACATTTTTTTGAAGCACCCTGTATATATAATTAATATTATTTTTTCACCTGTTTAGCGTGTCTACGCAAGTTTGGTCTTAAATACCCATTTCTTGGTTTCTCAAGAAGTCCCTGGATCAAAACATTTTTGGCCGCAGTGGTACAGCCTACCCCACGCTGAAGAGGGCCAACAGCCCGAAACGCGTCGTTGTTGACTTTCTTGATTTATCAAAAAAAAAAAAAAAAAATGGTTGGCCAAAAATATCAGGGAACAGGCTAAATCAACGTAGTTGATTTCTGTTCCACTAGATGGCGCTCTGTCATCTAAAAAAGCACATGTGCTCGTGGTCAGGATATACCTTTTTTGATTTTAATGCAATATATTGTATAACATTAATATAAATTATATATCTCATTTTCCTACCTTATAGCTATGCCTGTAGAAGGATTATAAAGATCCGAAAGCTTGTACTTTGCACGAATAAAGAAATGTATTGCAACTGTTTATTATTTTTATTTTATATACTTTATAGCATTTTTATCTTCTAATAATATACGAGTATACAATATGTAAATATTCTCAGAAATATCCGCGGCGATACTGAGGGTCCGAGTAGAGATATGATGTGTCATACAGCTAGCGGCTGAGACAAATCCAAACTTCAGGTTTGTTAGGTGGTTGATTCTAACTAATTAATTAAATTATGTTTCTCAGCGTGTTAAACTTTGTTCTCTAATTAATAATTTATTAGCTTCTAATGAATAAAAAGGTTAGCTCTCTCTGACATTCCAATGTTATTTGAGGAAACTAAGAACCCCTGTACGCTGTGCTACCACAACCGGTAACATGGTGGTCCTTTCAAACATACTCTAGTAGTCCAAATATTATCTCTCAGTGCTTTCTACATCTACTCATGAATACTTACCGTTATATTATGATACATTAGCGCGCCATCTGTTATCAAAATTAGAAACTATTACAGACGCGTATGATTCTTTTTTTTAATAAACCAATTTCTACTGCCCTTATTGCAATGGAAAAATCAATGGAGGGCCTGTCTTATCAGTGGTAAACACTCCCAGAAGTCGCCACTGATGAGCAGGCCTTCCCATTGATTTTTCCATTGCAATAAGGGCAGTAGAAATTGTTTATTTAAAAAAAGAAGCATTCGCGTCAATAAACCTTCGAATTTTGACTCACCGTTATAAATTGAAGGCTCTGTTTACTGCACCATTTGCATAAGAAAACTAGATATATAACCTGGCTTCGCCCGGCACGAGGCTACCATGTTGCTATATAAAAATTTGGATGATCCATTTAGATGATGAAAGCGATAACTAAAACGCGGCTGATTCCACCCTCGCCTTTTAGTGATACGCTAACCTATGCACAGTGGATTCTGTGGCCACTGGACATGCGTCGGACCTGGAGGCTATTGGACTCTGCGCTGCCTTGAATATAGGAGCTCCTTCTACGCTTCCTTCCTGTGGTGAATCTGTATAAGACCGGTGGTCTTAATAAATCTGTATGTGTGCCTTTTAAAAATAATGGTAGACTCTTCCGTTTATATAGATGTGCTAGAAACAAACGCCATAACGCCGTCTTCGCAAAATAGAAGACTCGGTCCGTGTCGAAGCAACAACAGCCGGTTTGGCAAACTGAGAAGCGTCTATCATTTCAGGAAAATGGTGCTCGTCAGTCTAGGGTGGACTTTATTTCATGAATTCCACAAAGGATAAAATTCTATCTTAACAATCTGTCAAAGATTGGCTATATCTATGGCCAAATTAAAGATAAGAACATTTTCAATGAGGATATTGATCTATGAAAATACAAGTCATCTCTCCCGTTCAAATAAACGTCAAAATGGAGCGTCATCTATTATCCGTCTCGGCTCTGTGGGTTTGACATCGCCCCGAGTCGCTAGTGATAAGTTTCTTTTAAATACAGATCTCTAACTTTCGGAAATGAAAGACCTACAGGAGAAAACACGTTGCAATAAAACGCCAATAGGACACGAGTTATAATATATAATTAGATACTATTTTACAAAAGTTAAATAAAATACATTTTCATATTCAATTTTATGATTTTTAAAATGGAGGCAAACATTATTAATAACATTAAATAAAGCATAAAATATATAGAAACAAGGATATATGACTAATATTGAAACAAAGGAGTATTTTATTGAATATATATAATTATTCTGTTATATATATAAATTTTTAATTGGATTGGATAATCTCTCTGTGATTGAAATCTCGAGCAACAGCTATATTACATTAGATGCTAGTTGATTAAAAAAATTACAAAAATCTAGGTTTAGTTGTCACTTCCTCATTTTTTTTTTTTTTTTTGCTTATCCCTTGTACACGTGGTACAGGCCATGATAATCATGGTGGGTAGTTAGCGACTGCTTTTACTGTAAATGTACCACATGTCTATACATGTGAAAAAGCAGTTCGACTTTGCACTTACAAATGTGGCAGAGCTCCATTTTGGTTACTTGCACTTGCTGGTAGGGTTGGACTTTTGAAAGAATCGGGGGGCCATTGATGCATTTTTTTTTACTTCCGAATTTATACGCGAGACATCTACTTCTGGAGTGCCCAATTTTCCGGGTTTTTTAGGGAAAATAGATTTGGTCGTATTGGACAGCTTGATGAATTTGTAGACAAAAAAGAAAAGTATAAAAATTTTGATCAATTTTGTAAATACATATACAACTTTCTCTTGAATTGGAAAAAAGAGAAGGAATCTTAGAAAAAAAAAGAACTGCGATGCTTGCTCTGTGTGTTTTGCTTTGTTGTTTGTTTTTCTCTTTGACAATTTTCTTTTGTTAATTTATGTAAAATAATGAATTGAACAGGATTGTATATAGCCGAATTGCTGTAATGCAGTGAAATGTATTGGCGCAAATACTTTTGAACTTACATTATTTTTGTCTTAAACGTCAACACCAAAAAATAATTACAATAAAGAAAGTTTGGGAGTGAAAGATTAGAACTGAATTAATCTCGAGGCCCCCAAAATATATAAATGTATTTGGTTTTATAAAGTAAATGAACGCAGGTTCATCAACCACCATTCAGGCGAATGGTACTTATTTGGAAGGAAACGAATTTGAAGAAGAAAAATTAAGCGATTTTTGATAATAGCAATAATTATACAAATATAATTATAAAAGCTTATGTCCATAGTTTCCTTAAATACCATTTCTAAGATTCACCCTTCAGTGTAGCATATATAAGTAGAATGATCCAATACAGTATTAGAGCTCTAAAAGCGGTAATATTAGGTCTATAGCAGTCTATAGGTAGATTAAATTGGCGAAACCGCTGGGAAGGTTCACCACTGAAGAGCCAAGCCCTCCTAATATATTTTTTCATCGTAGTGAGGACAGTAGAAGTTGGATTTATTTGTGAAAGAAAAACTCCCGTCTTAATGCTTTAATCTATATATATACTAGCGAACCCGGCCACGCGTTGCTGTGGCTAAGTTGTAATATGTTAAATTAATATTATACTAAATTATTCAGTACAGTAAAGTTAATATTCACTTATGAAGATAAAAATGTTTTAGCCGATCTAAAGCCCTACGGGATTGAGAATGGAACGTTACGTTAAAATTTGAAAGTGATTTTTATATATACAGATAATATAGCCCTTTATAATCACTGCATTAATAAATGTCAGTGAACTTGTTTATATGTATTGTTTTTTGTTTTTGAGATATTCTAATAGAACGTTCTCACATTTTTGTAAAATATTTATATATCCACAAACACAGAATTTAAAAATATGTCTTAAAATTTCTATAATTATTGTTATAAATATTATTTTAAAATAATTCGCCAGAAAAATTCCCGGTAGTATACTAAACAACTTCCCAAAGTTTCATGGCAAACATCTAAAATAAAATAATACTTTTAATACTTTGCTACAATATTAAAAAGAAGGGTGCTTAGGTGTTTAAAATGTAAAATGTGCTCTAAATAGTATTACATAGAGCCTTCATAACAAAGATATTTAAAATAAACCAATTAAAATATAATAATGCTGTAAAAAAAGACTTTGCTACAATAATATAAAAGAAATGAAAATAAAAAAAGACACCCACGCTGAGCCTCGAACCTAGGTTTGTTATAAATATTATTTAAAAATTGTTTATGTTAATTTTTATTTTAAAAAGCCTACATTTTAAATAAAATAATATTTTCAATAATTTGCTACAATAATATAAAGAAATAAAAAAAAAAACTGAGCTGAGCCTCGAACCTAGGTTGTGGGGGTACGAAGCTGTGTACCTAACCTATAGGCTAAGCTTGACGTTACAAATACGCTCATGCGAGGCTATTTCAGGCCATACGCCTGCCGCGAGGGGGCGCTGATTGCGAGTGAATTTACGTTTAATGTAAATAAAAATGCAACGAAAGGTTATTTCTAAAGAGTAATTAGCCAGAAACCATCCCGGCAGTATACTAAACAACTTCCCAAAGTTTCATCACGATCGGTTGAGCGATGTAGAATATTATCACTTACGGACGGACCAACAAACATTCATTTTTATATATATAGATAAAGATGAATGACTGTATGTTTGTACTCTATAGATTCAAAAACCAAACATCCAATCGCCGTGAAATTTTGGGATATTATTAGGTATATCCCCGGAAGGTTTTGAAAAATAATTTCTTGAATATCTTGAATATCCTTATAGTTATTTGCAGATTTGTATATTTAATTCGTAAGCAGCGCCACATTGCGACGATGTTAACAAGTTTTATAATCTATAAGTTTGATTACGAACAAGTTTTTTATCTATAAGTTTTATTATCACTAAGTTTATTATCTTAAAGATTATTTATCAAAAGTAAGATTTTTACCTATTAATTGCGCACAAGTCAAAGTTAGTTTTATCATTTATCTACAACATATATATTGGGAGAATAGATAAAATGATGATTTTGTAATGTAGAAAATTAGGAAAGACAAAATTCAGGATGACACGGTAATTTATTTGAGACAAGAATAATGATACAATTCCAAGGCAAGATACTATTCCTTTAACTTCCAATTACCGAGGGAACCAATTAATATTGATTTTATTCAACTTATCGAGTATTTTTCAAGGGACCGGGAAAATGTTCACTTTATCGAGAGATTCAAATTTACGAGTTTCAAATTATCAAAATATATCTATTATTTTTTACACATGTTATATTCAAATGACATTTATGTAGGGATAATTTTATTGTTAATTTTCATTTTGATGTATTGCATACATTTGATCATTAATAAATTATTATTTGGGTATTAAAACTGCCTTTTTGTTCAAAGACAGCAACGTTTGAACGGGTACAGCTAGGTGGGGCAGATAATCTAACATAAAGTTATCTTGCCAAGTATAGATTCAGTAGGGATTGGATGTTTTCTAGAATTGTTTTAACAAATGTTCGTTAGACAAACCTTTACTCGGGTAAAAACCGGGCGAAGCTGGGTACATCCGCTAGTATGTTATATAAAAATATATCGAGCAATAGTTTTACCCAGAAATACTCGAATAAGGAAACCTAGATCTTTATGAAAAGAGTTTTCTTATTTCAAGCTTTCGTTGGATATACCCGTTTAAGAGCAAAATTTACTTCAAAGTTTGCAACACCTCATTTTCCTTATAAAAAAATACATATTAAAAAAGAGTTTTAATTATTTTATTTTTTCTTCAGAAATTTTCACCGTTTTATCTTACTTTTTCATCTCCACATTTAATTCCATAAAGAACCCACAATTGATATAGAAATATGTATTATTATAAAATGAACATTTATTATATTTTATTGATTTTTTATTGATGAAATGCTGTAAAAAAGACAATTCAACGAATCAAAAAAAAGAATCTGATATTCAATGACATAAGACAAATTGATGAGACACACTTCATATCATTAATTCATACCAGATAAAAGTCAAACAAACATTACACATTGACTAATGGGGCAAAATGAAGAAAATTTTATATAATTGGGGGTGAATGAAGGTTTGTAGTAAACTGTAGTTTGCAATCTATTGTCTATTTTCATTATTTTAATATCTAAAAATGGCAATGTGCAATTATCTTCTTTTTCTATTGTGAAATGTAAGCTATTGTTATAATTGTTGAGTGAGGCTAAGATGTTAGGAATCTGTTTTTTCTGCACAAATGCAAAATATATCATCTATATATCGTCTGTATAATATGATGTCTGCCGGGTATGATGAAGTGATCCAATTGTCTATTTCTCTCATAACTATTTCGGCTAATGGAGTTGATAATGGGCTTCCCATAGGGGAACCCTTGATTTGTTTATACTGTTTCTGGTCAAAAAAGTAGCCAGGTATGTTACAATATTTTTACAGTCATTAATTAAGAATAACGTATTTCCAATGTCAATAGCAAATATTCCAACATTCATCACTGAAATAGCCAATTACAATTATCAGAGAGATCATATTTTAATATCATTCGATGTAGAGGCCTTATATCCCAGTCTCCCCCATCACTTAATACTTGAAACTACAAAAACCTTTTTAGATAACAATATGATAGACTCTAACACAATAGATGAAATAATAGGTTTAATTACATTATGTCTTAAGGTTAACATATTCGCTTTTGACCAGAAACAGTATAAACAAATCAAGGGTTCCCCTATGGGAAGCCCATTATCAACTCCATTAGCCGAAATAGTTATGAGAGAAATAGACAATTGGATCACTTCATCATACCCGGCAGACATCATATTATACAGACGATATATAGATGATATATTTTGCATTTGTACAGAAAAACAGATTCCTAACATCTTAGCCTCACTCAACAATTATAACAATAGCTTACATTTCACAATAGAAAAAGAAGATAATTGCACATTGCCATTTTTAGATATTAAAATAATGAAAATAGACAATAGATTGCAAACTACAGTTTACTACAAACCTTCATTCACCCCCAATTATATAAAATTTTCTTCATTTTGCCCCATTAGTCATAAAATTAACACAGTGAAAACGTTAACTAAAATAATTTATACTCATTGTTCATTAAATCAATACAAAACGCATGAAACACAAACCGTTACCAAAATTTAACATCAGCTGGTTACCCCAAAACATTTATTTTAAAACATTTCTATCAGGCACAGGTCACATATAACATGTCAGCACAAAAAACTAAAATATACAGGCAAAATTGCTACATACCATATTCCCCGAAGTCCATCCACATTTCCAGAACACTAGATAAATATGGAATAAAAACCTTTTATAGCAACTCTCCCAACTTATCAGATATCCTAAGAAACCCGATTACGAAAAACAGGCAAACTGAATATATATCATGTAGAAAAGAGGTAATTTATTCTATAGAATGTAATAACTGTAAAGCCAGATATGTGGGGGAGACGGGAAGAAAAATTACATAATAGAATCACTGAACACAGAAGAAACATAAACAGAAATGACCCATTATCATTAATAGTACAGCACTCCAATTCAACAGGACACACATTTAACTTAAATGAACCTATAGTACATTACAACAATATCAATAACAAATATCAAAGATTAATAATTGAAGCAATAGTGTCCAAACAATATAGCAGTATAAATAGCAGAATTGATTTACCAGAAGCATATGATTCAATAGACCTAAATAAAATAAGATAAAACAAAGTCATTCACAGTATAAGATATCACATGTCTGATGGAATTCCTTGCAAATTATAAAATTTGTAAAATTTAAAATATAAAATACAAAATAAGATTGCCTTAACCAAAATGTATCATATTATCTCATATTAATTAGAATTAGTTTTTTCCAAATCATTACACCTGCATGTAAATTTAAACATTTTAATATTTTTCAAATACGTGTATTTACGTGTATATAAATCCTATTTCAAACTAGTTGGATTATTGTTTCATTAATTCCTGTAGAAGGGCGTATGTGCCCGAAAGCTCGTATTATATTCGTTCTAATAAAAGATACGCAGCCCTCGAAGCTTAGTTTTATTCATTTATAAATCGTACAGGGTTTTTCAATCGATATATATATATATATATTCAATTAGATAATAAAAAGGCATATATTGGATTGAATAAAATATTTATTTGCCAATATTTCGGTTGGCTGAACGCCAACCTTTATCAAGGCTTTACATTTTTGTATAAACAAACTCAGCGCCGCTCTTTATACAAAATCTTGTTTATACAAAAATGTAATGCCTTGATAAAGGTTTGGCGTTCAGCCAACCGAAATATTGACAAATAAATATTTTATTCAATCCAATATATGCCTTTTTATTATCTAATGATTTAAATATGGATTGCTCGATTTTCAAAACAATATATATGTAATATAAATTACATATACATTTGATTTGCATAGTTTGGAATTCTGCGCCACCGAAGAAGAGTTTCTCCCTGCAGGATGACCAGGTCGAAGAGAGGGAGGTTTTAAAGTGACTTGAGAGAATATGTTCTTCAAAGTTGAAGAAAGTTTGTTTTTAGAAATTAAATAAAGTCTCTCAATTGGAGGCCGAAGATCAGATTAAGTTGGCGTCAATTGGAGCGAAATCTTCCTGAGTTCTGTTATCGGCTTAGCTCCAACAAACCCTCACTATCTCTAAATTTGGCGCCTCCTCGTTTATTACGTTTCTTTGAAGAAACTTCTCCCGTTATTTGATATCAAGTTGAAAGGTTGAGAAAAAGCTTTTAAAACAAGGTGACTCGAATTTGTTTTATCGATTATCAAAATCAATAAACTTCAAAATCAATCAACCTATAAACTCCCATAAGATAGAAAAACCAAATAGCATTGAAAAGTTCCATTTTCTACCTACAGATCGCGCGATGTGTGCGTTGTTTAGTTTTGTTGTCTATACACAGGTTGTGTTGTATTTGACATATTGTCCTTTAAGTCAAAGTGCTATGTCGAATCTGATATATATGTGTGTTGTTTAGTTATGTTGTCTATACACAGGTTGTGTTGTATTTGACATATTGTCCTTTAAGTCAAAGTGCTATGTCGAATCTGATATATATGTGTGTGTTGTTTAGTTATGTTGTCTATACACAGGTTGTGTTGTATTTGACATATTGTCCTTTAAGTCAAAGTGCTATGTCGAATCTGATATATATGTGTGTGTTGTTTAGTTATGTTGTCTATACACAGGTTGTGTTGTATTTGACATATTGTCCTTTAAGTCAAAGTGCTATGTCGAATCTGATATATATGTGTGTGTTGTTTAGTTTTGTTGTCTATACACAGGTTGTGTTGTATTTGACATATTGTCCTTTAAGTCAAAGTGCTATGTCGAATCTGATATATATGTGTGTGTTGTTTAGTTATGTTGTCTATACACAGGTTGTGTTGTAGTTGACATATTGTCCTTTAAGTCAAAGTGCTATGTCGAATCTGATATATATGTGTGTGTTGTTTAGTTATGTTGTCTATACACAGGTTGTGTTGTATTTGACATATTGTCCTTTAAGTCAAAGTGCTATGTCGAATCTGATATATATGTGTGTGTTGTTTAGTTTTGTTGTCTATACACAGGTTGTGTTGTATTTGACATATTGTCCTTTAAGTCAAAGTGCTATGTCGAATCTGATATATATGTGTGTGTTGTTTAGTTATGTTGTCTATACACAGGTTGTGTTGTAGTTGACATATTGTCCTTTAAGTCAAAGTGCTATGTCGAATCTGATATATATGTGTGTGTTGTTTAGTTTTGTTGTCTATACACAGGTTGTGTTGTATTTGACATATTGTCCTTTAAGTCAAAGTGCTATGTCGAATCTGATATATATGCGTGTGTTGTTTAGTTATGTTGTCTATACACAGGTTGTGTTGTATTTGACATATTGTCCTTTAAGTCAAAGTGCTATGTCGAATCTGATATATATGTGTGTGTTGTTTAGTTTTGTTGTCTATACACAGGTTGTGTTGTATTTGACATATTGTCCTTTAAGTCAAAGTGCTATGTCGAATCTGATATATATGTGTGTGTTGTTTAGTTTTGTTGTCTATACACAGGTTGTGTTGTATTTGACATATTGTCCTTTAAGTCAAAGTGCTATGTCGAATCTGATATATATGTGTGTGTTGTTTAGTTATGTTGTCTATACACAGGTTGTGTTGTATTTGACATATTGTCCTTTAAGTCAAAGTGCTATGTCGAATCTGATATATATGTGTGTGTGTTTAGTTATGTTGTCTATACACAGGTTGTGTTGTATTTGACATATTGTCCTTTAAGTCAAAGTGCTATGTCGAATCTGATATATATGTGTGTATTGTTTAGTTATGTTGTCTATACACAGGTTGTGTTGTATTTGACATATTGTCCTTTAAGTCAAAGAGCTATGTCGAATCTGATATATATGTGTGACAATTTTGACAATTAAATAATTTTAGTTTTGTTGTCTATACACAGGTTGTGTTGTATTTGACATATTGTCCTTTAAGTCAAAGTGCTATGTCGAATCTGATATATATGTGTGTGTTGTTTAGTTTTGTTGTCTATACACAGGTTGTGTTGTATTTGACATATTGTCCTTTAAGTCAAAGTGCTATGTCGAATCTGATATATATGTGTGTGTTGTTTAGTTTTGTTGTCTATACACAGGTTGTGTTGTATTTGACATATTGTCCTTTAAGTCAAAGTGCTATGTCGAATCTGATATATATGTGTGACAATTTTGACAATTAAATAATTTTATTGACTTTTAGTCAATGATTACACCCAAAGTCAATGGGAGAAACTACAAAAATTTACAATAGACTTGATTCTGTTAGGAGCGCAGAGCCAGCCTGAGCTCGTATATTCCCCTTGGAATTAAGGGGTGGTCATCGTGAGCATGTTCGGCGACAGTGCCGAGAAACTCGGCGAGAGTGGCTTTGTGTCTGGGTCTAGATCTGAGAGACTTGAGAAGGTACTCCCTACTCTTGAGCCACACGATCGAATGTGAGAGGTTGTCAATATCTAGCCCCTTCTTGAGTAGGGGCCCCAAGGCCTGTTGATAGTTCTGCTCTTTGAACAGGTCAAATATCCGGTCTACGCACTTAGTCTCCAGCTCCACCTGGATCAGGAATGGCAGTGGAGGCGGAGGTGTCGCCATGGCCGGTGTTAGCTCTTCCCCATGGGGAGTGGGGGGTGTCGGCTCAGGAACCGAGGCGCAGGCGGTGGGGGTGCACAACGCTCTTTTTCCGTCATCGGATTGTCCTCCTCCATCTCCGTCGGGGCGGGCGGCGGAGGTGTCATCACAGCAGGCATCAGTTCTTCGCTGTGGGAAGTAGGCGGCGTAGGCCCAGAAGGCCGAGGCGCAGGCAGTGGGGATGTTGAAGGCACTGCGGTAGGGGCGGTCCTCAGCTCTGACAAGACCTGTCGCAGGACTTTATAGATGTTACTATCCCCTCCGGGCCTCTGGCCCAAGAGTTGATGGATTAGGCCGGCGAGAGCGCCGCCCTGCGAGGGTGACAGGAGGGGTCCCCGCTTCCGAGCCTTGGTCTTCGAGGAGAGGATGTCCAAGACCTCCTCCCGCCCGAGGCCAAGGGCGTCCGTCTGGGCAAAGGAGATGCCCGGGTTCCTCTCGATGAAAGTCACGAGTCCTTCTCTCGTTGATGTTTTTGTCGAAGACGTGGAGGATGTAGAAATCTCCTCGATGATGGACAACTCAACGTCCGGTGTTGGGGCTGCAGGCACGTGACTCACAGGTGCCCGCAGGGACGGAGCAGGGGTCACAGGTGGAGGGGCAGGAGACGCCTCCTCCATAGGTAAGGTCGGGGCCGCTGGTGGAGATGGCCGAGGTGCTGTAGATGGAGTCACAGCTCGGGCCGCAGGAGAAGCGCCAGAATCCTCGACAGCTGAACTGGGAGGTGCTGGCGCAGGCGCGGCCGAGAACCGTTTAGGCAGTCCAGGCGCGGTCAGTGGTTGGAGTTTGGTGGGAGAGAGCGGTGGAGCCCGTCTGGAGGTGGTGGACTGCCCGTGGAGAAGGGGGCAGTTGGCTCTTCTGTGTCCCTGTCCGTGGCATCTAGAGCATTTGATGCCATATGTAAGGTAGGCCGGCCAAGCCTCACCATTAATTTTAATTTCAAAGCGGGTGGGAAGCTTGTCAACGGTAACGCCGTCGTGGAGGAGAATAAAAGCCTCCCGACGGCCGTCAGTGAAGTCAAATTCGCCAGCCCTTAGCAGTTTGGGGGCGATCGAGGTGATTCGTCCAAATCGGGAGAGGGCATAGATCACGGCGGCGTCCTCCACAAAGAAGGGTAGGTTCCCTATTGTGATTTTGATGGAGCGCTTCCTAAAGGGGAAGGTTCTGATGAGGGTTCCCTCGACCTCGAGGCCCTCCCGGATCAGCCGTTCCGCCAGGGATCTGCTGCTGAGTCCCAGCAAGTAGTGCCCATTTACCTTGGCAAATTGGACAACGTTCTTGGATCCTCCGACGACTCTTTCAATGGCTTTTAGGTATTGATATGTCTGATAGTCCGGGCAGTACTCCAGGTAGAGGCACTGCTCCTCGTTGCAGGACGCCTGGCGAGCTCTGGCTTCCACGATGTGCGCCCTCGTGGTCCTGATCTCCTGGACCTGCCGCACCCATGTAGGCGAGGATCTCCGTCGCCCAGTAGCCGATCCAGCGCCGTTGGACTGTGCGGCCGTAACGCCCGGCGCTCCCGTGTTGCGGCGTTTTCTTTTGTTTTGAACGACGGTAAAGTCGTCTCCAGAAACAGGACCTTGATCCTCGGATATTTCCGCCCAGTTCTGTCGGCTTGGAAGCGCGCCAGACGAAGGCAATGTAGCGGCAAATTCGTGCGACACGGCAGATTTTGCATATCGTTCGCTAGTAGGCAGATTTGCATTACTGGCCGATTCTTGCATTTCGAATGAATTTTCAATCTGCAATTGGTTTTCCGCAGATAATTCTGCGCTGGTTTCAGGTATTAAGCCGTACCTTGCAGGTATTTCTTCGGCGTTGAATGGGCTATCCGCCCATACCAAATTTATCGCTTCCAGCGATAATTTTCCGCTTTTCAAATCAAAGAGCTATGTCGAATCTGATATATATGTGTGTATTGTTTAGTTATGTTGTCTATACACAGGTTGTGTTGTATTTGACATATTGTCCTTTAAATCAAAGAGCTATGTCGAATCTGATATATATGTGTGTGTTGTTTAGTTATGTTGTCTATACACAGGTTGTGTTGTATTTGACATATTGTCCTTTAAATCAAAGAGCTATGTCGAATCTGATATATATGTGTGTGTTGTTTAGTTATGTTGTCTATACACAGGTTGTGTTGTATTTGACATATTGTCCTTTAAGTCAAAGAGCTATGTCGAATCTGATATATATGTGTGTGTTGTTTAGTTATGTTGTCTATACACAGGTTGTGTTGTATTTGACATATTGTCCTTTAAGTCAAAGAGCTATGTCGAATCTGATATATATGTGTGTGTTGTTTAGTTATGTTGTCTATACACAGGTTGTGTTGTATTTGACATATTGTCCTTTAAATCAAAGAGCTATGTCGAATCTGATATATATGTGTGTGTTGTTTAGTTATGTTGTCTATACACAGGTTGTGTTGTATTTGACATATTGTCCTTTAAGACAAAGAGCTATGTCGAATCTGATATATATATGTGTGTATTGTTTAGTTATGTTGTCTATACACAGGTTGTGTTGTATTTGACATATTGTCCTTAAGTCAAAGTGCTATGTCGAATCTGATATATATGTGTGTATTGTTTAGTTATGTTGTCTATACACAGGTTGTGTTATATTTGACATATTGTCCTTTAAGTCAAAGAGCTATGTCGAATCTGATATATATGTGTGTGCAATTTCAACAATTTAAGAAACAAATTTCTACATTTTAATTGACAACCATAACCAAGAATTGGCCTTCAAGTGAACACTATATAAGCAGAATAAACATTTCAATAGTTTTCAAAATAGAGCAATCCTTAAATAGATCTTTAATTAAAAATGAATATCATAAATATTAGTAAATAAATTATTTTTGATGCAATTTAAAATATATTTGAATAGTTATTACGATGTGGTGGATTGGTGAAATATGGCTGGGAAGATTAATCACTGATGAGTCAAGTCTTGTCAATTCTAAACGTTGATTTAACTTGTTCCGTGATATTTAGTCAACCCAATTTCTTGATAGATCAAGAAAAGTCAATCACGTACGCGTTTTGGACTGTTGGCTCTCGTCAGAGTGATGTAGGCTGTACCTCAAAGACCAAAATGTTGGATCTAGATTCTTCCTGAGAAATCATGAAATGGGTATTTGAGGTCAAATTTTAATAAATACGCTGATCATGTTTTTTAAAAAAATGATCAGGTGTTTTTAGCTAAAACAACAAAAAGGCATATCCTGATTTCTCACATGATCATTTTTAGATAGCAGAGCGACATCTAGTGAGGCAAAAATCAAATAAACGTTGATTTAACTTTTTCAGTGATATTTGTCCAAACTAAATACTTAATATATCAACATCACTTAAATCACGCGTTTCTTTCGCTAGCTACAAGGTTGCAAAAAAAATTCATTCTTTTAAAAAAAGAATACCTTCTGTACAATGTATAGCTACACCGTATAATAGAATAATAAACACATGTCGGGGAGAAAATCTTAATATAAGACGATGATCGTATACAAGCTTTCAGGAAAGACATCCTTTTACGGTATAAAATGACACGAGTAGCAATTCTATATACAGTTACGAGCGTCATGCGTCATCTCTGTCACCGTTTGCTTTTTTTTTGGAATGGCGCTCTCCTATTGGTTGGCTACGATCACGCCACCACTACGCGAGACACTTTGTTTTTGACTTTGCCCCCCCACTCGCTTTTTGGTTTTTGTAACTATTGTGTTGGAGCGGGTCGCTCCTTAAATAAATGCATATATTAGTTAATAACTAAATAGAATCCTCTCTTTCTTTTTCCCAGTAAGAGACGCCTACGGAAGCCAACAGTACATAGACAGATAAAGCACATAGGCTATAGTTATTAACTAACATATGCAATTATTTAAGGCGCCAATTTATAATTGTAACAAATAGTATTTGAATAAAAACATTCAATCGGAGGTAAAACACGGGCGTTGCCCGGGTCATTCGGCTAGTGGTTATATATACTTCAAGATATTTTTGTGTGGATATAAACCATTGCTAATCGTGTCATTTTGTACCCATAAAAGGAGGTCTTGTCCTAAAGCATGTACGATCGTCTATTTATATAAAGAATCTCTTCTCCCCAACTTGTGTTTTTTTTTATTCTATAGCGAAGATTATCGTTGTCTTCAACACGGTATAATAGTTTGAACCAGCAAAACGTCTCAATTGAACTGTTTCCATTACACCCTCCCGAGTATTGCATAAAATCAATGAGTGAAAGCAAAAGGCCTTGGTGACTTGTGAGAACAAAATGGGACAAGTGTAGACTTGTGGCGGACAAACCTCACCAGCATTGGAGGCCGGGCCTTCTACCTGCATTGATTATCATAATTAGTACTACATCTCCGTGTTATATCTTGAATGCAATGACATGCACCAATTGAATTAGATTTTTAGTTGGCAAAGCGCCATCTATCGGAATAAATAGCAACTAAACGTTGATTTGAATTATACCTCATTATATTGTCTTACTCATTTTATCGATAAAACAATAAAATCAAACCACGAACGCGTTTCAGGCTGTTGGTCTTCGTCAGCGTGGTGAAAGCTGTACATATATGGCTTACAATGGAGGACAAAGAGGCATCCTGATTAATAGGGAAATGGATAATTTAGGCTGAATTTGTTGAGTACGTTGGGATATATGAAACCAGAAAAAGTAAGAAGGTTCAGAGCATGCTGTTTCATTCATTTTTACTGCCTGATCTATTCTTTTTAAAAGGACCTGGAGGATGTCATTCATGTGCAAAGTTGGTTCCGCTTTCTTTTATAAATGCAGAAAATACATCTGTATAGATTATCATTTGATTCCATGTTTTAATGTATGTATTTACACACATATAGCTTTATTAAGACCACCGGTCTCATACAGATTCACCACAGGAAGGAGGCATAGATAAATTATATTTTTCATCGCAGTAAGGGCAGTAGAAGTTTGTATTATGTATAAAAGCAACATTCGTGCTTTTAAATCCTTTTATTTTATATATATATTGTATTTTTATATTTGTATTGTATTGTATATTTATATTGTATAAACCTCCCATACTCCAGGCAGCACAGCACCCAACAACAGCCTCCAAGTCCGACGCATGTCCAATGGCCACACGTTCCTTTGTGCATACGTCAAGGTTAGCGTATCACTGAACAGGCTAGTGTGGAATCAGCCGTGTTCTAGTGTTCTTTTTCCTCGTCCAAATGGACCACGACATTCGACGATTCTTTAATGTATGCATTTTGAAAAAAGATTTGTGAGTTTTTCTTTGCACATATTTAGGAATATAAGACGATAATGTTCTATCTATATATAAGAAATGTAAGAATTTAAGGACACACATTTTTTAAAAAAATTTAAAACAAACCTTTTTATATTGTTCTTACTGCAATGAAAAAATATATAACGGTCTGGTAGATAAAATTGGCGAAACCACTGGGAGGGTTCACCACTGATGAGCTAAGCCTTCCCAATAGTTCATTTCTTATACATGTTTAGGAATGTTAAGGCCTCTCAGTATAATCGGTAACAGAACCTCTCATATCCTAAAATTTCATGGTATGATTATTCGTAATACTTTCATGAGGTATGTGAAAGTATTGCTAAAGTTTTATAGCTATGTCTACGATTGGAAAAAATATAAAAAGTATGGGTCTCTGAGTGCATCTTGTGCGTAACTTCAGAAACTATCTCCATAAACTACAATTCAAGATAAACGGTGCCCCATAAAGAAGTTAACGAAAAGTCACAGTGGTTTTAAAACAAACAGAAATCTACTTTAGATAGCGCGAGGGAAGCAAGATTGTGGAAAGTTTACAATCAGAGATTTGAGACAATTATGGCGATGGCGGTAAACAAGTATACCGCTGGGACATGGGATTAGAAAGAATTCCTTGCGCTGGAAGTCTGGTATTAAAATCTTATCAGAAATCTCCTCATGGAAGGTACAAACTTTCACTGCGGGGCAATTCCTTTATGGAAATTCAAAAGTGTTTTAAGTTGTAATTCAATTATAAATAATAATTAGGGAATTAGATTAGAACCCCTATTAACTACTAAGCATATATTCACACAGCTCTTTATGAATATTTAATAGCAGCTTAACTTAGAACTTTATAAATAAGCTTTGGCCACCGCAGTAAGTGGATTAGTAGCGGTTAGGACTTTTTGTCGTCATTTCTATCTGTAAAGGTGAAAGGTTTCTGTTTATAGGAGGTCGAATTGGTTTTTTATTATAGTTGTGTATCTCTCTCAAATATATATTATATTATATTACAATATAATGCGGATTATAATTGTAAAAGAAGTTTGAAAAGTTTTACCGCAAATGTTTCTTTTGAACGAAAAAAATCGTAATTTATATCTCCTTAAAATAAATTACGATATTTTCGTTCAAAAGAAACATTTGAGATAAAACTTGTCAAATTTCATATATTATATTGTCTATCACATATATAAAATATATTTTCTATAAGATATATTGTCTATTGTATATATAATATTCCTCAAATATGTTGTATTTGTAAATTTTAGACTAGGTTGTGTGTCGTGAAGATAGAGGCTGCCTGGCCGCGGCATCCATATTTCTTGAAAAAAGATACTTCGGCCAGTAAATCTTTTTATTACCTCGACGTTTCGACAAAAATATTTTGTCCTCGTCAGGAGCAAACAAAAATTAAAACATTTAGCAAGGCGTTAAAATTATTCTAAGGTTCTAAGGGTGTTCTCACGCGATGTTCGAAATTTTGTACAACATCTAAAGCACGAGTCAAAAATAAATATTTAACTCACAAAAGACTATGATCTTTGAAATAAAATTATGATATACATATATATATATATATATATATATTAAGAAATAATAAACAAAAATAAATATTAAAAAATAATAATAACATTTAAAAGATTTCACAATAGTATATATTAATCGATATCTATTATGTACAATTTATACTTACCCTTTATATTTTTTCAAGAAATAGGTTGTGTGTGTGTGAATTTAAGATTTTGATTTGTTCCTTTTGTCATGAAGTGCATGAAATCATCTATATAAGCCCTACATAGGTTTTAAATTTATGAGAAAACGAGATTGTATAAACACAAAAATCTTTAATAAGACATATAGTCGTATACATTGATTTACTATGAGCTCTGAAAATGAAAAGAATAAAAAGGTAAAAGATAATCACATTTATAATGGTAATAATATATACACACAGGAAACATAATTAAGAAAATTAAGCTCATAAACAGATTGGTTTGGGTAAATCCGAGAGAAAGAAAAGATACAAAAAATAAATGAAATAATAAAAACACTGGTGTTCCCAAATGATACATACATACTACATGCCTTTACTAAGATATTTCGTCTTAAAGATTCCTCAGATAAAGAATAAAAGTTATAAAAATTTGAGAGAGAGAATCGGAACTTATTTATTTGATTCATAGAAAATAATACAATCATGTTAGGTCTTGTTGAATTATTTTGATACCAGCACGAGATTGTACATATGTCTTCCTTATACGCAGTATAATTATTCTCCCAATAAACTATCGCAACATAAACAGGGCCCTATAAACTATTACTACATAGGCCTAACTCCTATAGACTTTTACTAGATAGGCCAAGCCCCAATGGATCTTTACTATATAGGCTATAAAGACCCATTAACTAGTACTAAATAAACTACTCATAGAGGCTGAACCCTCTAGATCATTTAAACATAGGCTGAACCTCATAAACTATAGCTACATAGGCTAAATCCCCAAAGACCTTATCTAAATAAGCTGAACCCCCAAATACTATTGTTACATAAGCTACACTTAAGTCTGGGCTTCACAGTTTGAAGATCCTTGAATCAGGGGCAGTATAAGCTTCTAAACGGTGAGTTTGCATAGACTACACCGACTATAGAATAAGGAATAGAGTCTAGTCACTTATTACATAGAATACCGGTGGGAGAATAGAGCGGAACCGTTATAATCCTTAGGTACAAATATAGGTTCATTTGAGTTACTTGCTCAATTGAATGTGTCACGGAGGCAGCAGCTAGAGTAACTTGTCCAGGAGACAATACGACTGGGCAGACTATAAAGGACAATAGGGCCCTCAGCTGAAATAACGTTCGTGGGGGAACCTCTTATCAGAAACCTATTTGTAATAAAATCCGTAAAATTACAAAATTTCAATCCAGATTGGCAAGCTATAAACCCTTGTGTTTACTTTAATCTTTTCTTTAATAAGAATTAGAAAAATAAACTTTTTTATATATTTTAGAAAATAGAAGTAGAGTGATCTTTCTCGCCTGTGTGTGCGATTGTTAAAAAATAAATATTTTTAAGAAAAATATTTTCTTTGGGGTTTAAAGGAGCCGAGAGTGATATAGGGGACGCCATTTTTCCATTAGATGTTGTTGATCCAAGGCCTTCATTGAAATGCCGCAGTGTTTGGACAGGCAAATGTCGGTGAATCCTTGGACCAGGTCGGGTGGACAGATTGCGTTACTGCTAAAAAAGTGAATACCAGATTGAAGAATGTATTTATATGGTGAATGAACCCAATAAAGAATGTATGATTTAGTTTAAATACAAGTTTAGTATATTATTGTTAGACCACCACACACATTCCGCTTTGTTGATTCATGAATAAATGAATACACAACGTAAGGGATGGTGAAAGTGAGGATGTGTTAGAAATGGGAAATGTTGCAAACTGTTACTTATTCGAAAGATATCAATTCAAAATACGGCATTGTTTTAATGTATTTGGTTATTGCAATTTGTACATTTATTAAAAGAGGATGGTTTTTTAGATACACTATTATCTATCCAGTGCGTTTGTCATAGTAAATAAGCACAATGAAATAAAGTATTTCTTTTCACACATTCTCACCAATATTTATTTATTTCACTAAATGTTATTGTGACTTCCTCATATTGAAATGTAGAGAGTTTTGGATCGAATAAATAAATATTTGGTTAATGCAATGCTCTTTTATTACAGGGGAATTTAAACCGGCAAGACGAATTATCTGGAAAATTGAAAATGATTATTTTGATTATTTTAAGAAGCTGAACATTTTGCTTCTTCCTAATTGTAATTCAGCCGTGTATGTTCGAGAACATTAAAGAGGAGAGATTCTAATTAAGCCAAATACTTTGAACAAAATTAAGCCATGAATAAATAATTTGCCGTAAGTAAATTAATATAAAAAAGGAAAGGACATATTTCACCCACCAAAGTGACGTAAAATCAATGCGACTTCAGTTAGCCGTCTATACAAGACTCGGATGGGTGACAAGGCAGCAATACCAGATTTGGCAAATTGAGCATGTTCAATTTGCATGTTCACCTGGAGACCATGGCTTCAGACTATAATATTTGTCAATCCAGGGCGATTTGATGAACTCGTCACAGGATTCATGAAATCTTCAAGAAATTGTAAACAAAATGTTTATCTGGTAAAGTGGCTTGGTCAATTGTATTGACCAGATTCTGTTAGTTTGTAGAGAAGGACAAAAGAAAGCGCATAGCTATTTACCACCCAAAACAAAGGAATTGTTTCCAACAATGGAACACGCCACAGTCACTAGCGTGAAGTCAGAATCTAGGATATATATTGGCCAACGTAGAATTAAGATTCTGGCCATGCTTTTGTATGTTCTTCGGCGTCGACTACTCGTGACCATAAAACATCACGTATGCAATTCTTTCTGACAAGTGTTCTTTATGACCATATATGTACATTCTTCATCTAACCAATAAAAGCCTTCGCGGTTTCTTTACTTTAAAATTACCCCTTTTTAATCCAAGTATTTATATGTTATTATAAATTAGTCTAATAAAGAATTTGCTTAGGTTGTTCAAGGATACATGAGTATGTTTGTGATATTGCAATCGTGGTAATATTGATAAAAATAGTTTAGATCAGAATTAGCTTAAATATTTAGTTG
Organism: Cordylochernes scorpioides; assembly: GCA_030710605.1. Lineage (NCBI taxonomy): Eukaryota > Metazoa > Arthropoda > Arachnida > Pseudoscorpiones > Chernetidae > Cordylochernes > Cordylochernes scorpioides. The sequence goes on along the minus strand of CP092865.1, from coordinate 166,301,016 downwards.
ATGAAAATAAGAAAGAAATACCCGATTTGAGCCCTTTAACGAAGAAAATAAAATATTACACATTTACATATCTACAGAAAGGTTTGAGTCGGCCAACGGGAAACAACAGCAATAGGTTTATATATGGGAAGCTGCGACATCTGGCGGTTGACTTTATAGAGTAGTTTGTTCTAGAACAATATAATTTTAAATTATATAATTTTTATATAACACACACATATATATACTTGATAAATAAATAAATTGGGTTAGCCAAATATCTTTGGAAGAATCTAAATCAATTTTAGGCGATTTTTGTTCCACTAGATAGCGCTCTGCCATCTAAAAAGCTCATGTTAGCGGTCAGGAAATGTCTATTTTGTTTTTAATATATATATATATCCTCATCGACTGGTGTAAATTGAAAGACGCGGACATGTACGCATACAGGGTGCGAATAACAGCGCTCATAAGGCCATTAATAAATAAAAATGTACATTAAGCTAGGTTGTTTACGATGAACCATCACAGAATATATTTATAAAACTATCTAAGAAGTAGAATCAATTTTAAAAATAGTAAAAATTGCCCACATTTAGGAGTGATTTCAATTTCCCCCGATATTCAAATGAAGACATTCCATAAAAAAGTCATTATAGACAACGTGTAGCCTTCCTTCCTTACAAGCCAACCAACTCTGCCAATTGCCGCCAATATTTTATTTACATCATAACTTTCCAAGTTGTTATAAAATGGAACTATTTTATATTCATAGATATTCCATGTTTATAAATAGCTCACGTAATTTCACCCGGCAATTCATCCAAACCCCACCCCCCCTCGGTCACCCTTCAAACTGATCAATAAACAATTGCAATATTTGAAAAAAGAAAAAATATATATATTCAAAATCATGTCGGTAGGTAAAGCATATATATTTTCATCCTAAATTTTCACTTAAAAACAGCTATTATCCAAAAGATTGGACAGAAACAGAAAAATATAGCTGAATAAATTAGCATGATCTGTGATATTTTTTTATTTAATTCGGCAACACTTCGATCACTGATACATTATTCAGTGCTAACTTTTGTCCGCACCGAAACACGCCAATTTATTGACGTGAAAAAAAGAAAGAAAAAGTCATCAATAATAAAAATGAAGAACTAAATTAACTTTTAAATATTTGATGGGCTAGCAAATTTACTAATGGGAACCGAACTCAAAATAATTATTTTAACTCTTTTTTAAATTAGAATTACAAAGAAACAAAGTTTTTTTATATAAACCTTTTTTTTTGCATATTGGATGCGTTATAAAAAAGAATAATTCTAAGTACATGTAAATACACAATTCTAGAAAAGTGATCATAGCGTTTTATATTCTCTGTATATGCAAGGATAGTTGAATACCAAAATTCTTAGAATTTACATAACATAGAAATTGTCATATCCTCATCGTTTGTTTAGTAAGCTACATACCATAGGAGCCGCTTTCGAATGTTTTCAATTCTTCATCAATTCTTCTTCTGAAGAATAAGCTCTTCAAAATATCCTTTCTCAAATTCTCACATCTATTTATCATAACAGAATATTTAACATTTTAGCCAAAGAATTTTTATAATTTGTTACTCCGCAAATTTCCCTTTTTCTTGCTTCTCTTTTAACTTACGAGTATGTAAATGAGGGTGCATTTTATTTAAAATAAATTGCTTCATCATCCATATTTATTTCAACACACAAAACGCGATATCTCTGCAAAGGATAATTGCGTCAATTTGTTATTGTTGAAAAAATCAGAAACAAAAATATATAGCTCACTATACAATTAAAAAAATTGAGAAAGGTTAGGAACCTAATCCTTTCATATCACACAAATAGTCATAACATATATATATATATATATGTGGCAATATGATAATAATGTGGGGAGAGAGAAATAAAGAAACCACAAGTTTGGAAAAGGAATCACAGGCAACCAGCGAGAGAGAGGTAGCGCGAGGGGCTGTCACCGCTGAACGACCGTTTGTGTTGCACACCACCCCCCAACTGTCCAAAAATAGTCCTGAGGGTTCCAAGAAAAGGCCCCCCTCCGGAATGTGGCCAGTGGCCCAAAATGGCCGTACTTTAGCTACCTTTTATCTTATCTACGTCTCTCTCTGATTGACTGTAGTTTTACTTTATTATTCCTGGCAGGCGGGAGAAGCAGCACAAGTAAAGGACTGCCCTGTAGGGTCAAGTACGGTGTCGTGAGCCCCAAGCAGCTACTAACGGGACAATGGCATCCCCCATTCCATGGATTGAACATGACACCCCCACCACCATAAATTCATACAGATCTTCAACCTTAGTAACTGTCTGTTGTCTGACGCTATAGGAAGTGGGTATTCCAACAGTAGGTGTCTCTAGTCCTTGGTAATTATCCATACACGATCCATATACATCCATATACGTTATTATCCCTTCACTTCTATATTTGCCATTTTGATTAAGAAGCTGGAACGATTAGGTTAGACAAACTGATGATCGCCGAGCAGACCTTGAGACCACCATTTTTTCCTGAATTAACTCCAGGAATTCATCGCCGTGACAAAGCAAAGATCTACCTACAAGAAGAAGATAAAGCCGTTCTTTACGTCGCAAAAAAAGGACTTGTAGCTAATATAGGCCAATTTCAAAAGCTGAGGCAAACCTTGAAAGAATAACGCAATTAGTAGAAACGAAATTTTCTCAAGTTGTGGGCCACATTTCATACAAGGAAGAAGATTTGTAATAGAAAATATGATATATGGTAATATTATTCTTGATATTTTACTATTCATCTGATCTTTAGTTACATCTTTATTTTGTGTGGAACGGTGAATTGTTTGGATTAAATATAATGCTTCATTATCCTTACATTTAGATTACCTCATCTTTCTACTGGATAATATTATAGGTTCCATTATTCCCCCCTCTGTTGAACTGTCACAAAGAGAAAATTGCTGATTATTTAACTATAGGTATTGGTGTAGGTCTCTCTCGTATACCCATACTGCTCCAATAGGTTTACCTATTCCAAAGAGCTGGGACCTTCCCGAACTACCCCAGTTTAATCTTCAATCTTCTAGCTCGTAATTCAATTTAACTCTTCTTGGAGTCTGTCTATTTCTTTTCTCAACCATCAATAGATAGGTGACTGTCAGCATTTCTGTCCTTTCGCAGATTCCTTTCTATGATTTGTCTCTTTATATTGTAAGGTCTTCTTTATAAATTGTCTATGAATTCCATTCTCAGCCTACCCAATCTCCCTTCAGTAATATCTTTATCCAGTGTCAGACAAGATATCCAAACATGATTGTCTTTCTCTCAATCGTCTCCAGAATGTCAATCTTTCCTCGATCATTTTAAAGATATCTTTATTGCTTATTCTGTCAGTCCGAGGTGACCTTATTCTAAACATATCTAAAGACCTAAAACGTTAGGTGTCAGATTTAAGAAAGGTGTAACACATCTATGATAGAACGAAGTTTGACAATTATACCGCAAATGTTTCTTTTGAACGAAAAATCTAAATTCATTTTAAGGAGAAATAACGATTATTTCTATCCTTAGGGATGAAGTATGAAAGGATGAATTGTGAAGAGTAATGATAAATGTAAAAATAAAGTGTCCACTCTTGTTACTCTTCACAATTCATCCTTTCATACTTCGTCCTTAAGGTTAGAAATAATCTTTATTTATCCTTAAAATATATTTAGATTTTCCGTTCAAAAGAAACAATTGCGGTATAATTGTCAAACCTCGTTCTACAATCATAAGCCGTATTATATTGTATTACATCTATGATACTTTACAAAATAATTTATGCTATATGCTTAATATTTGGCTTTCAGTATATGGCCTTCTCAGCTTACCAAAAGTGTTTAAAATAAATAAAATCTTTCAAAATTTAACATATATTTCCGTATAACAACAAGTATATGTAAATATATTATATTTACATATTATATTCCTACAATATATGGAATATCAGCCACACACACACTTTGATAAATTCTTGATTATATACACCAGGAGATCTCATTCGTGAAAAAAAAAAACATTTCTCTAAGCAAAAAATGGTTCCCCAATTCAAGAAAGAGAAAAAGATAAATAGATATGTTTGTATAAAAAATGAAGATTAAAAATTCTCGCTGGCTGCGGGGATCTATCACCATTAGTTGGAGGTTAGGAGAGAACCAATCCATCCGCGTCGTCATATTTCACCCAGCGCCATCTTTCATTGGAAAACTTTACATTTGGAAATCTATATATACTCTGGATAGGTTATTCCTTACGGTGATATACTCTGTGTAGGTAGAAATACAATGATGGAGTTTGTATATAAGTATAGAGCTATTTAAATTTGACTGTGACTTCTATAATACAGTATCATCTAGCTTGCGAGGAGGTGGATTACAAATCTGGATCTCCCCAACACCATTTCTTGGTCGTCACTCAGGCGTTGTGTCTTCTCCGGCCATGACGCAGATGTGGCAGTGAGACTGGCCCTGCACGCTTTGCCCCATCCTGCCTCGGTCCAACAGTCCTGTGTCGCCTGTGAGTCCAGCGACCTGACGCTAGCCTACCGGTACTGGTCCTGCCGCTACATCAGGCCTCTCATCTGAAAGGCCTTCCCCATCTTTCAGCGTTCCCCTGACCTTCAGGGCTGGGTCTTCGGTCTTGGCCTGGATGATGACGCCCTGGCCATCCTGGCGTCTGCAAAGACCTGCATATATAAATATGTAATATATTATATTTATATACTTTAAAAAGTTCATAAACTATTAATAAACAATATTAAAAACAAATTCGACTAATTAAGTGTAACAGCGTGTCTTGAAATACCATGCTACATACTGATAAAACTTATAATTATCGTTTCTACTGACAAATCAAGATGAAAATATTTAGATATACAAACACACTACCAAGATCTCATATTATTTCATACCAAAACACAGCCACACACAACACACACATTACACATTGGTTACACATAAAATATAAACATAAAATGAAATTAAACACACAAATATTCAATTCATTTTTTCGAAATCCTTGTCTTTTTTCTATTTAACTCTATAAAGGTCTAAGAGATTGGTATGATCGTAAAGCTTAATGTCGAAACAATCGCCAGGTTAACTTTTGACAAGACCCTGCCAGGTACCAATCTCTTTCCACCTTGGCGAACCATCATGGTTTCCATTTTAAATAAACAAAATTATTACAAATATATTATCTCCAACTTGTAATAGGAATTATTATTACAATCTAAAACCCATATATAATTTTTAAAATAGAAAAAAAACAACAAAAAATAATTTAAAAAAATTTTTTTTTCCCTATATTTGTTTGAAGAAATATTACCATCGTTCTATCTTTAGCTCTCTCTCTCTATTTTATTCTCTAAATATTTTCCCATCTTCCTTTTTTTCCATGTTCCGCATATATGACCCGTAACTGCTGACACTTTTGCGTGAACCTTGGTATAGCCGTTTAATGTAATTGCAAAAATTAAAACTTTTTATGTCTGTGAATTTTTTTAATTTATACTTCATTATCTTTATTTTTCCTATTTTTTCTACTTTACAACTTTCAAATGTTTATTTTGATAAATTAAGAACTTAATTCATACTAATGATTACAAAAAACGATCAAATATATAGGTGCACGTTTATGTGATTGGTTTTTATTTAGTTATTAATAAAATAAGTCGGCAGAGATTTACGGGAATGAGCCTAAATCACCGTTTAGTTGTGATATATTCCGAGAGATGGCGTCTGAATTGCTCAATAAAGAGTTCGGGGAATATGGCTATTTATTCATCTAACTGCCTATCTTTATCTTACTTTTATTTAATCATATCGTCTTAAGTGTAGAATATTACAGCCACTTGAAGCGTCTGTATGTTAGTGTCGACTATCAAATCCTTTACTATTTTAGAGACATATACACTCATAGATAAAAATAAAGGAAGTTGTACCTTTCATCATGAATAACAGGATTCAGACAATCACTCTGAAAGATACACTCATGGATAAAACTTAAGGAAGTTGTACTTTTTAGCATGTATATTGGGATTCAGACAATAACTCTGAAAGATACACTCATGGATAAAACTTAAGGAAGTTGTACTTTTCAGCATGTATATCGGGATTCAGACAATAACTCTGAAAGATACACTCATGGATAAAACTTGAGTAAGTTGTACTTTTTACCATGTATATCGGAATTCAGACAATAACTCTGAAAGATACACTCATGGATAAAACTTAAAGAAGTTGTAACTTTTAGAATGAATATCGGGATTCAGACAATAACTCTGAAAGATACACTCATGGACAAAACTTAAGGAAGTTGTACCTTTCAAAATGTATATCGGAATTCAGACAATAACTCTGAAAGATACACTCGTGGATAAAACTTAAAGAAGTTGTAACTTTTAGAATGAATATCGGGATTCAGACAATAACTCTGAAAGATACACTCATGGATAAAACTTAAGGAAGTTGTACTTTTTAGCATGTATATCGGGATTCAGACAATAACTCTGAAAGATACACTCATGGATAAAAATTAAGGAAGTTGTACTTTTTAGCATGTATATCGGGATATAGACAATAACTCTGAAAGATACACTCATGGACAAAACTTAAGCAAGTTGTACTTTTTAGAATGTATATCGGGATTCAGACAATAACTCTGAAAGATACACTCATGGACAAAACTTAAGGAAGTTTTACTTTTAGTATGTATATCGGGATTCAGACAATTACTCTGAAATATACACTCATGGACAAAACTTGAGTAAGTTGTACTTTTTAGCATGTATATCAGGATTCAGACAATTTAGGGAGTATCTAGAACCAGCTTTTTTAGTCGTAAAAGTTAAACTTATACTACAACACTGACGAGAGCCAAGAATCTGAAACTCGTGGTTGACTTTTCTTGATTTCTCAAATTTGGGCCAATGAAGTTGTACCTTTAACATGTATATCAGGATTCAGACAATAAATTTGAAATATATTTGATACACAGTGACCTTTATTGAAGACATACCTGTTAATCAAATGTAAACAAAATTACCTGTCCCAAATAAAAAAAAAACGATCAAAGACTTTCAATTTCCTTAAGTTTTGTCCATGAGTGTATTATGTAATAGTATAAAGTCAGGTTTGAACAAAGGTACTGGGCAGCCTGATTCCATCCGTGTTACCAAGCTTATTTTCCTGCCAGGTGGTGTCCAGGTGTGCAAATTAAACACCTGAATATGACGTCAGTTCGCTGCGTGTGTGACCAGAGAGAAACGGCTGGATATTTTGATGAAAAAACAGCATTGAGAGGAAAAAAAAATAAATTAGCAAATTAAATATGAATATATTCTAACTAAAGACAATATGCAAAATATCTGAATGTATATATATGTTTTGATATTATTTTTGTTGCAAAATAAATTGAGATGATTAGCAATGTCTGGATAAGGTAGGCTGTATAGAAGTGGGTTATGTTTGGTTAAGGTAGGCTATTGTTGATTGAAGGATTTGCATATTTGAAATTAATTTTGCTTTTGGAATTTTGAACAAATAAACAGGTGATATCCTGTCGGCTATTTTTGGGGATAAAAAGAAAGAGTTTAGAAATTTAGACATTAAATAATAGGCAAATAAATAATTTAAATAATCCTTGTCTCTAACTATTGAAATTACTGTAGCGATAGGCTGCAGGCTGGTATATTCTGGATGAAATGATCAGCTGGATTTGATGATTTTAAACATATGAGGCTTTATTCTACAATGGCAACATACAAAAAATGAACTAATTTCAATCTAAACAATCCCGATCTATTAGGGTAAGCTTGCTTCAGCTTCTTTAACAGCCCTTTTCTCTACTTCAGCCTTTTCACTTTCTTCAATGGACTTTTTCTCCACCTCAGCTCTCTCACTTTCTTCAATGGACTTTATCTTCTTTACCTTTAATTCTTCCTTGACTTTATCTTCTTTTACTTTAACTTTATCTTCTTTACCTTTAACTCTTCTTTAACTTTATCTTCTTTTACTTTAACTTTATCTTCTTTACCTTTAATTCATCTTTAACTTTATCTTCTTTACCTTTAATTATTCTTTAACTTTATCTTATTTTACTTTAACTTTACCTCTGCGCTACTATACCCTCTCCTCCTGTGACTATGCCCTATCCTCTCCTAATCTCCATACTCCCCCCCGATCTCATACCTTTTTCGCCGACTTTTATAGTCGTATAAGGTCACGTGGACGGACTCTGTGGCGAATCCCTTGGCGCGCGCCATCTGGAGCCGTCTTCCTGAATCATTTCCAACAGCTATATATCGCGACTAGTTCAGTTTTCATATTGAAACGATGGGAACCTATATGCTATGAGTTAGGTGTAATAAAGGGCATATGATAAGCAATAGAGAACTTGGGACTAATTGAAAAATAAAAATTGGAAAATGTAAAAAAACATTAAATATATATATGAAAAAATAGTACAAATGTGATATTGTACTGGGATAAGGTGCATAAATTAAGAAAAAGGCATCTCCTTATCGTGCAACTGAAAGTTGCTGATGGCTTGCGCCATCTATCGGAATAAATATCAACTATTCTCGTTGATTTTTAATTATTCCAGAATTGGCTAAATATACATTGTTGATTAATCAAAAAAAGCTAAACAAGGACGCGTTTCGGGCTGTTGGCTCTTATCAGCGTGGTGCAAGCTGTACCTCAACGACCAAAAAACTGGTCATTCAGGCATCCTGAAAAATCATGAAACGGGTAATTAAGGCCAGAATTGCATGAGAACGCTACACAATGTGAAAAAATAGTACAAATGTGATATTGTACTGGGATAAGGTGCATAAATTAAGAAAAAGGCATCTCCTTATCGTGCAACTGAAAGTTGCTGATGGCTTGCGCCATCTATCGGAATAAATATCAACTATTCTCGTTGATTTTTAATTATTCCAGAATTGGCCAAATACACATTCTTGATTAATCAAGAAAAGCTAACCACGGACGCGTTTCGGGCTGTTGGCCCTCATCAGCGTGGTGCAAGCTGTACATCATCGACAAAAAAAGCTTTTCTTCGAGGCTTCTTGAACAATAAAGAAATGAATATTCAGTGCCGTAAGGGCGTGAGAACGCCAAACATTATGAAAATATAGGATGAAAGTATAATTGTACTGGGATCAGGTGGCTAAATGAAGAGAAAGGTATTCCCTGATCGTGTAACAAAAACTTGCTGATGGCTTGCGCCATCTGTCTGAATAATGAGGATTTTAAAAATCCCTTGACGATATCATGAAATCAAAGTCTGATCTAAACTGACGAGGGTCAACTCTTAAAACATGGTCACTAGGTGAGAGTTCTGTATTTGCCAAAGTTAGTGTTTTTACCGATCCGAGTCTGCTAGATCTGGGTTTATTTTAACGTTAGATAGTTATCCTTTATTTTCATATTGTTCGCTAACTTCTTTTCGCTGGTTTTCTTCTGTTCACTCTTCAGTCTAGAGGCATAGTCAGCGCAAAATTGTTCTCCTAAAATGTAGCGAGCTTTCCAAATTCTAACTATGTAAAAGCACTGGTCTCACAAAAGCTCAACTCCTATTTTATTTCCAACCACCATATATATACAATAAATTTACACACGTGACCAGGCACTCCTGGTCAAATATAATATAAACATATATACACAGAGTAATATTTAAAATAATAATAAACTAACACAAATACTATTTATTCCGAAAGAGGGCGCTATACCATCATACCAACATTTAATCGCATGATCAGAAAGTTAACTCTATTGAATTCAAAATAGCTAAACACAAACTCACACTCATAGATATTATCTACTATTGAAACACGCAACTTCTAAACTATATTTTATAGACGTTATAGACTTTTTATATTACAAATTGTTATATAATGAAAATCAATAGTGTTTTATCAAAATAGAATTTATTTAAATGCATCATCACAACTGCAGAGTTTCTAATGTGTTTGAAGAGCTTTCATTGACATTCCAAGCTATAAAAATTCCCCCAAGATTTTCCCAAGTTCTCTAGAGGCCAAAACAAAGAAGTTGCCCCATAATTTATAATTTATCTTCTGCCACAGAGAATGGAGAGATCATAAATTTTAGAATTATCGCCCTCCAAAATTACATCGGTAAAAAGAAAAATTTGGTAGAAAACTGAATCGAAATTTTTGCAATATAAACATATCCCCGCCTGAAATTTCTAATTTTGTGAAACTGAATTTATCCTTTGTTTGATCAAAGACTTGAGAATATAAAGTAGAGTGTATTTAGAAATACTCTCGTAAAAAACTGGCATATTAACAATACATTTTATGTTAACCTATACGTAGACAAATTGGTAGTTTAAGTGGTATTTAGATTCTTATATTGGATTTGTTTTTTATAATTCAAATTGTCAACGCACAGATAAATCATTCTAATATACAAGTATCAGAGTCATCAATCAATTCTTAATTCTGTCACCGTTTGCTTTTGTGAATGGAATAAATACCCAAATATGGCCATTTCTCATAAGCATCGATGGTCCAGTGGTAGAATACTCGCCTGCCACGCGGGCGGCCTGGGTTCGATTCCCGGCCGATGCATTTTTTTTTTACATTTTTAAAAACTCATTTATATATTATACAAGAATGACATCCATGGCGCCAATTTTTAATTGTAACGAATAGTATTTGAATAAAAGCATTTAATCGGGTAAAACCCGGGCATTGCCCGGGTCATTCGGCTAGTGTATACATAAACATAAATTTAAAATAACACAATCATTATAATATAATATTGCCAATATTATATATATGTTATGAATAATATGTTTGTTGTAAAGATAAAGGATTGATAAGATAAAGGATTGAAGGTGCAGTCGTGATAATAAAAAAAATATAATTATTTCTATAAAGTAGTTTTTCATTTTTAATTACTTGAAGAAATATTACACATTAGTTATTTTCACAATTATGAATTGATGAAATTAATCCTATATTAGTGACTAAAAAAAAAGATAGATATTTTAACAATACATATTTACAACAAAACTGAAAGTCATTCTAAAAACGATGATAAAAAAGTATAATTATCTCAATAAATAAAAATAAAATATATTTTTTTAAAATATGAAATATTTGAGCTTTTAGATTATAATGAATATATATATAGAAGCATAGGGCGCCTCTCCCGTCAAAATGAACGTCAAAACCTGACGCCATCTATTGACCGTCGCCGCAACTAGCGGCCTCGAGTCGGTGACAAAGCCATAACACCAGCTTTGGCAAACTGAGAAGCGTCCACCTAGAGACCATGGTTTTGGGCTAATGGCCCTCGTCAGTCTAGGGCGGACTTTATTCCACGAGATCCACACGGGATCTAATGGAATCTTCACAATCTACCAAAGAGGTGTTTTGCTGTTGCAGCGACGGTCAATAGATGACGTCAGGTTTTGATGTTTATTTTGACGGGAGAGGCGCCCTATGCTTCTATGGATCAATTTCCTCCCGGAAATTTTCCATATATATATATTATATATCATTGTTGAAATAGAAAATTTATTTGCTTGTTTCGAAAAAAGAGTATTCTGCCAATGGTAGACAGTCGTGAAACCTTTTGAAAATAATAAAATAAAAACTTTTAGATCATTATTTGTTTTAATGTGGTGCTGTTAAAATAATTAGAGAAAGTACTACCTGACTTGAGGTGTGAGGAAGAAAGAAAATAGAACACTTAAAAGCGTATTTACATATTTACAAATATATAAATATATGATTACAGAAGATATTTCTGTAAAACATCATTTTTCAAATGAACCCAAGCCGAATTTCAACAATTGTCAAATTAAAAGTAAATTTGAACGTGTTTAAAAGAGTAATGTTTATTATTGTAATCTTTATTATACGTGTTTTCATATAAATAGGTTTAAAGTACTATAACAATTATTCAAATAGACATAAGTAATTAATATGAAAATGTTTTAGAGAGAGAAATTTATATAATAATTTCACACATAACACACAAGCCTCTTAGGAAGCCACTGGGACCAAATTTTGGTCGTAGAGGTACAGTCTGCACCACGCTGACGAGGGCCAACAGCCCGAAACGCGTTCGTGGTTGACTTCTATTGATTTATCAAGAAATTGGGGTTTGTCAAATATCACGGAACAAGTTAAATAAACGTTTAGTTTGTTCCTCTAGATCGCGCTCTGCCATCTAGAAAGGCTCATGTGATCCTGGTCAGGATATTCCTTTTTTTGTTTTTAAATATATTTTTATATAGATAATTAACTTAAAAAACGTATTTTATAAACTATCCATTTATCTTAATGCTACTATTAATTGGTTTTCATTATCCAAAAATTATTTATTTTATATTCGCAATTATTTTTTCTTAATTATTTTTCATCACATTGCTAATAACGGTTCCTAGAGACATATATTTTTCAAATATTTCAAATTTATCAAAAAACTCAAAAAAAAAAAATGGAGCAAAAATCCCTCGAAATATTTTGGCCTTTTTTCAAATCGATCATCTGATATCCGTTTTCTTTACTCTTCATCTAAGCATTTTAGATATTTCGTAGAAACTTATTTTTAATTATAGAAACGTTTATCTCTAGAACAGTTCCAATACTCATATGTTACTAATTGATTCAAATCTCCTGGATGTAAATTAATTAATGCAACAGGTTTCTAGAGTTTCTTTTCATTTTATTAACGCAATCTCTAGGTTTCGGCCATTTCTTCCCTTCTACAGCAGTATATAAAAACGAATAAACGCCGTTAAGATTCTATTTACTGTATCTACTGTACTAAACAGATTGATGTGGAACAAATGAATCTGAATTATTTCACTTAAAAATTTCTAAAAGATTTATAAAGTAGAGAGGGTCGGTGGAAGGGTAATATAAACCGTTGGGTTTCGACCCGGGATCGAATTCCTCATTGAACACTTTTTTCTAATTAGAAAAAAATGTTTCAAAATCGCCCCCGATTCTTGAAAAGGTCCAACTCACCAGCCAGTGCAAATGACCAAACTGGTACATTTGTAAGATCAAAGGTAGAACTGCTTTTCACATGTAGAGACATGTGGCTAACTTACAGTAAAAGAAGTTGCCAACTAATTCCCACCAATATTATCATGGCCTGTACCACGTTTCCTAGGGATAATAAAAAAAAAAAAAGAAAAACATGAAATATAGAATTAATGATGGTGATTGACACCAGCTGTATCTCTTACCTTCACGAACGCCACTGGAAGGGCGTGTAATTTGAAGGATGTCGAAATTCTCTATTAATTGCAATTCGACAGGCTGAAGCTTTCAGAATTCAACTCTGCGAACCTTTGAAGAATATATTACTATGGATCCTTCTTCAATTAATGCCTACAGTTCTAGTCTGAAATGAAAGAAAGTATGTTAACAATATTTTGAGCCTTTGCTTTATCAAGGATGGTCAAATACGCACGCGGGATCAATAGGAATTTCTGTTTGACTTATCATTGATTTACCTTCGTGTATTATAGAGAACAAGCAAGTCACACATACAAAGAACATCACCAAACAACAGCCGTCAGCAAAAGAGAGGAAGACTTCACTGCTGGCTAGATGAGCTTCTTCCTTCCTGATTGGTCCGTCCACCCCCCCGGTCTATAGGCGATAGAAGGTTTTAGCCTCCTCTATGTGTTGTCATAACACTATGTATATAAAATATGTTGCTTAAAACCAGAAGCATTATATTAAACGTTTCATTTGGAGTGGGTATGTAAATATGCCTCCAAGAACTGGATTCCTAGACTGAGGAGAAATGGAAAATCTACAGGCTTTCGTTATTGCCGTGATGATGACGGACGAGGAGAATACCAAGGACTGACCGAATAAGCAAAGAAGATGTTCTAAAATAGATCGAGGTGGGATACAACCTACTAGATACGATTGAAAACTAGCATGTTTGAACATCATGTCCGACACTCGGAGTGGTTAAAGGTATTGCTAGAAGGATACATGGATGCTATACCTTGAAGATAACGACCAAGCTTAGAGTTAATGGACAATTCGGGGAGAAGATCCTACGATACCATCAAAAGAATAATCATAGAAAGGAATCTAGAGATCTGAAAGACCAGGAATGATGCCAGCCATCAACTAACAAGACAATGTGTGACAATTAATATAGTTTTTTAACATCTTGTCAATACAATGCACAGTCTGCACTATTGTTTCAAATGGATAATTAGATATATAAAACTATAAATATATATATATACCCCAACAGAAACATTAATTATAGAACATAAACAATAGTATTTTAATAATATAAAATTTAAGAAGTAATCATATTTTCATTATAAACAGTTTACCACACCATTCTGCTTTATTCAAACCTCACCACTCGTGCATCACGTGGATGTTTACAGGGTTAGAATCCCCGAGGAAGATAGGTGAACAGCCTCATCGAAATATTGGAAGGTATAATAAATATTTTTGATCCAAAATAAGCGTAAATATACAGAATATTGAACTATGTATACAGTGAATTAGTACATGGACTCTCTGCCACCACTGCAGAGTTTAATGAAGAATCGCCAGCGTGTCTACAGCGACACCACGTATTTTGGCATCAAAGAGAATAAGAACAAGACAGAGAAGGTTGGCTTGTCACTAGTAAGTGATTAACTCGAGCTAGAAGTACACAGAGCTTATGAGATTACCGAAAGAAAAGCAGAATAGGTGCAATAATATATAACCGCCGTATTGGAGAATATATAAAACTAGCCGAATGACCCGGGCAACGCCCGTGTTTTACCCGATTGAATGTTTTTATTTAAATACTATTTGTTACAATTATAAATTGGCGCCTTAAATAAATGCATATATTAGTTAATAACTATAGCCTATGTGCTTTATCTGTCTATGTACTGTTGGCTTCCGTAGGCGTCTCTTACTGGGTAAAAGAAAGAGAGGATTCCATTTAGTTATTAACTAATATATGCATTTATTTAAGGAGCGACCCGCTCCAACACATTAGTTACAAAAACAACAAAGCGAGTGGGGGGTCATGAGGGGGGGGGGGGGGGGGGGCAAAGGTGGCGTGATCCTAGCCAACCAATAGGAGAGCGCCATTCCAAAAAAAAAAGGCAAACGGTGACAGAGATGAAAAAGAATTGATGACGCTCGTAACTGTATATAGAATGATTATAATGAAGCTATTCACACCTCTATTCGCATACACCTTTCATAAAAGATTATCACAATTATAAATCAATACGAACTGAAAAAAATATATATCTAGGAAATATTTACAACAATAATTTGCAAAGCTATTATTATGAATCATTTGTACAAATCTATTCATAATGCTAATTATATAATTCGCACTATTTTTCCCAACGGAATTCCTATACAGTTCCATCCAAATTTTATAGTCAGTCAATTTGTCACATCACACGGAAAATTACAGAAATACTTACATAAAAGAGGTTTATCAGAAACACAAAATTGTTCCTGCGGAGAAACTAAACAAACTGCTCTTCACCTTATCTACGACTGCCTGTACTTTGCAGAAGTGAGACATTGATTGTTCCCTGATCTAAATGATCTAACTCTCTTACATCAGCCACTTTGTTTATATAAATTTTAGGAACTCTGTCGATTAATACATGTAAATTTGTAAATATTTAATTCTAAGTTCTAATTTGTTTGTTGTTTTGTTTGTTTCCTCTGTAATAGGGGCAAATATTTCAATATCGCGCCTGTGATTGATTAATAAAATAAAAGAAGCTATATTTTATATCGCCAATTCCTTCCCAAGAATCAGACAGTTTACCGTTCTAGTTTCTATTTACAATATTCTCCGATCAATCAAAAACTGGCCCACGAATTGAAGAAATTCGGAATTAGATTTTTATTCAAAACTCCCCGGTCCGTAGGCCAAATAATAAGAAACCCCATTACCAAATCCGGTATCATAAACGAACCTGGAAATCAGCAAAACTCCATCTACTCTGTGTCCTGCCAACAGTGCTCTGCCTCGTACATAGGCGAAACCGGACGAACAGTTGCCATCAGAATCAAAGAACATATCCGGAACATTAAAAATCACGACAATAGATCTCTAATTTATCAGCACGATGAATCCACCGGCCATCAGTTTAACTTACAGGATATAAAATGCTATTTTCGTAACATTTTTTCTAAATATAATAGACTTATCTTAGAGTCACTAATTTCAAATAACAATAGAAGCAATAACCGAAGAATCGATATACCACAGCAGCACACATCACGTAGATAAAACCATAGTCTTTACCTTCACCATTTATGTTTCGTTATCCATTCACTTAAGTTTTCTTTTATATTCTATATTTCACCTTTTATTTTTATTTCATTTTAATTTGTGATATTTCGAAATGAATCATGTCTCAATTATTCTCTGGCATAACGTTTTTAATAATTTCATTTCCGTTATATGTAAATGATTTTTATTATATTATATATAAATTCTCAGAGATAATTTCAGTTGTATATATGTAAAAAACACCTACCACACCTCTATATATACTGTTGTAATTTGCGAAATTACTTGGCCTGATGATGAGCTAACGCTTGAAAGCTAATTAAAGAAACGTTTTGCAATTAATTTGATCGGTGTATACCTTTTTAATCGTCATTGCAATTATTCCTCAATCTATATTTTATATATTGTAAAGAAATATTTTAAAATAATTTTTACATATACGATATAAATCTTATACTAATCTCCAATTATATGCAAATTAGTAAAATCGAATGTCCAATCTAACCATAATCTGACACTTACTACCCACATGCAGACGATAGCAAGAAAACTGGCTTCTTATCCTCAAATAATAAAATAAAGCCAAACGATACTCCTCCGACAAGTCGTCTGGAAGAACCAGATTGATGAGTGAAGGTTTAAAAACTGATTATGATGATAAGAAATGTTGCAATCCTCCCTTTTATCTTATTTATGGCGCTTAATTATAGCAGTGTTGCAAGCCTGTCGACACATACTTCTACCTTATCATAAGATAATTTCTGCGGTAATAAACTTCAGAATGTTATCACATATATATATATATATATATATTTTTTTTTTTTTTGAAAATAGAGCAATCCATACTTAATTCATTAGATAATAAAATAACGATAATTATTATCTATTAATAATAGATAAAAATAAATATATTTTTAAATCCAATATATGCCTTTTATTATCTAATATATATATTTGGATACTTTACATATCTTTATTACCATACGATAACTCTTGATTAAGACGTCTTCTGATGCAACTATAAGGAGATGCCGTTTATCTTAATTTGACTATTCTCTTCATGTGTATAATACTTTCTTCAGATTATGATGCATTAGCGCACCATTTGTTATCAAAATTCAAAACTATTATAGACGCGTAAGTTTCTTTTTAAAGTTCACCACTGATGAGCCAGGCCCTCCCATTAATTTTTCCATTGCAGTAAAGACAGTAGAAATTGTTTTATTTTAAAAAAGAATCATACGCGTCTATAATAGTTTTTAATTTTAATATTTTCTTTGTTTTAGTTGTTCCATTTTTGAAAATACGTTTTACTTTCAAGAGGGAGACATCTAACTATACACAAATATATTAATTTTATACATTCATAGACAAAACCTAAGGAAGTGGAAAGTCGCTTTTATCGTCGTTTGTCTGGGTTTTGTTGTTGTTGAAGACAGAGACAATTTTGTTCACACTTCGCTATCTCGTGTGTCTTCAATAAAGTTCACTATGCATCAAATATCTTTCAGAATTATTGTCTGAATCTCGATATACATGATAAAAGGTACAACTTCCTTTTTAAGTTTTGTCTATGAGTATAGTTCTGGAAAAACTATTTTTGAGCTTCATTTAACAAGAAAACGTAATTTCTTTAATATATATTTCAAAATTTTCGAAAATTCAAAGCACGCGCAACAAAGATAACAATCTCTTCTACCAAATTTGAAATTCTCCCATTCCAACCATCGTAGTATGACGATAGAAAAAGGTTCATTTCCAGAGCAGAATAATAAAAGATAATTAAATGGAAATTTTGCCGAGAGGATATTGATCTACAAAGACAGAGGTCGCCTCTCCTTTCAAAATAGACATCAAAGCTATATATGAAATATCTTTTTTTTTTATTCTTCTTTCTTATCTTCACTCAATCATATTAGGGTATCAAGCTTGTAGAGCTTATTGATAGTGTTTGACAACCATCATGACTGGGTGAAGTAGAATGCGTCTGCCTTTGTCATTAAGACTGGGAGCACTACTCAGTAGCTGGCAGACTTAGCTCCAAAAATGGCCGCCTCTGATATGAGGAACAGACGCCATGTGCAGCCGCTCCTATCATGGAGTACAACGCTGCTAATCCTGTATCCCTGAATGAAGATTCCTTACAGGATACTATCAGCCAGGCCAGCTGAGCCCAGGTTTTTTAGCGAGCTTGTTACTGCTCCCCCTCCTCCTTTTTCATCCGGGCTTGGGACCGGCAAAGGTGGAGTTATATATATATATATATAATAAATGAAGACATTAAGACGCGACCTCTGTTCAGAAATAAGTCAAACTTCTACTGTCCTTACTAGAGAATGATCTAATACAGTATTAGAGCTCTGAAGAAGCAGTTTGGTAGATCAAATTCCCGAAACCGCTGGGAGGGTTCATCACTGATGAGTCAAGCCCTTCCAATATTTTCTCATTGCAGTAGGACAGTAGAAGTTTGATTTATTTGTGAAAAGAAACATTCGCGTCTTAATGTTTCCATTTGTTATAAAGTAGATTGATGAGACCAAATTGTTCAATGGGAATATTCAATTCCTGAATTTTATGATCAAAATAAAATTGTGTGTATATATTACTATTTACGTATTATATATCTATATATATAAAAATCAATGTTTGTATGTTTGTTTGTTTGTATGTTTGTTTGTTTGTATATATGTCCGGTATACAAATTCGCAGTAGTTCACTAATTCAAACCAAAATTTCCATACATAGGTAAATAAATACGGGGAAGACGATAGGCTATTTAAAAAAATATATATAAATCAATTATTAAAACTATATATTCAAATTATTCTACTTAGCTCACGAACAGCGCCCTCTGTCAAATATTAGATTATATTATGCTGATGCAAACAAATAGATAATGCTAATAACAAACAATTATAAAAAATCTTATCTAAATATATATCACTCGGGTAGATATGCACACGGGTTAATCCCGGGGCGAAGCCCGGGTCACCCGTCTAGTAGAATATATACAATAGTATTATAATAATATAATTTAAGAAGTAAATATTTTCTATTATACCATCGCAGACAATAGAGGAAATAAGAGAAATAACCTATGGTAGGGACCTCTGGAATTTCTTGATTTACATCCTACTGAATTATTATTGATCATGGTTATTTCTATATTGTTTCACCTTTCACAGGGAATATTCACTAAGAAGGATGTTTTAAAAGGGCCGTTTTTTTATCTTGAAATTTCGCATGAATTTCACAGGCTTCGTATGGCCTTTACAACGGGGTAAGTAACAGCATTAGGATAAATATTTATCTAAAACACATGTTTAGGACAATAATTGTAAATACATTAATTTACATTCAAATACCTACGTTACTACTGCGGCCATTGTGTCGCAACTTATCACTAACAGAAGAGCATCCTAGAAAAATGGAAGATAATTTGTATATGAAGGCATCTACAGCAGTATTCTGTATACTGCAATAACTGTCACAACACACAACTCACTCCGGACCATATATACCCGGCCATACTTGCAGCCCTCTATATGGCAGACATCAATCCAGAACAGGACGTCCATACGGACACCTCAGTTGGCCGGTATTGTGATCAGGGTGTATGGACCGATCAGATCTGTCCCATGGACAAAACAATCAAAGTAATATTGCCACATATACAGTTTCCCGGCCATCCTTGCAGCCCTCTATATGGCAGACATCAATCCAGAACAGGACGTCCATACGGACACCTCAGTTGGCCGGTATTGTGATCATTGTGTACGGACCGATCAGATCTGTCCCATGGACAAAACAATCAAAGTAATATGGCCACATATACAGTTTCCCGGCCATCCTTGCAGCCCTCTATATGGCAGACATCAATCCAGAACAGGACGTCCATACGGACACCTCAGTTGGCCGGTATTGTGATCAGGGTGTATGGACCGATCAGATCTGTCCCATGGACAAAACAATCAAAGTAATATTGCCACATATACAGTTTCCCGGCCATCCTTGCAGCCCTCTATATGGCAGACATCAATTCAGAAGAAGACACTCATGCGGACACCTCAGTTGGCCGGTATTGTGATCAGGGTGTACGGACCGATCAGATCTGTCCCATGGACAAAACAATCAAAGTAATATTGCCACATATACAGTTTCCCGGCCATCCTTGCAGCCCTCTATATGGCAGACATCAATCCAGAAGAAGACATTCATGCGGACACCTCAGTTGGCCAATATTGTGATCAGGGTGCACGGACCGATCTGATCTGCTCTATGGACAAGACACCACCACCACAGCTGTATTCTGTTGTACGCAAGACATTTTTCTTTGTTTTGTCTCTTAAATGTGTAAAAAATATTCATATCATTTAATATTTAATTACATAGGCATATTTTGGATCAAAAATAATTTATTTACCAATATTTAAGTTGGCTGAACGGCAACCTTTTTTTATGGTATTACAACATATTTATGTCATATTTAGGGTATCAAGCTTTTAGAGCTTGAGAGCCATGATGGTTTCTGCTGGGGATGAGTAGAGCTCAACAATGAATGAGTCAATACAGTCAATAATGTGTTTTTGGGTTATTTTTATATTATTATAATTGAAATCTGTTTTATTGGCATACTTACGTTAGAACATCATAACAAAACATATATTTGTAATAGAATGTTATAAAAAATGCTAAAAAACGTATCATACATCTATAAAGTAAATTAAGATATAAACGGGGTTCTATATAGGTCGAGAGCCGGGGTAACAAGATTGACGTGGAAATAAATTAGATGAGAAAGACATTAGACTTAATCGAAATGTCCAGGTGATGAGGAAGACATCCATCCATCACCAGACGATGGTATTTGCATGGAGGACATCAGGGAAGTTTGAGAATATTGGATGTTACAATCTTACTCTATCTCAGGGCCTTATCTCCTGCCTCTTGTCTGGAGGAGGACACGATGGAGGAGCCTTCCTTCCTGAGAACACTTTTTTATATTTTTTATCACCAAATTGTAAGAACAAATGTCAGTATTTCACGCTGACGCAAAATACAAGATAATTAAACAAAAAAATAAGAAAAGATTAAATATGCGAAATAAACTCTGAGAGAATAATAACAAAAACAATTACTAGACTCAGAACAAAACACTATAAAGGAATAACAATACATCCAGATGGTACAAGAACCTAGAGGACATGCGACAACTGTCCTGGTGTGGAACTAACACCTACCCACATATTCTCATGTCCAGCAATGGCCGCATCATTGCAGAAAATCGACATGGACCCAGAGCAGAAGCTTTACACACCCAAGATAGTGGACATTACAACTTCTGTGATAGAGATGTATGGAGACTTCTGAGGCTCTTCATTGGACACGACAACAAAAACAACGTATGTTTCTGATATGTTTTAGATAGTGGACATTGCGGCTGCTGTGATAGAGATGTATTTAGACATCTGAAGCTCTTCATTGGACACGACAACAACAACGTATGTTTCTGATATGTTTTAGATAGTGGACATTGCGGCTGCTGTGAGAGAGATGTACGGAGACATCTGAGGCTATTCATTGGACACGACAACAACAACAACGTATGTTTCTGATATATTTTAGATAGTGGACATTGCGGCTGCTGTGATAGAGATGTATTTAGACATCTGAAGCTCTTCATTGGACACGACAACAACAACGTATGTTTCTGATATGTTTTAGATAGTGGACATTGCGGCTGCTGTGAGAGAGATGTACGGAGACATCTGAGGCTATTCATTGGACACGACAACAACAACAACGTATGTTTCTGATATGTTTTAGATAGTGGACATTGCGGCTGCTGTGATAGAGATGTATGGAGACTTCTGAGGCTCTTCATTGGACACGACAACAACAACAACCAAATTGTAAATAATTACATTTATTAAATAAAATTATGATCCTCTGTATCAATTAGATTAATCAAATATAAATCTCCTAAGTTAGGTTTCTTTATTAGACTTTTAACGAGTTTCCAAGATTTCGGGTTTTAAACGACCCTTCTACAGGTAAAGAAATTTTTAGAAAAGGCCTTTTATAAATTTTACCTGTAGAAGGATCGTTTAAAACCTGAAACCTTGTAAACTCGTTAAAAGTGTAAAAAAAAACTTAACTTCGAAGATTTATATTTGATTATTCTAATAGTTATTAAAAAATTGCATTCGCGCGCCATCTGTTATGAAAATGTTCAACTATTTTAATGCGTATGATTCTTTTAAAAATAAATCAATTTTCTACTGCCCTTTATTGCAATACCAGACCCTCCCATTATTTTATCATTGCAGTAAGGGCAGTAGAATATTGTTTTATTTTTAAAAGAAACATACGCATTAAATAATAGTTCAAACAATCTACTTTGTTTAATTTCTCAATAATATTTAAAACAATTGCCTAAGAGCGTCAATAAAATATTATAAATTGTTTATCTCAGGGAAATATAAAACTACGTCTATCTAGTAGCATTTTTCTGTCAATAATTCATTTATGTTAAAATTCGAAACTATTATAGACACATATGATTCTTTTAAAAATAAAACAATTCCTACTGCCCTTACTGCAATGGAAATATTAATGGAAGAGCCTGGCTCATCAGTGATGAACCCTCCCAGCAGGTTCGCCAGTTTAAAAACCGATGGGAGGATTCACTACTGATGAGCCAGGCTCTCCCATTGATTTTTCCATCGCATTAAGAGCAGTAGAACTTGTTTTATGTTTAAAATAATCATACGTGTCTATAATAGTTTCGAATTTTGATAACAGATGGCGCGCTAATGCATCATTATATATTTATGTACTCTGTGTGTATATGCTATAAATATATTAGTAGGTATATATATACTCTATGTATAATACGCCCACCATAACATTATAATTAGAGGGTGAGAAGGCGCTGGTAGTAATTTTTATTATTCATATGGATGGCAGGCGTAGCTTTCACATAATTGCTTAGCTTGACATATGTTCTGCTACCAGGAATAGAGCCACTCTAGTACAATGAGCGTATCTACGGTAGTTGAGGACAATGCAGGTTTATATAATACCAAGTGTTTGTAGCGATTGGTCAAATATCTGTAGAGAAATATTTTGTACAAAAACATATTATAAAAGGTTGAATTAAATTATTTAATCTAATAGAGTAACATCTCATCCTCAGACTATGGGTGTAGATAGAACACTTCGATTTTGCGTGTCATACTTGCGCAGGGGCAAAGCTAATCTTCTCTGTGTATTGTTCCTATTGTAGTAGTTGTACCGCCGAACTTGTATCACAGGGGCCATGCTTATCTTCTCTGTATTGTTCCTATTGTATTAGTTGTACCGCCGAACTGATATCACAGGGGTCATGCTTATCTTCTCTGTATTGTTCCTTTTGTATTAGTTGTACCGCCGAACTTGTATCACAGGGGCCATGCTCATCTTCTCTGTATTATCCCTATTGTATTAGTTGTACCGCCGAACTGATATCACAGGGGTCATGCTTATCTTCTCTGTATTGTTCCTTTTGTATTAGTTGTACCGCCGAACTTGTATCACAGGGGCAATGCTAATCTTCTCTGTATTGTTCCATATTGTAGTAGTTGTACCGCCGAACTGATATCACAGGGGTCATGCTTATCTTCTCTGTATTGTTCCTATTGTAGTCGTTTACCGCCGAACAAGTATCACAGGGGCCATGCTCATCTTCTCTGTATTATTCCTATTGTAGTAAATGTACCGCCGAACTGGTATCACAGGGGCCATGCTTATCTTCTCTGTATTGTTCCTATTGTAGTAGTTTTACCACCGAACAAGTATCACAGGGGCCATGCTAATCTTCTCTGTATCTTTCCTATTGTAGTAGTTGTACCACCGAACAAGTATCACAAGGCCATGCTAATCTTTTCTGTATTGTTCCTATTGTAGTATTTATACCGCCGAACAAGTATCACAGGGGCCATGCTTATCTTCTCTGTGTATTGTTCCTATTGTAGTAGTTTTACCACCGAACAAGTATCACAGGGTCCATGCTAATCTTCTCTGTATACTTTCTATTGTAGTAGTTGTACCACCGAACAAATATCACAGGGGCCATGCTAATCTTCTCTATATACTTCCTATTGTAGTAGTTGTACCACCGAACAAATATCACAGGGGCCATGCTAATCTTCTCTGTATTGTTCCTATTGTAGTAGTTGTACCACCGAACAAATATCACAGGGGCCATGCTAATCTTCTCTGTATTGTTCCTATTGTAGTAGTTGTACCACCGAACAAATATCACAGGGGCCATGCTAAACTTCACTGTATTGTTCCTATTGTAGTAGTTGTACAGCCGAACTGGCATCACAGGGGCCATGCTAATCTTCTCTGTATCCTTCCTATTGTAGTAGTTGTACCACCGAACTGGTATCACAGGGACCATGCTTATCTTCTCTGTATTGTTTCTATTGTAGTAGTTGTACAGCCGAACTGGTATCACAGGGGCCATGCTTATCTTCTCTGTATTGTTCCTATTGTAATAGTTTTACAACCGAACAAGTATCACAGGGACCATGCTAATCTTCTCTGTATCCTCCTATTGTAGTAGTTGTACTGCCCAACAAGAGAGTACGAGGGTTTACAAGTGAGTGTTGATAGATGTTTTGAAGGAACCTAGTTGAGAAGGCGCATCTGTTTTAGGAGGAATTTACCTAAGCTAACAAATCTTCAAATCACTTGAACACATCCAAATTTGATTAGGGATGATTCTATCGAGCTTGGAGGGTCAATCCCGAACAGAAACTGTCTCCTAAGGCGATGGATCAGTCTCAGTTATGGAGTTGAAGACTAAACCTCAATATCTGAGGTATCTCAATATCATATACAAGAATTTGTAAATTAAGTTTACTGTGCAATAAATTAATAAAGAGAAGGTAATCTCTCGATATATTTTGAGAAAATTTTGCTTTTTTTTCTTCACAGATCCAGGTACGCCATTTTTATATAAACTTAATATCTGAGGCAGCGAATATTTTCTGACAGCGTCCAACAGCAGACCTGCCTCTCTTCATATCCCCTACTGACTGGTTCATTTTTGTGGTATTGGAAATAATAGTTATATTGAATGTCCCAATTATTATATTACCGTTTATACGTTAAATAATAGTAAAAAAGAGTAAAATTTGAATATCTTGGATTTATTCAAAATGATACATCAGGTTGTTGGACTCCTGTAGAAGGGCAAAGATGCCCGAAAACTTGAGATTGCATAATCATTTTTTTTTTTAAATTCATCTTCAGAAACCTGTTGTATTATTTTATTTATAATACAATCCCTGGACACTTTTATTTTACCGTTCTCCATTACTCTTCACAATTCATCCTTTCATACTTCATCCCTAAGGATAGAAATAGTCGTTATTTCTCTTTAAAATAAATTACGATTTTTTCGTTCTGTAAAATGAAACATTTGCGGTAAAACTTGCCAAACGTCGTTCTATTTTAATTTTGTATTTTTTTCTTGAAATTTATTTCAAAAGTATTTATATACTATATGTGATGTTCTATTTTAGAAGAACGAGTTTTACGAGACATGAGAAGCTTCATAGCAAAAGAAAACTCTGACTTTATTATTTTTCCTACCTATATATATACATCGCGCTTCTCGCGGACATGCAAATATATCATCCTTTCATAAGAAACAAAATGTAAAAATATATAAAACAAAACAATACTATGCAAATATCTCGAGGTATGCGACAGACTCCCCCTCCATGACCTCTCATCACTCCTGTGATGGGACTCCTGGTGGTCTATGATGAAATTGTCCTCCGGCCACTTGGTGATGGTTATATCCTGCGTGGATGTCTCCTCAATGAATTCAGTATGTATTTCACAAGCAGAGTTAAATTCTCGCATTTCATTATGGGTCCAAATTAGCTGAGAAACATTCTCGTAAAAAACATTCGGATTAGGATCATCATTCTTTACAAGTCGAGATATCTCAAAATCTTTCAACTTGGCAATGCAGTTGTTGGTTGGGATTTCATAATTCTCTCCTCCAATGTCGTAGTTCAAAACCTTTTGAGCAGTCGGTCGTATCAGAATATTTCTGGGACTTATATCATTGTGAAACAACCCGATGTTTTGCTCAGCATGACTCATCAAAATACAAATCTGACAAAGAATGCTCATTAATTGTTCTGGCAAAAGTTTTCCATTTTCCAATACTTTCTTTAGAGATTTCCCTCCATATTCAGGATGAAAAACGACAAAATGAGATAAATTCATATCATTCAAATCCAAATTATTCTTTTCACTATCTTCAATAATATTTGAAAAATGTTTAGATCTCAAATCACGAACAATCCAAAAATCTTTAGGATAACAAAGATTGGCTTGAGCACTACCTTGTAAGGTCCTTAAAGCATCAAAAATATTTATTTCCTTTTTAATCGTTCTAGGAGAAATATAAGACCAATTTTTTCTATGATCAATATTTGGATTCCTATATTCAGAAATCTGTTCAATTCTATAAACAGAAGATCCGCCATTATCAGTAACATCCCTCATAAAACATTTTGGCCATGTGCCTTTTCCAACAGGGACTAACTTTCTACCCCAGAAGAGCTCGTCAAATCTCATTTTCCTAACAATACCTGTCATTTTCTTTTTAAAAGCATCGCTTCGTTCGAATTCATCCCATCTACATTCATGACCATCAATAATATAAGATGCAGGAAGAAGTTCATCATCTTTTATAATAATTTCTTCAATTATATGGATTTTACCATCTTCTTTATCTCCGTCTTTAGAATTCACTTTATCAGGTTTCTGAAGAGGCTCCATAGTGTAAGGGATGCAATTGTCCTCCAGCCACCCGGTGATGGTGATTCTGTTATTCCAGGGGGTGGAGAGGCTCAACTCCTTTGGAGGTGCTTCTTCGCCGGTACCAGGCTTTGGTTCCTTTTCGCCAGTACCAGACTCCTTAGTAGGTTTTATTTCGCCAGTACCAGACTCCTCAGTAGGCCCTTGTTCCCCAGTAACAGACTCCTTAGTAGGTTCTTTTTCTTCCGCACCATTATCAGGTTCTGTAGAATCTTTAGGCTCCATTCCACTATCAGCAATAACATCTACCTCTTTCGTAAGAGGCTCTGAACTTTCAGTTTCTAGAACTGACTTTTTATCAACTTGAGCTTTTTCACTTTCTTCAACTTCAACAGACTTTTTTTCAACATCAACCTTTTCACTTTCATCTGCTTCAACGGATTTTTTCTCAACTTCGGCTTTTTCACTTCCGTTTCTACAACAAAATTTTTTTCAACTTGAGCTTTTTGACTTTCTACAACTTCTACAACAGACTTTTCCTCAACTTGAGCTTTTTCACTTTCTTCATCTTCTTCTTCATCTTCTTCATCTTCTTCTTTATCTTCTTCTTCATCTTCCTCTTCACCTTCTTCGTCATCTTCTTCATCTACCATTTCATTTTGTTCATAGAAATCCTCTTCATCTACCATTTCATTCTTCTTTTCAAGAAGCAAGTCCATCATCAAGCGCTGCTGGTCCGCCATCGTCCTGATGAGGCTTTCAATGGTCGAATTTGAGGATCCTGTCGGCTGCGCCATATTGTGATGTTCTATTTTAGATGAGAAGCTTCATAGCAAAAGAAAACTCTGACTTTATTATTTTTCCTACCTATATATATACATCGCGCTTCTCGCGGACATGCAAATATATCATCCTTTCATAAGAAACAAAATGTAAAAATATATAAAACAAAACAATACTATGCAAATATCTCGAGGTATGCGACACTATATATTGAATCATAAGATGAAAACACAGTTCAATAACATCAAATATAATAATTGAGTAATCTTATTAAGCGCTTTACTATTTCCATGAGGTTTTGAAACTACTACTATATATGTCTATCTAGTGCTCATATCTGTGCTTAATATCTTTCCACTCATTAAAACTTCCTCACATTTTAGGTCTGGTCCGGAGTCAAATTCATCACGTATTCATATATACCAGACGACAAAACAATATATCCATTTTACTTTTTCCCTGTAAAATACTTCATTATTTCAAATGTTAAAATAAATAAAAATATTTTGCCACGTTTGTGAATTTTATAATTAATTATTTCTTTTTTTTCACTGATTTTTGAATATTAAATTTAAAAGTTATATGTTATCATCATCACATGCAATGTTTTTTTTTAAACAAACTATAATAAACAAGAACAACAATGTAATTTGCATTTTCAATATTATAAAACAACAACAAACTTAAATTAACAATGTAAAAACATTTTAACATTCAACACAAAAACGTCACAATATAAATAATATATATTTTAAAAATTCTATTCAAATAAATGTTAATGATCTTGTCTATAATAAATTTATTTCTGGACAAAATATATATCTATGTTTTTATAATATAAAGCTAATTTCACATACATAACATATTATATGTAAAAATATACCAATATTACATTTATTTACAAGATATATAATAATATAAAATATAGAAATGATGGAAAATATATATAATAAAAACGCAGATATTTATTACCTCTATGAGAGACTTCCAATCAAATACATTACAATTATACCCGGGAAAAAAACAAACAGAAGACATTTCCCTTCACCGAACACAAAAAGCCTTTTGTCTGCCAAACGATCATTTCTTGTCATGTTTTGTACATCTCTTGTAGTACATAATGTGTTCTTTTTTAAATATACAATGGATTTCCATCTGCACACAAATAATATAGCCTCTATTTTATATTTTTACTTTTTTTTAAATATTTAGAATTGATAATATAATATATAATCGTATTTATTATTATATGAAATATTTTAAGCATTTATTCTTGAAGTAAACGAAAAGATTGCGCTACAAATTTTAAAATAATTTTGATATAATATTGATAAATTAATCATTTAAAAATACATTATTATTTACGGTTTGTTAAAAAAAGGTGTTTTGAGTTATCTTTAAAAAGTATTTTTGATCAGAAAACAATAAATCACACACATCAAAAAATAGAGTTTAGCATTTTCAACAATGGCAAAGGTTGGTTAAAAATTTGATCTACCTGAAGAGCCAATCTTTATGTGTTGAATTAAAGAATTTGATACCTAAGTCTCAATATCATTGAAATGTTCGCTCTTGAAGAAATTTCTTCATTGGTCAAAACAGACCATAAACAGAAGGAGCAGTATTAGTTCTGTAAAAAGGATGAGTTGAATCTTAACTCCAGTTCTTCAAATTTCTGTTTAGTCATTCTAGCGAGGTGAGGTTTGGTAATGTCTTGATGAATAAAACTTGATTTTCAGTGATACGCTAACCTATAAATGATGGATTATGCGGCCACTGGACATGCGTCGGACATAAAAGCTATCGGGTTCTGCGCTTCTTGGAGTATAAGAGCTGGTGGAATTGGAAACTACTAATTACCAATTTTGAATAATTAGAGGCGAAATTTTTCGAAAATAAAATAAAATTAAATTTTTAACACCAAATTAAAATACTAAAATTGATTTTAGAAGTGAAAATAATAGAATATTAATATATTGATCTAATCAAAATAGTCAATATTGTTTAAAACGATATTAATTGAGCAATAATTCAAGCCGAAAGAGTCCGGGCGAAGCCGGGTCCCTATTCTGCTAAAGATATTATAAAGTTGTATGAATATAATGTATAGGGTCGGACCTGTAGGCTGTTGTTGGGTTCTGGAGTACAGGAGCTCCATCTATGCTCCCTTCCTGTGGTGAATCTGTATAAGACCGGCGGTCTTAATAAAACTGTATGTGTGTGCTTTCGACCAACAAGGACTGGATTCTTCTTCATCAGAACATCCTAGATACTGTCTACCTGTCAACAGTAAAGTTCTGCATTTATGGACTTACCATTTGACACAAGTTCGATATGCAAATTTCTTTTAAAATTTCACCAAAGGCACAGGATAAACAATTCTCTTCAAAATAATCTTGATGAGTAACTAATGTATGAAATATACTTCACAGGATTCAACTGATTGTTTGATAAAAACTACTAACATATTTATATGGACATCAAACACAATTGAATTCAAAATTTAATTTTTACATTAATAGATAAGTAATATTAAAAATTAAGCTTTCTAAATAAGACTCAAATATACCTTTTCGATAGAGATTCATCATACGATCAGAGAAAATAAGTAATATATAAATAAAATTGGAGACAATATATTACTGTGTGATTAATATAAAATTCATTAAATTATATCAAATTCATCAATCAAATTTAAAATATATGAAAGAGACATGTTTAATAAGATGAATAATAGAAATTCAATAAAATTATCAAATAAATTTTCTATTTTCTCATAATCCATATTTCAAGGTTTAAGACATTAATTGAATAAGAATGAAACAGAAGACAATTTTAAAAAATGATTTCATCTCTACTATGTATCAAAACCCATTTGAACTAATTGAAGAGAAATTGAGAGAGAGAAGTAAAATGTATTAATTTAGCCTCTAAATCTTATTTTATTATCAGATATAAATTTAATAGTTATTAGATTTCAACTTCATTAGCGATATTTCATAAAAAGTTCTTTTTTTTTCGAATTCCTTCTTCTCAGACATTATTAATATTTCTCTACAGGTGTGTTGGAATAAAAACCTTATAGATCAATATGAGGATGATAGAAAAACTTTTAATTTGATTTCAAAGGTGTAAGATTTCTTTTGTAATTCCCTTCAATAGAGATTTCCTTTAATGGTAATTTGTACAGACTGTGTTAATACCTCCAATTTACGATGAAAGAATTGTATATTAAAAGAGAATTACTCTTTTTTGAAATTATTTTCAATAATAAAATATTTTATAAATTTTTACATTCTCTTACTTAGATTGATATGACATTCATCACGGCAATCTCAAGATTATTGATGAAAAAAAGAACATGTTGAAGAATGTATGGAATCTGTTGGTTATATTAAGAATGTGGCTGATAACCCTGCGCCATCTATCGGAATAAATAAAAACTATTCTTTGATAGTTTTTTAATATTGAAGAATATTGGCTATATTTAACACAACGGTTTGTCCAATTTAATCTACCACACCGCTTCTTAGAGCTATAATACTGTATTGGAAGATTCTGCTTATATATGCTATACTGAAGGGTGGAATCTCAGAAATAGTATTCAGGAAAACTATGGACATAAGCTTTTAGGACAGTAAAATTACATATCTCTTCTTCTTCTTTCTTATCTCCACACTGGGTGAAGTAGAATGCGTCTGCCTTTGTAATTAAGACTGGGAGCACTACTCAGTGACAGGCCGACTTAGCTCCAAAATTACGTATAAATATTTGCATCGAGCAATGCTCTTCCTCAAACAACAGTAAGGACAGTAGAAGTTTGTTTCATATGTAAAAAAAAAAACATTGTTGCATATCGCTTTCAATACTTATATATATAGCGCGTTATTGTCTTATAATATATTGATTGTTATTTTTTAAAATTTTATTTCAATTTAAAGCGCTATTTCCCCCTAGGGGTACTTTTCTTAAGTTTCCTATTCAAACTGAATGTTATCAATGATCCAACATGTGAATGCCGCTCAGATGTTGAATCACCAGAGCATCTTCTTTTAACTTGCCCTCTGACTAATCAAATTGTATGTAGATACTTTGAAACATTACCAAGTTCTCTTTGTGTATATACTCTATCTTATGAGAACTTTGTTAAGTTTAGAACTATTTGTACAATAATTTACAAAACACTACTAATCCATCGTGTAAATAATTAATCATATAAATGTAAATAATACTGGCACAGCACAATAGTCCTTTTGACTTCGTGCTTTTGTAACAATAAATAAAAAAATAAATAGGGGTACTTTTGTTGTCATACATGTATGCCTTTACATTTGTCTATACATATGTACACAATAATTTTAAGCCGTAAAGAATAGTTATATGATATTAACAATGAGAAAGAGAGAAAAAACTAGAAATGACCTGTGTACAAAAGAAAGAAGTGTCTGGCAATATGTACAATAACCATAATATAAATTATCAGTTTCTTAAAAGATATTTGTCGCTATATAATTTAAAATATATTTACAAAAGGTATTGAATTTAATATACATTCCTTTACTGGAAATAAAAATACCCTGGATCTGTTACAATTAAATATATAATAATTGTTATGTAAATTAAATCATTGAATAAATAGCTGATGATATCTCTGAGATAATGAGATTTTTATTGTGGATGCTGACAAAGAGATGACAAAATCATAAGGTCTTTAAATTCTTTATTCATTCTGTTCTATTTTGTCGAATTATTTTGACAAACATAATGAGTTTTAAGTTTCTCAGTTTTGCGAGAAGAATGTTATTTGTTTTTCAAGTGAACTGATGGCTTCTCATTGGACGAATGTGGCCATTCTATATACAGTTATCAGCGTCATGCGTTCTGTCACCGTTTGCTTTTGGTGGCGTGATCGTAGCGAGCCAATAGGAGAGCGCCATTCAGGTGTCACCGTTTGCTGCGCCACCACGTGGCGCGACGGTGACCTTGAGTGACGTAATGACAGGGTAGGAACAAGAAATCCCTTGCTATCATTATCATATCATTTTATGTATATATCAGATTTAAAATATATTCATACAAAAAATCTAAATAATACAATTTTTAAATATCGTTGTGAAAATTTACATTTTTATTTTTGTATTTTAAAAACACACAAAGATTGAAGCGGGACGTTTCAAAAGAGTGCCATCCACGACGCCAATTTATAATTGTAAAGAATAGTATTTTAATAAAGCATTTAATAGGGTAAAACCCGGGCGTTGCCCGGGTCATTCGGCTAGTGTTTGTACATAGATGGGGTACAAAGGGAATAAAGGGACTCTGTCAGAGGTGATCGTTTGGAGACGCTTAAAGTATTCATTGCGTCA
This sequence comes from Cordylochernes scorpioides, assembly GCA_030710605.1. NCBI lineage: Eukaryota > Metazoa > Arthropoda > Arachnida > Pseudoscorpiones > Chernetidae > Cordylochernes > Cordylochernes scorpioides. The sequence goes on along the minus strand of CP092865.1, from coordinate 166,267,701 downwards.
TATTTGGCTACAAGTGACTTTAATCAGAATTAAAGTTAACACAAGTAATAAGTAGTTATTTAGACACAACAATATTTATTTCAAATATTTATAGATTTTAAAGAATCAAACAAAAGCAATCTAGCAACAGTTTATCATCCCACATTTTTTATATTGATGATGATTAACATTTTATATTTACATATGTAATTAAAAATATTTATAAATACTCTTAATATTTTAAAATATTATATTTATTTATTTAAAAGTTGTTACTTTTAATTATTTAATATATTTTAAATAATCAACTCTAAAATATTTTAAGTTATTATTTTAAAAAGTAAACAATGTAGAATAAAAATCAAAGATAATTAATAAATAGATAAAGCAAATGATGAAGTCAGCAATAATATGTAAAGGATAAAATATATATGTCATAATTTGTATATAATTAAATGCAACCCCGACCCACTATGTATGTACCATGTATGATTTTCAAAGACTTAATAAAGAACAAGGTAACTGGAGGAAAGCAAGTAGCAATAAGACATAGGAAGTAGGCCTAAAGCTGGCACGACTATTCTTGGCACCCCTGTGTCAATATTGCAGGGGCAGAGACCGGACGTCTCTAGTGGCCGCAGAAGTTATATTAGTCAAGAAGCACTCAATACTTCCTGACAAAGCAGGGTGTATCTGGTGACCAGAAGTTATAAATGTTAAGCTAACACCCAATATTTCCGGCAAAGACAGGACGTATCTAATATCCGCCGAAGTTATAAGCGTCAAGCTACCCAACACTTCCTGACAAAACAGGACGTATTTGATAACGCGGAAGTAAATAAAGTCGAAATAGCACCCGACACTTCCTATCAGGCAGACCATATCTTTCACCAAAGAGAACCGCGGTCCAATTAGAAAGTCTCCCTTTAAGTAGGTCAACCAATAGGAAAACGGGGACGTTCCATTTTCGACCAATGGGAAGGAAGCCAACTCGTGGTGTTAAATCGAAAAGCAAGAATAGTTAGTGGTGTTTTAGCTCTCATAGGAACAACACCTACAGTTGTTCACTGGCTCTCGCCGAGTTCGGACAGTTGTGATTCCGCTTCCAACAAGGTGACATCTACTCGCGAGGCCTCTCTCCCTCTGCTCATCCCACAGCTAAGTTCAATCACCGCCATGTGATCAGATAATTAACAATCCAAATCGCTCCGCTCTTCTCAAGCTTTCTTTCCTCCAATCCAGTTGCCTTTCATTTTCAAACCCCATCACGTGTCCTGATTATTCCTAACTGTATGCTGCAACTTCCACTCAAACGACTGCGCTTCAATCAAATCTCACCATTCGCATCCAACAACAAGAAATTCCGCAACGATATTGCCACAGAACGGTTAAGTCGACAGGATAAAGAGATGGAATTAAATCAGGATCCCATAGGCGTAAAGTCGGACGGCCCGATGGAAACAACAACGGAAGGGAGACAGGAAGTAAGAGAGACGGGCGAGACAACTGCGCCCCTAGCGGACGCCGTCAACCAGCTGTCAACGCTCCTGACCCGGGTAAAAATTTCTGATGGAGCGGAGTCGGCGATCCCGCCTTTCGATGGCACATACAACGCGACACAGTTTTTCCAGACGTTCGACCGAAAAATGGAAGACGCATCCATGGGAGAACAAGAAAAATTACTGCGCCTGCCAAACTACCTGGTGCGACAACCCCTGGAGCTCTTCAGGAAACTTCGACTGGCCGACCGGAGTTATTTCCAGGTGAGACAAATCCTCCTAGATCTCTACCCTGAGTCAAGCGAAGCGTCCTTTGCGAAATATTTCGCCATGAAGCTTACTGGACAAGCCAACCTAGAGACCTACTACCGGGAAAAAACCGCCATGGGATTGCAACTAGGACTTCCACAAGAGGTGATCCTCGAGACGCTGACAGAAGGACTGCCATTCAACGACCAGCGCCTAGTCCGCGTAGTGCCTCCCGAGAACCTAGGAGAGTGGTTCCGACTTGTACAGCGGATCCACGGGCCCAGTGTACCGACAACGCGACCCCGAGAAGATCAACCACCCCCAATGTCGGGTCCGTACCACAGCACACCCCGACGCCCAGGTGCATGGAATGCACCTCTTCCACCGTCCAACTGCAAGTTCTGCGGCGCGAGACACTGGCACAGCGAATGCCGACGTCGACCAGTCCCGACGACCCACGAAAAAGTCCGGACAGTGCAAACGGTCCCAAAATCACCAGTTCCGATTCCACAACAACCAAGTCAAGACAGAGACACCCCAGCCGAGCAGCCCTTTCGAGACTGAGGTAGGCTCCCTAAACCAACTGACTGTCAAACTTTTTCTAGCCCCTAATGTATCATGCCCCTTTTTAATTGATACAGGCGCCAGCCTGAGTATAGTGCCATATAATATTTATCATATGCTAAAAACCCACCTGCCTAATTTAACCCTTGAGGGACATTCACTACACCTCCAAACCCTAAACGGATTTGCAAAAACCATGGGTAAACTATCTATCCCACTGACAATAGGACAAATATCACGAAAGGAGAATTTCCATGTAGTGAATGCACCATTGCCATTTGGAATTCTTAGTATCAATAGCCTCCATAAATTCAGATTAACCATAGATTTTAATAAATGCACTATATTCCAGCTGGGCGCCCCATTGTCTACCCTTTCCTACCATTTTAATCATGTGTCCAATGTATGCACGTACTGGCAGTGTCAGGCGATGTCACAAAAAATTTTCCCCGCATCCCAACTTTCCGCCTATGACAACCATTGCGTGCATTCATTGAGAAAAACCCACTTATCTACATGCCCCTTTTTCACTAAAGCCAATTGCCTTTTTTACATGCCCTCAAATAATCAAACCACAACAACTTCAACTTATGAACCTGTCCAAAACGCACCCACACAGCGGGATAACTCGCATACCAAAAACATAGGTGATCACACACCGTTGCACAACTCTCACATGACCAACCCACACAACGAACTCGACACTCACACTAATACACAACAAAACCCTTTACCCCATGCATACTACAACACAACACCTAACATTCACTATACACCACGCAACTTTTCACTCAACCCAATTGCCAATACTATATGCCCACAACATATAAAACCACCACGACTTCAACCTACAATTCCAATAATGCCCAAAAAAACGTCCGTACACCGACACAGCTCACCCACTTACCACACAAAATCCACACATGACCACACTTCGCCACGCCATAATTACGCAAATGTACCTCACAACATACACACACCCATACGTCACCACGCAACAAACACGCACAACCCGCCCAACAAGCGCGACACTCGCGCCAACAGACGACAACGACAAACAAGCGCATGCACAACCGTTAAGAATAATACAATCATCCCGTCTACACAAAACATAGAAAAAATTCACGCCACCAAACAACCACACAATCGAAAAACATTGCGATCTTTCCTAAAAGCTGTGAACGCCTATAAAGAGTTCATTCCGGACCACGCCCGCTTGCGGACGCCACTTGTCAACCTTCTAAAAAAGGATGTCATGTGGGTCTGGGATGACGAACGCCAGAAAGCGTTCACTAACCTGAAAGAAAGCCTTACCACACACCCCACATTACACCTTTACCAGGAAGGTCTGCCATGCCAGGTGTACTGTAACACCTCAACATTCAACATTACAGGCGTTCTTAAACAAGTCTACCCTGATGGGAAGACATACACCGTTCAACATTTCAGCCGATCTCTGCGTAGTCACGAGCGAAATTATTCAGACTTGGAACTACAATGCCTAGCCATTGTGGAAAGTGTGGATAATTTCCGCACCTGTCTAATGGGCAGAAAGTTTACAATATTTTCTGACCATCCCGCATTGCAGTGGTTGAAAGAGATCAAAGCTCCGTCAGGCAGATTGTTTCGATGGAGGTTAAGATTGTCAAGATACGAATATGAGGTCCGTAGCATAAATGGAGTACAACAATATGAAACGGGCGTTGGAACTCGTATCCCATTTTGTGGCTTTCTAGATGCGCCACTCATACAGAGCCAACAGTCTTCTCCACCGGGAAAATCCCGCGTGACTATGGATCACAATAAACTGCGCACCGTCTCCCGAAAAGGAGTACTTAAAACTATAGTCCCAAGTTCACTTACAACCAGACTTCTTAAGTCCGTACACACTCAACACCACCATCCAAACATCTCCAAGATGACGAGGCTCATCTCATCACAATATTATTGGCAGAACATGACACAAGACATCGCAAAACAGGTAAAAACCTGCCCCACCTGCCGATTCGCTAGAAGAATCGATGAATACAACCAACCTTCACGTAAAAATACCGACACAGGCACCAAAGCAAAACAAAATTCGTACATAAAGCACAGCGTACACACAACACAAACAATGCCAAAATTACCACATCCACGTCAGAGAAACGATCACACATCAACCTAAACCAATTACCGCCGACATATCTCTAATAAAACCATTGACGATCAAACAGGAGAACTGTAAACCTGACAACCAGTTCAATCATATCACACCACTCCCTAAAGATATCAAACAGGAGAACTGCGAACCTACCAATCATTTAAATTCTACAATTAATAAGGTTCAGGCAAATATTTCAGAGTCCCCAGTTACAAAAATATGGACGAACATGGGGAAATATCCTATCTTTCATCTGATTTTTATCCTTTGTTTGTTAGTTCTACCATACAACTGTATCCCAATTTTAATCATTAATTACTTGTTTATCTATAGCATGCCCGCTCATAAAATCTTCGAACTACAAGAGGCAGTTTTTAATTTTGGACAAGCATTTATAAAACTTCTCATAATTTTAGGAACCATTTTTGCAGAAAATCTAAATAAACTCCGAAGAGATAGCAGTAACTGAAAAGATGACCAACCAATGTCGGAGAAGTCATACTCCAAAAACAAGACCCGAGCCACACCCCAAAATAAATAGACGGCAGGAAATGAGAATTTTGAGACACCGCGACAGGAAGTGTAGTCCGCGGCGATAAATTCGGCCTATGCAAACAAAGCGGAGCGCCTCGTCCGATCTCCAATTTCATTCCCTCTCTTTTGCCCGACACACCCCACTTCCGTATCTCTAATTACAATGAGAAGGTCCCCTATTGAGGTCAACTGGGAACCTCGCTATGCCACCGATTTTTGATTCCAGTTCGAGTCTACATATCGATTTTTATCATCCAATTCCACATCCACAAGACAACATATAGAACTCGCTCACACATTTCTTACACAACAGACTTCTAACATTTTTTCACAACACACACAAAGATAAAAATTACACATAAAGGTTATATAGATTTCCATGTCTCCTGTACACATAGCAAAAACGCACTTGAGGGGTAGAATCACGTTTTCACCTAAGTGTCGCTACCGATGAGACAAAAAATTTATAGGGCATAATTGAGCAATTAAAAAATTTATAGGGCATAATTGAGCAATTAAAAAATTTATAGGGCATGTAGATACCAAAGGGTTCAAACCAATACACCTTATTTTTCATATTAATCATTTTCATTATTTTCTCTCAATTAAAAATGTAAATATTTAATCAATTTATCAATTTATTCAACTTAACATCACTTTTAATCATTAATTATCATATATTTACCACTTAGTTATGTTATCATAGTTTCCAATCAACAAAAACTCATTAGTTTTCTTTCAAAATTGGATATTATATTTCATTTTGATTTACAAAAACATTCCTTTTTTTCTCTATTTTTTTTTCACCATGCAACCAAGCATTTACTTTGATTTCTCCCAACTTTTATATTATTTTTTGATTTCCTCCAACTTTTTATTTTTAATTATTTTTTGATTTCTCAAAAGCCCTAATAAAAATCCCTCGTTTTCCATTCCCAATTTCGAGCGAGAATATGGTTAGGCATTTTTCTTTTTTTTTTCACCATGCATCAAGCATTCACTTTGATTTCTTGCAACTTTTTATTTTACTTTGATTTCTCAAAAGACCTTATGAAATTTCCTCGAATTCTTTTCCAAAATTCGAGCAAAAAAGTAACTAGGCATTTTCCCTTATCACCATGCAACAAAACAATTGTTTTTTCAACCAAACACATTCAATTTTGATTTCATTCAACTATTTTTATATTATTTTTATTTTGATTTCAAAAGCCTTAATAGAACTCCCTAGATTTCATTTCCTATCTCGAGTAGAATTCGTTTAGGCGCATTTTCTTTTCTTTTTAATCCACTATGTACCATAACATTCATTTTGATTTCTTACAATTAAAATATTTTTGATTTCTATTAATTATACTCAACCTATATCATCAACACCATTCTATTTTACTTTTATATCACCAGCAATGCTTGTATATAGCCCCTCAATACCCACAACTAATTTTCCCACAAAATTATTTTTCACTTTACAGAATTCTCTCAGGCTAACCCCTTCTTGAATTCTTCACATGTAGGGGGCGCATCTGTCATAATTTGTATATAATTAAATGCAACCCCGACCCACTATGTATGTACCATGTATGATTTTCAAAGACTTAATAAAGAACAAGGTAACTGGAGGAAAGCAAGTAGCAATAAGACATAGGAAGTAGGCCTAAAGCTGGCACGACTATTCTTGGCACCCCTGTGTCAATATTGCAGGGGCAGAGACCGGACGTCTCTAGTGGCCGCAGAAGTTATATTAGTCAAGAAGCACTCAATACTTCCTGACAAAGCAGGGTGTATCTGGTGACCAGAAGTTATAAATGTTAAGCTAACACCCAATATTTCCGGCAAAGACAGGACGTATCTAATATCCGCCGAAGTTATAAGCGTCAAGCTACCCAACACTTCCTGGCAAAACAGGACGTATTTGATAACGCGGAAGTAAATAAAGTCGAAATAGCACCCGACACTTCCTATCAGGCAGACCATATCTTTCACCAAAGAGAACCGCGGTCCAATTAGAAAGTCTCCCTTTAAGTAGGTCAACCAATAGGAAAACGGGGACGTTCCATTTTCGACCAATGGGAAGGAAGCCAACTCGTGGTGTTAAATCGAAAAGCAAGAATAGTTAGTGGTGTTTTAGCTCTCATAGGAACAACACCTACAGTTGTTCACTGGCTCTCGCCGAGTTCGGACAGTTGTGATTCCGCTTCCAACAAGGTGACATCTACTCGCGAGGCCTCTCTCCCTCTGCTCATCCCACAGCTAAGTTCAATCACCGCCATGTGATCAGATAATTAACAATCCAAATCGCTCCGCTCTTCTCAAGCTTTCTTTCCTCCAATCCAGTTGCCTTTCATTTTCAAACCCCATCACGTGTCCTGATTATTCCAAACTGTATGCTGCAACTTCCACTCAAACGACTGCGCTTCAATCAAATCTCACCATTCGCATCCAACAACAAGAAATTCCGCAACGATATTGCCACATATACTTAGAATATTATTACAAAACTAACAAAGTAGTTTACCTAATTATAAAATCATGAATTTACCTATTTTACAAGTTTACAGTTTATATCTCTAGCGTCCGCTACATGTTCTCTGTGCTTGTCTGGTGATCTCCTCGCATACCTGTTAACCCCGGTCCGCTCCATATCAACGCTGCAATAAAAATAATAAGTATTCTATTTGATCTGTTCTACTTTATTGTTCTTTGAAAATATTTTATTAGATATATTTTGGTTTATATATTCTCATTTTATTATACAGTAGAACTTGGATAATTCGAACTTCTTTAATTCGAAAACCTCTTTAATTCGAATATTTATCTTGGTCCCTAGAAGCCTTAAGCCTTTATTCAACACATCTTTAATTCGAATTTTTGGATAATTCGAATTTTTTTATGGTCCCTTGAGGTTCGAATTATCCAAGTTCGACTGTACAAGCACAATGTATATTATATATAATGTATGATAAAAACAATTTTGATAAATAGAGTTTAAAAAGGGATATATATCAACAGAATGTCTATACAAATAGAATAAATAGAAATACTTATATTTGTGTATAATTTGTTTATACTATCTTCATAGGCTTGAAGACACATCATGTTCGTTATTGTGTATGTTGTTGATTCTTAACTAAGACTCCTTAAAATTCAATTTATAAACTTTTTCTTAGTTTGGTAATATTTTAAATTAAAAAATAATTTGGATTTTTTTTATTTTTCTTATAATAAGATAAATTTATACATTAATTAAATCAGAGTAAGAGCATGCCTCTCTGTCACACACAAATGTATATTGTTGCACCAAGTTGCAGTTTTGCAGGGTCGTCGACCTTGGTTTCTTCCTTCTTGGTGTTATACACGTTTCCCGAGCAGGTTTCCATAGTCGAAGCAAAAAAATAAAAGCAAATAAATAAAATTAAATAAAAATAAATTAATTTTTAAAGTTATTGCGTTTATTTATTCTTGTCTTCCTCGTAGGTTGCGATCCGCAGTCTTCGTCTAGCTCCTCTCCCGCTCCAATAAGCAATAAAAATATATGTACTGTAAAATATTACAAAAGGAATGAAACTATAAAAAGTAATGATGATAATTAAAATAATCTGTTTTAAATAAAAATAAATAAATATATAATTTAAATTTTAAATATATTAAAAATAATATTATAAATAATTTTAAAAATACGCGCATTAATCATGATGCAACAATATAAACAGCTTCCATTTTTAATGGCTCTTTGTAATCCTCACTTTCTCACTATGTTTTAATTTTATTGATACTTATTTACATATAGAGCGACGTTTTACCACAAATGTTTTTTAACAGAACGAAAAATCGTAGTTTTAATTATATTAAAGAGAAATAACGACTATTCCTCATTACTCTTCACAATTCATCCTTTCATACTTCATGCCAAAGGATAGGAATAGTCGTTATTTATCTTTTAAATAATTAAAATTGCGATTTTTCGTTCTGTAAAAAGGAACATTTGCGGTAAAACTTGTCGTAAAACGTCGTTCTATAATCATAGCCGCATTATATTGTATTATAAATTTACATATACACTAGATGAATGACTTGGAAAACACTCGGTTTTTCTCGGGTGGAATTTTACGCAATTGTATTTGCACTCAGGGGCAAAACTCAAAGTATTCTTGTCAATAAAATTGAATCAAAAAATGAAGCTTACAAAAACAGTTATAAAATTTCCCCCAATGTTTTAAGCGATTACATAGATAGTGGCGATATAAATAAGGATATAGATGTTATAAAATTCAACTGTTGAGATATAAACTTTTTTACTTGATTTTTGTGAAAAGAAATTGAAACAAAAAGTGATTTTATAAAGGAATTTGCTTGAAACCATTCACAGGGTCAAAAAGGGGTTACAAGGAAAATATTTAATATTTGCTAGAGTTGACAATATTTTGATTTTTATAATAATAGAGAGATTAATATATATCAATAGAGTCAAGAGCCTGAGAACATGGCTAAACTTGTGTCTCCTAGAGGTATCTCTCATCGGAGACTGACATAACAGAATCTCTGATAAGAGATAACCTCTTCGAGAGCCCTGTTAAACAACAATTTCGTCATCCTCTTAACGGAAGCTGTACTGTAACTTATTTTTCTCACTGTTCAGCTTAGTACCTGTCATTTTGCCCATTGTATATGTTTAGTAAATAAAGAATATGTGCTATTTTTCGCAGGCAAGGAATTCAAACATATTTCAGGAACCATCAATCCATAGGTCAACTTCTTAGAAATCCCATAACTAAATATAAAAAACAACTGGAACCTAAACTTCAAACCAAAGCAATTTACTCAATTCAAATGCCAAGACTGCAATGCACCTACATAGGTGAGACAGGAAGATCAATACAAATTAGACTTAATGAACACAATAGAAATATCAGAACTAAAGACCAACGTTCTATGATCTATCAACATATTGTGCACAGACCGGTCACCAATTCAACATAACAGAAACCAAATGCCACTACAAAAATATTAAAACAAATATCAACGGTTACTTTTAAAATCTCTCAAATCAAATGAATATAACAGCATAAACAGGAAGATAGAATTATCATCACAAAACCTTAGATATCTTAGAAGAAATCAATAGATCAATTTTATAGGTTATGGATGCCCTAAAAATGTAAATAGACATATTCCATATCAATGTTAAATTACATATCAATTTTAAAATTTCAGTTGTATCCACGCTGTGCGCGTTTGTATTTGTAAATATGTCTTGTTAGATATAGTAGATATTTTTTATTAAGCCCGTTTAAGAGTGATTATCGCTTTAAAGCTAGCGTTTTGAAATAGAAAAGAAACTCATTGTGATAAAATGTTTTGTAATTTTAAAACGTTTTTCACAAATTAATCATAAATAGGAAAAACAGTAATAGTACCTTAATGGTGATATGAAATTTACATACGGGAAAAATTGGTTAAAACAATAAAGCTAATAAATTGATTAGTCTGGGTAAATTAGAGGAAAATAAATTTCTTATACAATGGATTTACCACGGAGTCTCCAAATGAAGATGAAAAAAAAAAGTGAAAATATAATTAAAATATTAACGAATTATTAAGATAACAAAATTCAATTAAATTTAATATTCATTCTTTATATAAAATTTGATATATGAAATAAAATAAAAAATTAAGTTTTTAAATTTGACTCAAATTTTCCCTAACTTCTCCAATATTATTCCCAAAATAGCTATTTCATATTTTCCTTCAATTATTATCGTTCAACAATTAATAAAACACCAAAAAATTAATACATGTAATGTAGAATGTGTTGAATTTCTAAAAATCTACATAAAATATAGAAAAAAATATTTTCACTTAAAAAAAAAAATAACTTGAATATATGAGAAAAAAACGAGTAAACTATTTTGAAGCCATTTCTTTCTATAGATATTTAATCAAACGAGAATTTAAACTTTCATAACGTATACGTCATCCTTTTAAATATCAGACGAACCGTTTTATTGCATCTTTTTATTATTTATTTATTCGCGCTATAAATGTGTTCGCTATTTTTGACGCGTGTGTGACTACATTATTTGTGCTGCCGCCATTTTGAAATGTTTAATAACTCGCTGGCTGTCAAGAAAAATATTAAGTTTACCTTCGAATAAATAATTTCTCGATCACAAGGTGACAGCTATTCCAATATATCCCCTTTACCTCGTTTTTTAAACTACCTTGTGGGTCTATTCATATAATTCCTTCAAAAAGTTATAAAAAATAAAGCAAATACATTAAGATGTATATTGATAAAATACCAATTGAGATATTTATTATATATCTATAGCATTAAACTTATTATATTTAATATAAATATTATATATACTGTATATAAATGTTATCTTTCAGTTTCTTGAAAAGTTGCCTGTCGAAGGACGTCAAAGTCTGAAAGCTTGCCGAATTTACAGCTTTAATAAAATAAACTCGTTGCCGTAAACTTTTGTTTCTTCTTCTTAAAAAAAAAGGTATTATATCAAGCGCTTCATTAAAACTATTCCTTAAAAATATACAACAAATATGGAATAAAAAAATATTTTTTTCCCAATTGATTTGAATTTTAAAATATATACAAGGGGGGGATCAATAAATAAGGTGAATTATCTTATTTCATAAAAATTAAAAAAGCAAAAATAATTTAAACCACACAATATTAAAATATAACATCGAGAGACTATTTAAGGTGTTGTGTTCTTTTTTACCACGCGCGGCGCGAGACTTATAAATAAACAAAAATGGAAGCTCCCTTGAAGGATTGAACCACGCTTGAACAACGTGCAGTTATTCGTTTCTTGAATGCAGAAGGTATTCAAACACTCAAATATGCCAAAGAATGAAAAAATCTATGGTGAGTCTTGTTTGTCTCAAAAAAAAAAAACATTTATAAATGGGTTAACGAGTTCAAAAATCGACGAATTACATTAAGAGGGGTAAAGGTGTTCTCTTTTTTCATGATAATGCAAGGCCGCATACATCATGTAAAACTGTATCTACAATCATTAAATTAGGTTTTGAAGTTTTAGAACATCCTGCATATAGTCCAGACCTAGCACCCTCTGACTATTTCCTTTTTGGACTACTAAAGAAGGAGTTAAAGGGAAAGCGATTTGACTCGGATGAAGATGTCCAGAAAGTGGTGCAAGATTTTTTCACACGCCTTCTAAGAGTGCCTATAAAGAGGGTATTTACAAGTTGCCAGAACGATGGAGACGATGTATAGAAAGCCAAGGTGATTATTTTGAATAAATCTAGTCCTAATTTTTAATATCGTTCTTATTTTTTTTTTATAAATTATAATTCACCTTATTTATTGATCCCACCTTGTATATATCTATGTCTTAGCGAAATATTCAAATTTATAACATCTTATATATCACTTTTAGATATTAAAAGATGTGGTTTTGAATATATTATATATATTATATTGTATGGTAATTAATTTTATTTATGAGTTTATTAATTTTATTTATGATTCTATGAAGATCAAAATCCGAAACGATCATCAAATTAATTTACAAAGGAACAGAAAGATTCTAGATGTTTCTGAATCATTATCAAGAGCAACAGATGAACAAAACAAAAAAATTCAGTAATAAATTAAATGTTACAATTTTATGAGTTTTTTTTCTCCCTTTATTTCAGAACTTATTGTAAATAACCATATTTATGGTTTGAAAATAAAATTTTCTGTATGAATCAATGGTGTGTTGGTATTACAATTTAGACACCTATTCTTCCAATTCTATATACAGTTATCAGCGTCATGCGTTCTGTCACCGTTTGCTTTTGGTGGCGTGATCGTAGCGAACCAATAGGAGAGCGCCATTCAGGTGTCACCGTTTGCTGCGCCACCACGTGGCGCGACGGTGACCTTGAGTGACGTAATGACAGGGTAGGAACAAGAAATCACTTGCTATCATTATCATATCATTTTATGTATATATCAGATTTAAAATATATTCATACAAAAAATCTAAATAATACAATTTTCAAATATCGTTGTGAAAATTCACATTTTTATTTTTGTATTTTAAAAACACACAAAGATTGAAGCGGGACGTTTCAAAAGAGTGCCATCCACGACGCCAATTTATAATTGTTAGGAATAGTATTTTAATAAAACATTTAATCGGGTAAAACCCGGGCGTTGCCCGGGTCATTCGGCTAGTATATGAATAATTTTGAATAGTGTTAAATGTTGAATCAAATCTCTATATATGTATGACCTCATATAATACTAAAAAAAGCGCAATTATTCACGTCGGATAGATAGCATGTCTTTTTGCAACTGGTAATAGCAAATTGCTACGAAATTATATTTTTTTCTACTTAATAAAATGCACATTAAAAATAAGAAATTCAAGGGGGATTTTAAATAAAATGAACACTATTCACAAGATAGGAATGTGTTGGAATATGCGTTTGTTTTTTAACTATTTAAAAATAGAAGAAATACATTTTATTAGTATATTATTATATATTTTTTCTTTATATCATTCTGTAAAAATGAGAGAATCAAGGAATTGTGAGAAAGAAAGAAATATTCAAATGGTAAAAAAAAAGAAGGAAAAAATTAGGCATTTAAATAAATCAGCAAAAACTATTACGTACATATGCGCGTACATTAAAAATTAAATTTTTAAATATTTCTTTAATTTTCAAATTAAAATACTGACAAGGAAAAAAAATTCCTTTTTTAAGATGACAGTTTAAAAAATTAAAGTTTACAGTTATTTCCATATCAACAAAAATTAGCACAACAAGTTTAATACACTTATTAAATTAAAATAATTTCTAAATAGAGAAAAAACATGTTTAAATTTTACCGGAGAAAAATTGTCTTAAGCTGAAAAAAAGGTAATCTAAAAAAGCAATTAATGCAATTTAGATTTCCTTTTTAAAATCAATTTTTCGTTTACCGCCAAAATATTTCTATAATTAAATTCAATTTAATGACAAAATAAAAACATTTCGACAAATAAACTAACACGGAAAAGGTTTAAAAATCCAATAAAGAGTTTTTATTTAAAAATTAAATATTAAAATTTAATGAATTTTTTTATAGAAAAATTAACACAAATGAAATATTTATAGTTTTTAAATCGATTATTTTACTATAAATTTTATACCATACCATTAAGAGAATTATATAAATGGCTTATAAATATACTTGAAAGAAAGGAAATTTATGCCTGAAATCTGGAAGCATTCCAAAATAGATTTAATCTTTATTTTAAAATATCTCTTTTATTATATGAATAAAATATCAGCCGGCAAATTTTCCATTCATTTTTAATGAAGCGAACTTATTTAAAATTAAATTGCACATAAGTTTATATTTAGAAAATATCATAAAATAAACCTGAATATCATAAACATTTTATAACTGAACACTTCCTATATTTTAGGTTTTCGCTTTATATAAAACTAAAATTAAGTAAATGAATAAGCAAAATTAATTAAAAAACAATAAATCAAATTATAATAGTATAAAATTTAGTTATATTAAAATATATAAATATTTTCCAAAGGCTTTCTGTTATAATTATTTTTATAGATATAAATTAATATTATTTTAAATATCTTAGAATATTTTATAATAAGAACACAAGCGCACTATATAATATATATTTTATTTTTGAAAATAAAGCAATCCATAAATAAATCTTTAATTAAAAAGGTATATATTGGATCAGAATATCATTTATTTTACCAATATTTTGATCCAATATATGCCTTTTTAATTAAAGCTATATTAATTTATATCTTAGATAATAAAAGGCATATATTGGATTTATTAAAATATTTATTTTGCCAATATTTCGGCTGGCTGAACGCCAACCTTTATCGAGGCATCACATTTTTGTATACACAAACTAATTTATATCTATAATATCTAATATAATATCTATCTCTGGAAAATATTTATATATTTTAATATAACTAATTTTTAAACTATTATAATTTAATATAGTGTTTTTAATTAATTTTGCTAAATATATATATAGTTTTAAAATTTTAATATTAATAATATAATATATAATTCTTATAACATTAATACAGGTTAAAAATTATAAATACACGTTTACACACGTAACGTGCAAGTATAATTCGTAATTCCTAAATACAAATATTTTGTATTTTAAGTAACATAAGAACGTTTATAATAATACAAGACATGATAATTAATGAAACCAAGCGACAACTTGTTATATGCTAGGTATTACCAATTCTAGGCCCAGAAATAATATATATCAAACGCGTTTTTACGCAAACTTGGTCTTAAAATATCTATTTCTTGATTTCTCAGGAAACCTCTGGGACCAAATATTTACCTTACAGGTACAGTCTTAATCACGCTGACGAGGGAAATCATCCCGAAACGTGTTTGGTTGACTTTTTATTGACTTATTAAAGCAATTAGGTTAGCCAAATGTCATTGGAACAAGCAAAATTAATGTTTAGTTGATTTTTGTTCCACTAGATGGCGCTCTACCATCTAAATAGTTCATGTGAAGGTGGTCAGGATATGCCTTTTGTTGATTTTAATTATGACTCCTGAACCTTTCTTAAATTATTTTATTTTTAATTATTTTTTTCACATATATCAATACGTATATCTTTAAAATATAAACAAATAATTATTGAATTTCAAATATATAAATGTATTTTTGAATTTAGCATAAAATGAATACTCTAAATTACATTTGAAATGTAAAAATTCATTAATAAAGGTCATTGTGTATCTACTCTTGTCAGGACCACATTTTCACGCTCGTGTCATTAATTCAAATGACCCTTAGCCGTAGAAGGGGAAAGTTATATGCCTTCTTCATTGACCTAAAGAAGGCCTTTGATACTGTGCCGCACCATCTACTTTGGAAAAAATTGGCATTAAATGGTCTGAGCTGTCGATTTATTAAACTAATTAAGAACTATTATACCCAAATGACGGCAACAGTCAGATGGCGGGGTTCCTTCCAGGAGGCTATCAAAATACAAGCGGGAGTTTTGCAGGGGGAGCCGTTGTCACCTTATTTATTCACTCTCTTCCTAAACGATCTGGTACCCCTGTTCGATGAATCAGAATTGCCAGGCATAAATCTTGAGAATTATGGAACTATACACCTTTTACTGTATGCAGACGACATAGTGATCTTAGGAGAATCGAAAATAAATTTGCAATTGAAGATTAACTTACTTAAAAAGTACTTAGAAGAGAACTGCCTAACGTTAAACCAAAATAAATCTAAAATAATGGTGTTTAGAAACGGTGGAAGAACAGCTCGTTCCGAGACATGGTTTTGGGGTCAGCAACCCCTGACAAAAGTAGCTAAGTATACATATCTGGGTTACCCTCTGACTACAAAAATCTCGACCCAATATGCTTCCCAATACTTTAGAAACAAAGCACTGAATGCAATTAATGCACTTTGGAGAATCCTTACAAAGGCGCGAATAAAGTCCTTTACCTCAGTGATGAAACTTCTTGACACTATTGTTCTTCCTACGTTACTATATGCGGCACCAATGTGGGCAATTAACCAACTGAAGACTGTCAATAATACCCTAGATGCATTTCTTCGTCGTCTCTTAGACTTACCAAACTTCACACCAGGATATATCCTCAGAAGAGAATGTGGAAGAATATCAACTGAACTTAATGCTGTAAAACTCACATTAAAGTTTTGGGTCAGGATTTTAAAAATGGAGACGAGCAGATTACCACATGCTTGCTTAAACTATCTCTGGAAAGTCACCGCGAAAAAGGAAATAGAAAACAGTTTTACTCAAAATTTAATAAAAATTCTAGACTCTAAGGGATATTCCTTTCTTAAGGGCTGCGAAGACTACTTAGCCATACAGAAAGAATTGCCAGGCATAATTAGAACTACCACAGACCAACTAATTCAAAACGATCAGATGAAAATCACTGATTCAACCCACTTTGCTCACTACAAATTTTTGAGTGAATCATTCATGACAGAGGAGTACCTACGATTAAATATCTCGCTTCCCAACAAAAGACTAGTTGCACAACATAGAGTTTTATGGCAATTTTTCAGGGAAGAAAGAAAAGACTTCTGGAAAGAAAATGGCCGGAACTGTTTACTTTGTAAGGACCTCATGGATGATAATTTGGTTCACTATTTCTTCCAATGCCCTCTCTTAACAGAAAAACGTACTGAAATTTTCCCAAGCCCTACCTCTGGTCAATTTAGATACCATCGCATATGTCAACTTCTCTCTTCAGCTCTGAATGATGAATTACTGATTGTTAGATACTTTAAGTTCTGCACAGAAGCTGGGCGCATGAGAAAGAATGCAGGGCGAAGGATACTGGAGGATGACCTATCTGTAAATAGGTAACTGAATGTGAGACAAACCTTATTTTTTTGTAAATGTTTCCTCTTCCCTCTCCTCTTGTTGACGTGTAAATACGGCGAATCCTGTATGGGGCGTAATGCCCTAAATAAAGGTTTTTGTTGTTGTTTGTTGTTGTAGGTCATTGTGTATCAAATATCTTTTAGAGTTATTGTCTGAATCCCGATATATATGCTAAAACTTACAACTTCCTTAAGTTTTGTCCATGAGTGTAAAATAGCTACCTTTACTGCGATGGACATATATTGTCAGTTACCATCGCAATAAGGATAACGTATGATAAACGTCTTAGATTTGTAAAAGGAAATCGTGCTGAAATGGTTTTCTTTCTTGAATAAAGATTACCATAAAGTTGAAGGGGAATGGTATTCATATACCGAAAGAGGTATTTCTCCCTTTTTTGTAAATTCGACCGATTTCAAAACCCTTCTCATAGGATGTTATGGAATCGAAGCCACCCCTATACTGGTGAGGAACATAGCCAGGAACCATGGTATACTGTTTGTTAACTTTGACTGAATTTTCCAAAACTAGTGTTAAGGCTCATTCCTTATTACCATCGTAAATATTTTCTACTGAGTTAATAAACATGATGTATTGTCCTAATGGCTAAATAAAAGAGAGATTGAAAAACTTCTTTATTACAGAGTTCATTTTAGGTTAAATTTATAGAAATAAATATATATGAATAAATAATATTATAATTAAGAAAAAGATATTTGGCCAATTCTGTAATAATTAAAAATCAACGAGTATAGATGATATTTATTCCGATAGATGGCGCAAGCCATCAGCAACTTTCAGTTGCATGATAAGGAGATGCCTTTTTCTTAATTGATGCACCTTATCACAGTAAAATATCATATTTGAACTATTTTTTCATAAATAATATTATATATGGATAAATAGATAAATAAAAGGATAAAATATAAAATTTATAAATATACATATATATAAACTATATACATGGTTTTCATTGGTGGCGCCCACCGCGGGGTAGACTCCGCCACCGATGGACCGCCTAGTTCTTTTACACAGAGTAGGTAGGTCGATGGGATTGCTGGCGATACCCACCTCAACTCAGAGAGAAAGAGAAGGAGTGCCTCTTCCACACTAATACATATATAATCATGAAAAAACAATAGAAAAAAATAAAAGATAAGTGGGTCAGGTGTTGATATTAAAAATAAAGAAGGCATCTCCTGACCACGAGCACATGTGCATTTTAGATGGCAGAGCGCCATCTAGTGGAGCAAAAATAAACTAAACGTTTATTTAACTTGCTCCGTGATATTTGGCCAACCCAATTTCTTGATAAATCAATAAAAGCCATCCACGAACGCGTTTCGCGCTGTTGGCGCTCGTCAGCGTCGAGTAGGCTGTAACCACTGCGACCAAAAATATTTTTTGGTCCCAATGGTCTGCCATCTAAAAAGCACATGTGCTCGTGGTCAGGAGATGCCTTCTCTATTTTTAATATATAAACATATATATGCGATGCTTCGTTTACATAGATAACTACTTTATTTTACTTCAGATTCTTTTGTTGCTTCAAAGCGACAAAGATTCGAGGAAACAAGTAGCTTGCCATTGTCCACAATAAGAGGAGATAGAGGCCGGCATTTATATTTTTTAGATAAGAGAAACTTCGGCCAGTAAATTCTTTTATTTTCTCGATGTTTCGACAAAAATCTTTTGTCTTCGTAAGGAGAAATAAAAGCATTTGGCAAGGTGTTAATAAAATACAGAAGCTTTACAAACCCAAGATAGAGGACATTGTGACTGCTGTTATAGAAATGCATGGAGACATCTGAAGCTCTTCATTGGACTCGATAACAACAACAACAAGTCTTTAAAAATTATTTTAATGCTGCCTTGCCAAATGTTTTATTTTTCCTGACGAAGACAAAATACCTTTGTCGAAACATTGAGAAAAAAAACCTTTACTTGCCAAAGTGTCTCTTATTGAAGAAAAAGTAAAGGTAGGTTGAAGAAATTCTATTAATGCTCGTATTTATTATTAATCACCTTGATTGACATTCTCACGCCCTTCCGGCCTAAATACCTGTTTCATGGTTTTTCAAGATGCCCCAAAGACCAGCTTTTTTTGGTCGTTTAGGTACAGCTTACACCACGCTGACGAGGGCCAACAGCCCGAAACACATACGTGGTTAGCTTTTCTTGATTAATCAAGAAATGGTATTTGGCCAATTCTGGAATAATTAAAAATCAACGATTAGTTGATATTTATTCAGATAGATGGCGCAAGCCATCAGCAACTTTTACTTGCACGATCAGGAAATGCCCCTTTTCTCAATTTCTACTTTTAAGAAAGAAACAAAAGAATTTGATGCAAATGAGGAACTATGTAAATCTTTGAATATAATTCTAAACAAAATACCACTCTCCTATAAAACCATATATCAAAATATAGCCCATATTTAAACCTGAAATATAATAATTTACCTCACGTCCCTCTCTCATAAATTTATTTAATAAATTCATATAGTTAAACCTTCAATTGTAGGCAAATATTTCCACATTATTTATCAAATTGTATGAAAGCAGACATTTTATTAAAGGTCGCAACCTTTTCTCACGGAAATAATTTTCGTGGCTTTTGTCCTCTACTTCTTTTGAAATTGACAAACATAAATAATTATATTTATTACTGGTTTTATCGAATACGGTCTTTTTATCTCTACCACTATACACCGAGATAAATTGTTTATTTACACACCGGGTTTAAATATTTATATATTTACAGCAAACTTTATATATATGGAAGCAAAGTATTTATTATTTTACTAACAGAGTATTATTTTTATATTTTGCTACTCTGTTAACTTCCCTCATTGCTTATTTTTTTATCATTCATATCTTGCCTTAAATAAATTGCGGTGTCATCCTGAAGTTTGTCTTTCCTCATTTTCCACGTGGCATTTTGGTGGAGATGCTGGGTAAGTTAGGAAAGACAAACTGAAGATCGCCGAAAAGATCTAGAGGACATGGGGGCTGTGATCTATATTTTCGGATACTGGCTCCAGGATTCCATTCCAGTGTTAAAGCCAAAGTTTCCCTCATGACGATGTCCCTATAGACGACAAAGCCGCTCTTCACGCCGAAAGAAAAAGGACGCAAAGGTACTAGGGACAAAGTTTTAAGACTTCGATGTAATCCTTGGCAGAAGCACATCAGATCCATGTCAGTATCTACTTATATATTTGCCTTATTCTGTCTGTTTGTCTGTTTGTCTGAAGCTCACGGATAGAATGCGCGCTCATTGGCTGCAAGGGAACACGTGTCCTCCCTGCCCCCCTCTAGACAACCCTGTTATTCAAAAACCATACATCCAATCGCCATGAAATTCTGGGATATTATTAGGTAAATCCCCGGAAAGGTTTTCGAAAAATAATTTCTTGAATATCTTGAATATCCTTAGAGTTATTTGCAGAATTGTAGATATAACTCGAAAGCAGCGCCGCCAGACGGTGATAGGCTTAAGCTTGCTGCTCCACCCCTGTTGACCTTGGGTCGTCGTGTGAATCACAGCATGATGCAACAAAAAACACTCTCTCTGGGGATTGCGGCGTCAACAACCTGTAAGTTTGTGCCTCTCTCATAAACCTGTCTATACAGACCACCCTGTCTATAGCGACCACTCTAGACAACCCTGTTATCAGCTGTGTGATACATCCACCTGTCTATACAGACCACCCTGTTAATAGCGACCACCCAAGTCAACGTTTTTAGAATATATTCGCACTCGGGTAAACCCCGGGCATTGCCCGGGCCATTCGTCTAGTCTACAATAATTGCAAGCTGTGGGTCACAGCTCCCATAGAGAAGGGGCTATGTAGCAAAGTATTTATTATTTTATTAACAGAGTATCATTTTTTTATGTTTATATTTTTCTACCCTGTAAACTTCCCTCATTGCTTATCTTTTATTTATCTTTCATAGATTGTTCTTTCCTTAAATAAAATGCTGTGTCATCATGAGGTTTGTCTTTCCTAATTTTCCACGTGGCAATATTTATTTGTTCATTTGATTTTAATCTCCTGAATATAGATTTAAATAATACAACTGGTTTCTGGAGATGGGTTTCTAAAGCCTGGAGATGATTTAATCTCAAGCTTCCGACCAGGGATGCCCTTCTACATTATAATAATTTGTTTCATGAAAAAAATTCACCCCTTCCTCATCTTCTTCGTATAAAAATTATTTCAACTGTGATATTTTAACACTACTAGACGAATGGCCCGGGCAACGCCCGGGGTTTACCCGAGTGCGAATATATTTTAAAAACGTTGTCTTGGGTGGTCGCTATAGACAAGGTGGTCTGTATAGACAGGTGTATGTATCACACAGCCGATAACAGGGTTGTCTAGGGTGGCCGCTATAGACAGGGTGGTCTGTATAGACAGGTGTGTGTATCACACTGCTGATAACAGGGTTGCCTGAGGTGACCGCTATAGACAGGGTGGTCTGTATAGACAGGTGATTGTAACACACTGATGATAACAGGGTTGCCTAAAGTGACCGCTATAGACAGGGTGGTCTGTATAGACAGGTGGATGTATCACACAGCTGATAACAGGGTTGTCTAGAGTGGCCGCTATAGACAGGTGTATGTATCACACAGCCGATAACAGGGTTGTCTAGGGTGGCCGCTATAGACAGGGTGGTCTGTATAGACAGGTGTATGTATCACACTGCTGATAACAGGGTTGCCTAAAGTGACCGCTATAGACAGGGTGGTCTGTATAGACAGGTGAATGTAACACACTGATGATAACAGGGTGGTCTGTATAGACAGGTGGATGTATCACACTGCTGATAACAGGGTTGTCTAGAGTGGTCGCTATAGACAGGGTGGTCTGTATAGACAGGTGTATGTATCACACTGCTGATAACAGGGTTGCCTAAAGTGACCGCTATAGACAGGGTGGTCTGTATAGACAGGTGAATGTAAAACACTGATGATAACAGGGTGGTCTGTATAGACAGGTGGATGTATCACACAGCTGATAACAGGGTTGTCTAGGGTGGCCGCTATAGACAGGGTGGTCTGTATAGACAGGTGTATGTATCACACTGCTGATAACAGGGCTGCCTAAAGTGACCGCTATAGACAGGGTGGTCTGTATAGACAGGTGAATGTAACACTGATGATAACAGGGTGGTCTGTATAGACAGGTGGATGTATCACACTGCTGATAACAGGGTTGTCTAGAGTGGTCGCTATAGACAGGGTGGTCTGTATAGACAGGTGTAGGTATCACACTGCTGATAACAGGGTTGCCTAAAGTGACCGCTATAGACAGGTGTATGTATCACACAGCCGATAACAGGGTTGTCTAGGGTGGCCGCTATAGACAGGGTGGTCTGTATAGACAGGTGTATGCATCACACTTCTGATAACAGGGTTGCCTGAAGTGACCGCTATAGACAGGGTGGTCTGTATAGACAGGTGATTGTAACACACTGATGATAACAGGGTTGCCTAGAGTGACCGCTATAGACAGGGTGGTCTGTATAGACAGGTGGATGTATCACACAGCTGATAACAGGGTCGTCTAGAGTGGCCGCTATAGACAGGGTGGTCTGTAAAGACAGGTGGATGTATCGCACAGCTGATAACAGGGTTGTCTAGAATGGCCGCTATATACAGGGTGGTCTGTATAGACAGGTGTATGTATCACAAAGCTGATAACAGGGTTATCTAGAATGGCCGCTATATACAGGGTGGTCTGTATAGAAAGGTGGATGTATCACACAGCTGATAACAGGGGTGTCTAGAGTGGCCGCTATAGACAGGGTGACCTGTATAGACAGGTGGATGTAACACACTGCTGATAACAGGGTTGTCTAGAATGGCCGCTATAGACAGGTGGATGTAACACACTGCTGATAACAGGGTTGTCTAGAGGGGGGCAGGGAGGAAACGTGTTCGCCGGCAGCCAATGGGCACGCATTCTATCCGTGAGCTTCAGACATACAGACAGAATAAGGTAATTATATAAGTAGATGCGGCGCTGAGTTTGTATATACAAAAATGTAATGCCTTGATATAGGTTAGTGTTCAGCCAACCGAAATATTGTCAAATAAATATTTTATTCAATCAAATATATGCCTTGGCACAAGAACCTACAGGATATGCAACAACTGTCCTGGTGTGGAACTAACACCTATCCACATATTCTCATGCCCAGCAATGGCCGCAGCCTTGCAGAAAATTGGCATATACCCAGAGCAGCTGCTTTACACACCCAAGATAGTGGACATTGCTGCTGCTGTGATAAAGATGTATGGAGACATCTGAGGCTCTTCATTGGACACGACAACAACAACAATATAAGCTTTCATCTTAAAACAAATAATAAAAACGTAGTATATTATTATTATTCATGTAGAAGAACAGAGATGTCTGAGATTACATTAATAAAAAAGAAACATCTCCCGAAGCCTGTTGTATCATTTTAATTAATTAATATATACAGTTATCAGCGTCATAATCAATTCTTTCTTAATCAATTCTCGATTGAAAAACCCTGTACGATTTATAAATGAATAAAATAAAGCATCAAGGGCTGCGTATCTTTTATTAGAACAAATATAATACGAGCTTTCGGGCACATACGCCCTTCTACAGGAATTAATGAAACAATAATCCAACTAGTTTGAAATAGGATTTATATACACATAACTATTGTTTTGCATATCAGCTTATTTGAAAAATTATTAAAATGTTTAAATTTACATGCAGATGTAATGATTTGGAAAAACTAATTCTAATTAATATGAGGTAATATGATACATTTTAGTTAAGGCAATCTTATTTTGTATTTTATATTTTAAATTTTACAAATTGTATAACTTGCAAGGAATCCCATCAGACATGTGATATCTTATACTGTGAATGTAATAGTTTTATCTTATTTTATTTAGGTCTATTGAATCATATGCTTCTGGTAAATCAATTCTGCGATTTATACTGCTATATTGTTTGGACACTATTGCTTCAATTATTAATCTTTGATATTTATTATTGATATTGTTGTAATGTACTTTAGGTTCATTTAAGTTAAAATTGTGTCCTGTTGAATTGGAGTGCTGTACTATTAATGATAATGGGTCATTTTTGTTTATGTTTCTTCTGTGTTCAGTGATTCTATTATGTAATTTTCTTCCCGTCTTCCCCACATATCTGGCATTACAGTTATTGCATTCTATAGAATAAATTACCTCTTTTCTACATAATATATATTCGGTTTGCCTGTTTTTTTTTTTGTAATCGGGTTTCTTAGAATATCTGATAAGTTGGGAGAGTTGCTATAAAAGGTTTTTATTCCATATTTATCTAGTGTTCTGGAAATGTGGTTGGATTTCGGGGAATATGGGATGTAGCAATTTTGCCTGTATATTTTAGTTTTTTGTGCTAACGTGTTAGATATGACTTGTGCCTGATAGAAATGTTTTAAAATAAATGTTTTGGGGTAACCAGCTGATGTTAAATTTTGGATAACGGTTTGTGTTTCACGAGTTTTGTATTGATTTAATGAACAATGAGTATATATATATAAATTCTTTTAGTTAACGTTTTCACTGTGTTAATTTTATGACTAATGGGGCAAAATGAAGAAAATTTTATATAATTGGGGGTAAATGTATGTTTGTAGTAAACTGTTGTTTGCAATCTATTGTCTATTTTCATTATTTTAATATCTAAAAATGGCAATGTGCAATTATCTTCTTTTTCTATTGTGAAACGTAAGCAATTATTATAATTGTTAAGTGAGGCTAAGATGTTGGGAATCTGTTTTTCTGTACAAATGCAAAATATATCATCTATGTATCTTCTGTATAATATGATACCTGCGGGGTATGATGAAGTGATCCAATGTCTATTTCTCTCATAACTATTTCGGCTAATGGAGTTGATAATGGGCTTCCATAGGGGAACCCTTGATTTGTTTATACTGTTTTTGGTCAAAAGCGAATATGTTAACCTTAAGACATAATGTAATTAAACCTATTATTTTATCTATTGTGTTAGAGTCTATCATATTGTTATCTAAAAAGGGTTTTGTAGTTTCAAGTATTAAGTTATGGGGGAGTCTGGGATATAAGGCCTCTACATCGAATGATACTAAAATATGATCTCTCTGATAATTGTAATTGGCTATTTCAGTGATGAATGTTGGAATATTTGCTATTGACATTGGGAATACGTTATTCTTAATTAATGACTGTAAAAACATTGTAACATACCTTGCTGTTTAGTTGGATAGATGTTGTAGCCTCCAGGAATATATATATATTAAGACATTATCAATTAATATCTTATTGGAAATATTATAAATATGCAATGTTTTTTCATTTCCATATATATATATATTTAACTTGGAAACACTATCAGTTTTCTAAAAGATAAAATTTATAAATAGAAAAATTTCATTATTATTTCAACATTCCTTCAGAAATATTCAACATTATATTCACACACACAGCTTTATAAAGACCACCGGTCTTATACAGATTCACCACAGGAAGAAAGGAAGCATAGATGGAGCTCCTGTACTCCAGGCAGCGCAGCACCCAACAACAGACTTCAGGTCCGACCTTAAACATTATATTCATACAAATTTATCATGTCTTTAGCTGAATGGGGACCCGGCTTCGCTCGTGCTCTTTCCGAGTGAATGATTGCCCAATGAATATTGTTTTAAAAATATTGACTTTTATGATTAGAACTATATTAATATTCTATTATTTTTACTTCTAAAATTAATTTTAGTATTGTAATTTGGTGCTAAGAATTTAATTAAATTTTATTTTCGAATAATTTCGTCTCTAATTATTCAAAATTGGTAATTAGCAAATTCTCAGGTCAAGAAACACACATACACTTTTATTCCATCCATAATGAACTATAAACTCATAGACAAAATTTAAGGAAGTTGTACCTTTTAGTATGTATATAGGGATTCAGACAATAATTCTGAAATACACTATATTACAGTGACCTTTATTGAAGACATACGAAATATCCAAATGGGAACAAAATTGCCTCTGTCTCCTTAAAAAAACAAAGACCAGCGATATTAAAGACTTTCCACACACTTCCTTAAGTTTTCTCTATGAGTGTAAATATGTAAAGTTGCTTGATATTGGATGAAAATATTAACTAAATAAATATCGTCTGATTTAAAGTATATTATTAAATTACGCTTTTTTATTTATTTATTTATTTCAATTCAAAACGCTATGTCCCCCTAGGGACACTTGCGCTAAATGTACATACAAATATAACAAAGAAAATATTCAACATGGAGAGATACTCAGAAAGCGACTTAGAAAGATTCATAAATATTATTTACATATAGAGATATTCTTTGAATTTTATTTACAGTTACATCATTAAATTAAAAAATATATACATATATACACACATATACACGCATACACCTATATATTGTTTACAACCACAAGATATGTCCAATATTTCCTTGAGATCGTTACATCAAAGACCATTTTTCTTAATGAAATCCAAAATATATTTACAAAGGAAATTAAATTTTATATATGTGTCCTTACTTGAAATTAAATCACTAGGGCCTAAAGCTATTAAACCGTTGTTGACTCTGTAATCTTGAAAGACAGGGCACTCTAGATTTAATCAGAACATTTTGAATGTCAATGTGATTTATATAACAAACATTGTGTGTCTATATATATCGATAATTATTTATATAATGATACATTAGAGCGCCATCTGTTATGAAAGTTCGAAACTATTATAGACTCGTATGTTTCTTTCAAAAACCAAACAATTTCCACTGCCCTTACTGCAATATGAAAATTTAATGGGAGGGCCTGGCTCAATATAACAACAGTAGATTAAACTGGCGAAATCGCTGATAGGGTTCACCACTAATGAGCCAGGGGTTCCCATTAATTTTATATTTGCAGTAAGGGCAGTAGAAAATTGCTTTATTTTTTAAAAGAATCATACGCGTTTATAATAATTTCGAATTACATATATACTATATATACACACTATATATATTGATTTCATTATTAAAACACTTATTTTACATACACCATAGGAAATTTTAGAAATTTCTTAAATATATAAATAATCCATATTATAATAAATGTATTTTCAATCTGTATTTTCAAAATAAATTACGTGTTCTGTACATATTAATAAAGTAATTTATTATCAAAAGAAAAATGCCACCTACATATAATTTCTCGCTAAATGATTCTCCAGATGTAATACGCCAATCCAATTCCAAAATGGAGGCCATCAATTCTTCGTTTAGAATTTTTGTTGTTGTTGGTATCTGTAATGGAATCTTTTCAGGCCTGAGATTAAATACTTTTGTTTGTTTGTTTATATTTCTTTTCTATAGATTGGCGAGTTTTTTTTTTCAAATGAATCTATCTTCTATTTATTATATATAATATACACTTTCTCTCAACAATTCTCATTGTTCAATTTGTGCTATAAAAATACAGAATAAAGATTTGGCCGTAAATATAAATATATTTTTGAAAATGTATTTTTTAAAATATTAATATAAACCATAGAATTATTTTGGAATTATATATATATTAGCCTTGTTATAAACCTATGTTGTTACATAAAATACAAAACCTTTTTGATACCTTATAAATAATATTTATAGAATTTCTTTTTAACGATCTTTATTCCTTCTCTTATATATTCCAATTATCTTCCATTTATTATTGATATATTATAATATATATGTGTTTGTGTTTTTGTACCAAAAGAGGCATGTCTCCCTTCAATTATGCATCTGAACGATGGCACTTTGCATCACCCTAGTAAAAAACTTTCCTAGTGATGATAAAATCGGCCCTTGCCATCTTAAACTTCTGTTGGTAAATTTGACCGATTTTATAACTTCTGTCATAGGATGTTATGAGATTAAAGTTTCCCCTGTACTAATGAGGACCAAAGTCTGTAGCCATGGTATATAGGTTGGCTTTTGTCTGAATTTGCCTAAACTGATGTTGTTGTTCATTCTTTATCATCATTAGTAAAGTTGAAGGGGTCAGTAGAAGGATGGTCTAAACCGTTGGTTTTCGACCGCTATGACCGGGGTTCGATTCCCGCATTGGACACTTTTTTTCTGATTAAAAAAAAAACGCTCCAATGACCCCAATTCTTGCAAAATTCCAACGCCACCGGCGAGTGCAAGTAACCAAACGGGACTCTGGCACATGTGTAAGTGCAAAGTTGAACTGCTTTTCAAATGTGTAGACATGTGGTGCACTTACAGTAAAAGCAGTTGCCTACTTCTACCCACTATGCTTATCATGGCCTGTACCACGTGTACTAGGTATACTAAAAAAAAGTAAAGTTTTTCTATCTTGATGCATAGTACCATTGTTCTGATGCACAATTAAAGGGAGAGTGCCTCTTCTGGTACATAAGTATCATCCTCCTGCAACTTTATGTTTATATGTGGCGACTACACTTTGACAAAGCTCCACTACACACAGGGGGCAGTGGACGGCATCGGCAACCGCGGGCGTCAACATGACTACGCATGCGCGCGGGACGTCATCAGAGACTCTGGCCACTCAGCGGTAAACATCTAGGCTTGCTCCAACGGCTGTTACTTCAACCGTTGTTTCTTTTCTATTTTTATATTTCTGGCTTTAAATAAATTAATTTTAATTATAATTTTATCAGCAGCCTTTCCACAAGCCACACCAACACATCACGCAACAACAATCATACATATATATACATAAATTCTCGGGATATCGTGATTAACCTTCAAAGGAGTTTATTAATTGACATTTCGGTGAATTGTTGTCACCCTCTTCAAGGTAGAAAACATTTAAGCGAAGTTTGTCAACATCGGACAATACCTTTAGCTGAGTCAACATCTTGAGCTGACCCAACTTACAATTCTGATCTATAAGTGCGACGAGTGGAAGACGCCGCGACAAGTTGTCTCCGAGCATGTGACAGTGTGGATAAACCAGGAAGACGGTACCAAGGAGGATCCTTCTTGTGGCGGACAATGAAGACATCTACTGTATATAATTATTGATCCCCTTAAAATTCTTGTAACAAAGTATACCGCAAATGTTTCTTTTATAAATAAATCAAACTTCTACTGTCCTTACTGCGCTGAAAAAAATATTGGGAGGGCTTGGCTATTCAGTCGTGAACCCACCCAGCGGTTTCACCAATTTAATCTACCAGACCCCCTCTTTAGAACTCTAATACTGTATTGGATCATTCTGCTTTTATATGTTACACTGAATGGTAGACTCTCAGAAATGGTATTTTAGCAAACTATGGACATAAGCTTTTAGGACAGTGGAATTACATTTAAATATTTGTATCGAGCAATGCTCTTCCGCAAACAATAAGGACAAGTTAGTCATAAATTAATACAAAGCAATAATGAGCCATCTATATTTGGTTTATTTATAAATAAACATCCGCGTATTAATGTCTTCATTCGTTGTATATAGATGGCGTGTTATTTCTTTGTAAAAGGTATATCGTACTAAGCTGTATCCACAACGAAACAATAATATTGCCACGTGGAAAATTAGGGAAGAAAAACTGAAGATCGCCGAGAAGACCTAGATGCAATGGGTGCTGTGGTCTACATTTTCAGAGACTGACTCCAGGATTCCACTGCCGTGTCAAGGCCAAGACTTCCTTCCAATGTGACGATGTCCCTATAGACGATACGACGACAAAGCCGCTCTTCACTCCGCAAGAAAAAGGACACAAAGGTACTAGGGACAAAGTTCCAAGACTTCGATGGAATCCTTGGCAGAAGCACGTCAGATCCATGTCAGTAACTACAATATTTGCAAGCTGTGGGTCACAGCTGCCATAGGGAAGAAGCTATGTAGCAAATTATTTATTATTTTATTAATATAGTATAATTTTTTAGGTTTATAATTTGCTACTCTGTAAACTTCCTTCGTAGCTTATCTTTTATTTATCATTCTTAGTTTGTTCTTGCCTTAAATAAATTCCCGTGTCATCCTGAAGTTGGTCTTCCTTCATTTTCTACGTAGCAATATTTTCCTAGAAACTTGTTTACAAACAACGACCTCTGAGAAGCGTCGTAGCTATATTCACATATTCTCCTTGCCCATGTCTACGATACCCTAGTTCCATGTCTGTGTCAATTAGACATTACCTAGCTTCCTAAAGTTGTCATCCACATTCCTCCAAACCTAGAACGTCTGGATCAATCAGCAAAATAAATTCTGTTTTGTGCTTAATGTCTCTATGCCGTACACTCAGAGAAAGTGACAGAATGCTTGGTATTGTGGATCTTAATTACTGAACAAATTATATCTACCTTGTTATATTATGTTGTAGCAAAGTATTTTTTATTTTTTTAACAGAGTTTTATATTTATGTTTATATTTTGCTACTCTGTAATCTACCCACATTGCTTATCTTTTGTTTACCATTCATAGTTTGTCCATTCCTTTAATAAGTTGCAGTGTCTACTTGAAGTTTGTCTTTCCTAATTTTCCACATGGCAATATAATTGAGGGAAGTCCCTGTCTCAGAATTTGTCATTCTAGTGACATTGCACAAGAAGATATAGGTACTATTTGTGTTTCTTTTCTATGGGCCACGCTGAGGAATGTCGGAATGATAGTTATTTATTTCTATGGGCCATGCTATGTTTTCATGGTAGCTGTTTGTTTCTATTAACCACGCTAGGGTGTATTGGAATTGTAGCTGTTTTATATGGGCCACACAGGAGTATGTTGTGATGGTAGCTATATATTTCTATGGGCCACGATAGGGTATGTTTGATGGGAGCTGTTTGTTTGTAAGGGCCACGTTAAGGTATGTTGGAATTGTAGCTATTTATTTCTATGGGCCACGATAGGGTATGTTTGATGGGAGCTGTTTGTTTGTAAGGGCCACGTTAAGGTATGTTGGAATTGTAGCTATATATTTCTATGGGCCACGATAGGGTATGTTTGATGGGAGCTGTTTGTTTGTAAGGGCCACGTTAAGGTATGTTGGAATTGTAGCTATTTATTTCTATGGGCCACGATAGGGTATGTTTGATGGGAGCTGTTTGTTTGTAAGGGCCACGTCAAGGTATGTTGGAATTGTAGCTATATATTTCTATGGGCCACGATAGGGTATGTTTGATGGGAGCTGTTTGTTTGTAAGGGCCACGTTAAGGTATGTTGGAATTGTAGCTATTTATTTCTATGGGCCACGATAGGGTATGTTTGATGGGAGCTGTTTGTTTGTAAGGGCCACGTCAAGGTATGTTGGAATTGTAGCTATTTATTTCTATGGGCCACGATAGGGTATGTTTGATGGGAGCTGTTTGTCTGTAAGGGCCACGTCAAGGTATGTTGGAATTGTAGCTATTTATTTCTATGGGCCACGATAGGGTATGTTTGATGGGAGCTGTTTGTTTGTAAGGGCCACGTCAAGGTATGTTGGAATTGTAGCTATTTATTTCTATGGGCCACGATAGGGTATGTTTGATGGGAGCTGTTTGTTTGTAAGGGCCACGTTAAGGTATGTTGGAATTGTAGCTATTTATTTCTATGGGCCACGATAGGGTATGTTTGATGGTAGCTGTTTGTTTGTAAGGGCCACATTAAGGTATGTTGGAATTGTAGCTATTTATTTCTATGGGCCACGATAGGGTATGTTGCAATGGTAATTGTTTGTTTCTATGGTCCACGCTATGGCATGTTAAAATAGTAGATTTCGCTTGAAAATGGTTTGTTTCTTTGGGTCACGCTAGGGTATGTTGGAATTATAACTGATTTTTCTATTGACCCTCCTAGGGTATTTTGGAATTTAATTGTTTGTTTTTATGGGTCACGCGCTAGGATATGTTGGAATTTTAGCTGTTTTTTTTTTCTATGGACCACGCTAGGATATTATGGATTGATAACTGTTTGTTTCTATGGGTCACTAATGGTATGTTGGATTTGTAGCTGTTTTTTTCTATGGACCTTCCTAGGGTATGTTGGAATGATAATTGTTTGTGTCTATGGGTCATGCTAGGGTATATTGGAATGGCGCTACATCATCCCTCTAAGCAATAACTCTGTAAAGAACATCTTGCGTGGTCCATTCATCCTCTCCGACACCTGTAGGCCTTCCTAGAGCGGATTCACCTGTCCCCCAGCTACCGGTTCTACACGTGAAACTAATTAAAAGTGTGGCGGTAATGGATCCGTCAATTCTTGACAGCAGTCAATTTAGCGGCCAAGGACGTTGCAAATGGCGTCAAGATAAGGGGGAAGCTCATCACCCGGGAGTAATTGAGGTCGTTAGATGAGATAAGCCGGTGGCACCTGCTGGCTCCATCAGTCCTGGAGTGGAATATCTACAGGCCATACGTCAGGGTAGCTATCTCGATTAGGTTTCAAAGAAATCTCTCGAAATGAAAATTTTGAAAACTTGCCAAAGATATCGCGCTTGTGTTTACCCCCGAAGCACACACACTTCTACCTTGCAGAGACAATGTGTTACTTTGTAGTTTGATCCTGATTTTAACAAATTTTAACATCTGTCAATGTTTAAAATCTAGGAATCTAAGAAACAAAGTCGAAAATATAGACAAATAAACAATGTCCAGTTAGGAGACTTCTTCAACACCAAATAATCCTCCTCCAAACAATCAGACAGTCGCCGCGAACACCTTCGTCTCAAGACTCAGTAAAACCCAAGACATGGATGGTTGGAATGACGCGAGAAAGATTATCCAGCCCTTCCCAAAGAGTCAGCAGCTCGAATGGCCGCTGGATGCTGTTGAAAGCCTCGCCGACAAGAGATTTGACGCAGCGGCATGACCAGTAACTGTGTACAACATTGAAAAGCTCTAAGACTGTGAAGGTCAGAAACCACGCAGACATTATTGAGAAGTCCACTATAGAATCACTGTATCTTACTTAGATGATCACTACACTAACATCGTGAGAAATCACGTATGACAAGCTACCTATATCCATTAATTATTTACGTTTCTAGCTGAATGATCAAATATGTCTAGGCGCTCAATTTTACAGATATAGCTTATTATATTTACTTCAT